>JACEEZ010003322.1:17500-47063 GCA_016584305.1 Chionoecetes opilio
CCCCCTTTCCCCTTAAACCGCTTTCCCCAACCGCTTAAATTTCGGGGCTTTTTTAAATTTCTTCACTGTTAGGAAAGAGCTATTTTGTGAAAAATTTTTTTAAAAATTTCCTAAAGTACTTAACTTCATAGGGCTTTCATTTAAAAGCTATTTACCACTGAGGACAGTTTGGGCGTTACCCGGGTTTTTCTTTAAAACCTTTTAAAAAAACTCATGGAACAATCTGGATAGACATTACATGGGGAGTAGGTCCCAAATAAAAATAAAAATTTTTGAATTTTTTTTTCCCTACTTGGGGTGAAAAGGGGTGCATCAAATGCAAAAACCTTTGTATCCCAAATTTTTGACCTCATGGGTTTGATTTTTGGGGGTGGCAATTACAATTTTTGTAATTTCCCCTTTATGCACTGGCCTTTTAAAGGAGGGGATGGCATCTCTTGAAAGGGGAAAAAACCCGGGACCCCCCTTCCCCCAGGTGCGGGGCCCCCCTCTTGGTGAGTTTTAAACCCCCTCTTGGGGGGGGTTATCGGGGGACCCCCCCCTCTTTTTGGGGCCCGGGCTTGGCCGGGGAAGGGAACCCTTCGGGTCCCGGGCTGTTTTTGGCGAGGGGGCCCCCCCACAATTTTGGAGGGGCCCTGGCGCGGGTTCCTCGTTTTTGGGCCCAAGCCGGGGTTGAAGGACTGGATGGGGCGCCACTCCCTTCCCGCTCGGCGGTGCCCCGTTGACGACGCAACCCCTCGTTGGGCCCGGTGGGCCCTGGGACGAAACTTTCCCTTCCTGCCATTTCCGGGTTGGCGGACAGAATCGGCCCCTTGATATAAAGAGTTTCGAAGAGGCGGGGGGAAATTTTTTTCGTGGCAAAAGAGGAAATGTTCCCGCAGGAACTTGTGATGCTGGAGGTTTTTTCCCGTTTGGGGCCGGGTTTTCCTGGGCCCCTTTCATGAGGAAAGGGACCTGTAAAATTGCTTGTTTGTCGGAGACGGGAGACTTGAGTCGAACATGACAGGCCAATGAGCCCTTCATAAAGTAAAAAAAGGGCCCTCAGAGTGGTGAAGCGGGCCCCCAAATTTCCCTTTCGTCGTGGTACTAAAAGGTTCCCCTTACAAAATCCCAAGATCGTTGGGGGGAGCGAAAGGAGGGAAAACCGTCGATTCAAACCCCTCGCGGGGACGTAGATCCCCGGTTTCCCAACGTTTGAAAACCGTGGGGGGCCCTGACATTCTCGGGTGTGAGACTCCAGCAGCTGCCCCCGAAAAAAGTCACTTCAGACGTAAATGATACGCGTACCCAAAAGCGTTTTTATAAAGCGCTCCGGGGCTCCCGGTTTCGAGGTTTTGGGAGAGCGCCGCGGGAAAAGGATGTTTTAGTTTCACGAGTTCCTTAATTTTCAGGAGCGCTTTGTCTGAAGCAGACTTTTTAAAAACCTTTGAATGAGTTTCGCCCCTCTTGGAGACCAGAGTCTCCGGAAAATCTTCTTTTTTTTGGGAGGGTTTTTTTGACGACTGGTTATGAAAGGGACCATAGCCCCTTGAAGCGAGAGAAAGGGGTGAGTGATCTCAGGCCCAAAAAGATCCCCCAAAAAAACGTAAAAAAAGGGCCTTCTAAAGGACAATTCGGGGAACGTAAATGACGGCAAGCAAGTAAAAACGGGGGTTTGGGGGCCGATTTCTTTTGAAAAGAGGGGTGCATCCCACCATTGATGGCTCCAGTTTTGGGGCACGGGTTTTGGGGTCGAAGCACATCCCCAAACGACTCTTTCCCCGGACCCCCATCTTTTTAGGCCCCCAACACGGCTGTAGCGGCGGCATCACCAGTTTCCGGAGTGCAGTTTCGGGACTCCTAGGAGCTTTTCCACTCCCTTTTCCTGTGCGAGGGGGGCGAATCTTTCGGCGCGATTTTCCATCGTCCCCGAGGAAGGATTTTTCCCGTCCCCCAAAAACGGGAAGGGGGGGTAAGAGGCCCGAAAGTCTCTTTTATGTCCTTTTTCCCCAAAAGGGGCCTGTCCTTTTGCTTTTTGCCTATCGAAAGGGCCCCGGGATTCAGCACAAGCTCTTGTGGATCGTGGCCCAAGCTACTTCCGTAGCCCCCCCCAATTTTGAAAGGGGTTGGGGCTACTGGCCCCCTTTTTGTCAAGGGGTCCGACAGATCCGGGGATAGGACACTTTGTGCCCCCTGTCCTCAATCCTTTGGTGGAGAAGAACCCCGGGGTCGGGGAAAAAAATTTGATGTGTTTGGGAGCGTTGGCTGGAAATTGATGACCAGACGATGACACTCCAGCTCCACCAAAACTCTTCTCCTTTTTTTGGGATCTGTTGACCCGGGTTTTGTGAAGAAAAGCTTTCACCTTTGGCCCCAAACCCGATTTCCCTTTTAAACTTCTTTTCCCAACCAGCCCTCGAACCCCGCCTCCCCTTCTCCCCCCTGGGCAAGAAGGAATTCCTTGGCTTTAGGAAAGGGGCTCAGAGGGGAGGGCTCGGAGTGGGCGATGTCCCAAAAAGGGCTGGGGGACCTTTTTTTTTGGGAAGGGCTTCTGTTTTTTTGGCAGGCCTTGGGCTCCGAGTTTATCTTTTCTTTTGCTCAGGATTTCCACTCTTTAAAGTCCAGAATCTTTCCCCCTCACGCTAGTTTTTTTGCGATGGTGGGGGCCTAGCTCATGTCCAGAATCGAGGACCTCCCTTTTCAGCCTCGCACTCTGCTGGGGACCGTCTCCTTCTCTTCCTTGTGTGCGTAGAAAAAAACGGGCGTAAAACATCTCCACGGGGTGGGAAGTTTTGCTCCTGTGATAGTAGGAAAACTATGGCCAAAAGCCAACTTCGTTTTGGGTTTCTCGTGGGCATGACCCGAGGGGGAAAAAAGGAAAAAGTTCAAATTTGATCCGCCACCTCTAAAAATCAACCGATTAGCCCGAAAATTTGCACACGACAGTTTCTAAGTACAAGGCAGAATACCACAAAAGTACGTGAAAAAATATTGACTTTGAAAAATTACCCCTATGCGCTATTGGCACCCTAGTGTGGAGGGTGGATGTTTCCTCTCAGAGAGGACACAATTTCTTCTGACTTCACTAAAAGTAGCCCTGGATTTAGGGATTGTACCTGTTATTTGAGTTGGCCTTTGTGGTTTACTGGTTGAATGAGTTGATTGAATCTTAACTACAGGTTGTTTGACTTCCGTAACTTTAGCAGGCGCGGGATAAATACCCACTAACGAGGTATCTTTAAACTCTAAAGATGGCTGATATAGCTGATTACCCTTAGGTCTAACAATCTCGATCTCCCTGTGGGGGTCTCCTGCTCAATACACTGCAAATGTTTGCACTCCTGCAATAGTTCCTCTTCTATTTGTTTGACCGTGAAGTACCGTATTTGCCGGCGCATAAGACGCAGTTTTTTCCCTTAAAAAGGAATGCAAAGTTCACCCTGCGTCTAATGCGGCCATATTAGCGCATGAGAGGTCGGGCAGAGAATGCAGAACAGCCGGTGGTGTATTACTAAAGGAGTCTGGAGTGACCTCTGCTGAGCAGTAGTCCACTGAGCACAAATTTGTAACTGTGTTATCAACAATAATCTATAATACTAAGAAAAGGTTGGAGTTTAAGAGAAAAAATGAGCTGGGGCAACAAGATAGCGATTGCTGCTGCCAAGATGGCCGTATCAGATGTAAACATCATCCACCTCCCGCTGCTGCTCTCCATTGTAAAACATCTGATAAAACGTCTCGGCACAGCCCTCCGTGCACCCACCACGGGTCATTACCGCTCAGACTCCTCCCCGCACCCATGGAAAAAACAAACATCCCGCATATTAGATGTCGCCTTAACCCGCATTCGACTCGGGCCAAACAAGTTGACACAACAGTTGGAAGGAGATGATAGGGGGAAGGCAGAAAAGGGTGATGGAATTTTTGCTGGGACTGGGTATTGTAGATAAATGGAATAGTGAAACAAAGAGCGTGTTAAAGTTTCATTTGAAGGAGTGTGAGCGGTGAGAGGGAGTGTAGTATCTTGGGGAGTCTGTCTATACACAAGGATGGAGAAAGGGCATCCTGGCTTTGTAGTTTATTTGACAGCGAGTCATTGTACAACGTGGGGACAAGAGGTGCGCAGCGTGTGTGTCTCTGTGTGTCCTGTAGCTGACTGAATGACCTGGCTGGAGTTGCAGTTGTGTCGGCGAGGACAAGTCAGGTCAGCGTCAGGTCACCCTCGGGCCTCTAATCCTGGTCCCAGACAGGGGGGTGGCCTAAGCCGATGCAGGTGTGTATGTGCGTGTGTGTGTTAGCGCCGCTACAGTGGTAAGCAAGATGAGATAGGAGACAGCATAGGCGTTTGTACCACCTCGACCCTTCAATCCTCAAACCTGTACCTCTACAGATAAGGAAACTGTATGAAAGAGTGCTAGTAAAAAGGCTGCAATGGTACCTGTAGACGGGACAAAAGTCTTCCACACGGTACACCAAGACCAAAACCCATCACGGCGCCACACCGTCCGCCTCAAGGCCGAATCACACCATACCATCATGGTGAAATTGGTGACAGGACACTGTCTCATCACATCCGTTAGAATTTCTTACATTCATACAAATTGACGTGTTACACTAAACGGTGTGCCGCCGTCACATACGGCTCCAATACATCACTGTCCTGTCACGTAACGGTTTCTGGGGAAGAATATTTTAACGTAATGAGACTGTGCCGTGCTAATAATTGTCGTTTTCTCAAGGCTTTATGTACCCAAAACAATGTCTTAGAGTTCAACTCCTCTTCTTCATCCGACAGAAGTGCTATTAATGCAAATTTCTTCAAGCATAGCCTCTAAGGCACCATGTCTGCTTAGAGGGTGAGCAGGAACTGCCGAAAATGACAGAACCGTGACGAATAGTGTGAATACAAGGCACGGCTGACGGAACGCTGCCATGATTTCAGAGTGTGAATCAGCCTTCACCTGTATACCTTCCTGAAGAAGACTAATCAACCCTCGCGACTGTGATAGATTCATAGGTGTAAACCAGTGCAAATATCGTCGATCCCGACAACGGTGCCCTTCAACAATTACAACAAGGTACAGAGGTTACCAGTGTTATCAAAATATCTTCGTGAATTTTTGTTATTGGACAACCACCGATTTTGAGGCCGAAACTTAAGTCCTCCTGAATAGTTTTGATGTGTCTTTAATTAATCTGGCTCTCAATTTTGTCGGAAATCAATGTTTGTTTGCATGTGTGTATGTGGGGGAGGCAACCTGCCCCTCCAGGTCGGCCCCGCAAACATTGCTACGCTTCACACTGCCATATCATTGGTAGTTTTTTCGTTATTTTTCTCTATATCATCTGTTTACTAAACCAACCCTCACCTCTAACCTAACCTAATCTGATTTAACCTAACTTAACTTTCTGGCTGAAGTAATGGTAGATTTTCGGTACTACGTGTAATGCCATTATTATTCAATTGCGCCATGGGAAATGGGGTTCAAAATACTCATAGTGAAGAAAGCTACACGATGGTGTCGGTAAGAGTCCTAGGACTTTTGAAAGCCTACTACCAAAATAATACCAATATCTATACTGCAAATTTTCCACAAAGTCTAAACACATAGCAGAAAAGCAACAAAGGAATGCCTACAACATTAAATCTAAGCTATATGTCATAGGTAGCAAAATATTACAATAGCAATTCGTGGGGGCATCTGCAATATATTATGATTTATGACCGATTTTGGTTACACTGTCATTCTCTTTACATTTTAACTAGTATAATTTTTCATTCACATTCACTGCACAGTGAATATTGTATTTAGGTACATGCTCATAATTATAATAATTTGCTTTCCCCTACAAATCTTTTATTTTTTTATTAACTTGATAATTTTACGAGAAAAAAAAAATTTCCATCAAAAACTGCAATATTTTTTTTTCTTCTCAAAACCTTTGTAAAATAGGGGTGCGTCTTATGCGGAGGTGCGTCTTATGCGCCGGCAAATACGGTAGTTACTATTATAACTCTGATTTAAACGGTCTCGCATCCTGGTTGGTAATTTCCTCCAGATCATAACGCTGAGTAACCAGTCTGACTCAACCAAGGGTTTATGAGCTTCAATTGCTCTTAGGGTGTAATTCAAAGTTACTCTGAAATCTTCTAATTCATTAGATTATGAGAAGGGCTTCATAGATCCACAAACCTGAAAAATGGTTCTTTACAATTAAGTCTTTATCTTCAAAATTGTCCTTGAGAATCTTGAGAGCTAATTTGAGAGAGAGCTCGAGAGATAAATGACATTTTCAATTGTTAATTCCTTTACCAGTAAATATGCAGGACCTCTCAACTGACCCAACAATTACATTAATTTATCCACCTCTGTTAAGTCAGCTCTATCATTAATAAATTTGAATTTATCCCAGGAGAACCAATTTTCCCCTGAAAACTGAGGTAGTGACAAGTCTGGTATTTTAATTTGGGGTAAAGAGGCTTTAGCTGTGGGTGTGAGTACACTCCAGTAATTCCTCATATTCAAGTATCTTATCAAGATATTTTTTGACATTCTTGTTCATACTTGGTCACACATTGGTGAATTTCGTCCTTGTCCCCATCTTCTCTTAGTTCAACTACATAAACTAGGTAAGCCTCTTCATATTTATCCCATTGTTTCTTTAAAAGTGGCAGACTTGTCTTTAAACTAGTATAGTTAATAGGAGTAGCCTTAGCTGCGTCATCACACTTGTTATATATTTGTGTAAGCCACCCTAATTTAGCCGGTGATGAACTTTTTGCTACTTCCGCCATGATTTAGTTGATAATTACTGTATTTTACGGCTTATAAGATGCACTTTTTCCCCTAAAGAATACCCTGAAAAATACTCATGCGTCTTCCAAGACTAATGTTGTAGGAGGTTAGTAGGGTGTCCCAAGATCATAGAGGGAAAAAATTCAACATGTTTTTTTCACTTGCTCGTGTTTTACTTCTGTTCACACATGCATAAGAAGAGTTCCTGTGAAATTAGATGAAATTCGGAGAATATTTAGGGGTCGCGACAAACTGAACAATTTTCTAATAACCTTCAAAAACAAAGAAAAAACTCAAAACATCCCACATTTTTAGAAAGAAACTTATAAGGAAACCGAAACAGACAATTTTCATTGTTTCCATTCAGAAAGCCTTCTTTTGAAGGTCCTCCTTCTTTTCCCGCCCCACAAGTTTCCGATGGTGGTGGACTAACTGGAGGAGATACTTCTCCTGTGCGGCCGACTTCGTGGACCCCAGGTAGCGCTGGACTAGGGCGATGCCCCGCTCCGCGGCATCGTTGACCACTCGGAGGCCAAGTGCCCGTTTGCGAGCGTCCTTGAATCGGTCGTCCTCCTCCCACAATGCCGGGTCCTTTGCCAGGAAGCCCTCGTCCGTGTCGAGTTTCTGAAAGAAGGACCGTGTCTTCAAAGTGACGAAAGACGAGAGGGAGGAAGACATCGTCATCTTTTTTCCCTCCAATCGCTTGAGTTCCTTCTTCGAGGCGGGCTTGTCCAATGCCTTGACCATCTGCTTCTTCTCCTCCACATCAATCCTTGAGTCGAAGAAGGCCAGTCCCGCGTTTTCCTCGGAAACGTACCACAGGTGGCGTCGCAGGGCTTGTTCTGCTGCCTTGGCAACGGTTTGGTCAGGGTATGTCTTGAGGATCTCGAGGAAGAGCATGTCGTTCAACGGAGCTTTCACAGAGATCGGTGCCTCATGCCATTGCTTGCAGTACACCAAAGCAATGAAGAGGGCCACTCGTTCCACTCCGGCCTTCTCTCGACCAGTCAGCAACAGCTGGGATTTCAGCATCTGAAGCTTGAGGCAGTAGATGGCCTTGGCCATCCACCGGGCTTGATGGAGAGCTCCAGGACGGCGGAATGGTTTGGCTGGACCTTCACCACCAAGGAACAGGTAGGAGAGACGGAGAAGTTCTTCATAGTCCTCCCTGGGATGGTTCTTCGACATCAGAGCCTCCTTCAGGAAGGCCAATGCGTCGTCCTTCAGCTTGCTGGCAGTGTCATTGGTGGCGAAGAACTCTACGAGGTCCTCCGATGTTTCCACCGTCTCTCTGCGAGGAATCCACGAAGGACCATTGATCACGGAGTCGTTTGAAGATTCCAATGTCAGGACCAGAGGAAGAGCCGAGGCTGGCTTCAAAGACATCCTTGAGGATCACCTCGTGGACATGATGGCGGCAGGCCAACCAAAGCAGGCTTCGTCCGAGTTCTTGCTCAATCCGAATGCAAGCACCTTGCACCATGCCAGTGTTCGAAGCCGTGGAGTCGAAACAGAAGGCGATGATCTTGTCCCTGACGCCCGCTTCGTCCACCTCCTTTAAGACCACTGCAGCCACGTTTCTGCCAGTCGAATCCGAGCTTGCCGGGACCCCAAGAAGGAACTCGGCGTCATCTTCCCCTGTGAGGAGGACGGCGATGCGGTCCTCCGTATCGCCAGAGAGGGACGGGAGGAGTTTTCCGTCCCAATGCAGGACCAACCTCTCAGGTATCTCCTGGTTACGCAGTTCCACGATCTTCTCGGCGGCTTGCTCTCTCCCCGCAATTCGTGCTCGATGGACCGTACTCTTCGAGACCGCCATACTCCCAATGTCCATTCCAAGAACTTGAGCGGTAGCTGCGAGCATTGACGTTGCTTGCCGCACCGACAACTTCTCTCGATCCCAAGTTGAAATGAGGTTAAGATCCTTCACGGAGATCGATGGCGACTGTTTGAGTTTTTTCCTCTGGCTTCGGGATCCACGAGCCGGTGATGACGTCGTCGACACAGGACTGCTGCTGCTGCTACTGCTTTGGCTTGGGATTTCCGGCCTTTCAGTCAGCCTGGCAATGTCGCTGTCTTCACGTTCCCGGAGCCGCTTGAGTCGAGTTCCGCGCTCAACCTGCTTCTCCACCTTCTTCGCTGTCACGAGGTCAATTCCAGCCATGGATGATTCCCCTCTGTCTTCTCTCTGACTCCGTAGGAACTCCTTGTCCTCGTCCTTCACGTCTGCCCGTTGGAGAGGAGGAGTGTGCGAGGTCGAAGATTTCTTGGAAGTCTCCTTTGAAAATCTCCTCATCCATACGATGTTTCGGCCTGTCTTTGTTCTTGTTCTTCTTGAGGTCATTGTACGCCTTTACCAGCTTTGACAGCTTCGTGCCGGCGTGTATTACTGTAGTTGTCGGAATCCCGGCGCGCGACCAGAAGGGGAGAACCTCCTCCACCACCGCCTTCCTGCTCCCGCTCGCCGTCTTCCCCATCTCCTGGTGGTGGTGGTAGTAGCGGAGAAGGACCTGCTCCTTCGATGGTAGCCGGGCTCCAGTGATTTCATCGATTGGAGCCTTGTCGATCAGCCAAAGATTACTAGCGGGTCTTGTTGCCATGTTGATAACCTGAGGGAGAAAAAAAGTGGAAATTTAGAAAAATCCTGAAATTCGAGTTACGTCACCTAAATGTTCACTTTGTCGGGACCCCTAAATATTATTCAATTCGCCCAAAATTTCAACGCAATACTGTTTTACTATGAGAGAACCGGAATAACACATGAGCGTGCAACATTTCAAAACTTTTGCATTTTGGAACACCCTAGAGGTTAGCTTAGGTAGCTATTCAATACAGCCTCTTATATGGTGTAACCTCAGTAATTACCTTATACAAGTATTTTGAGTACCATAAGACATTCCAATCAACTAATCTGTCCTCACGCTTACTACAGTACTGGCGGGAGCCTCGGCAGATTGGCGCCAACTATCGTCTGCTAGTGTTGATGTATCATTTACCACCAGGCTGTCACACAGGCGAATTCATAAAAACTATTTACTTATACTAACGCAGACAAGCTAGAAGTTGTACGATACGCTACAGAACATAGGAACAGAGCAGCAGAGACACTTCGGACCACCACCTACCGAGAAAATCGTTAGATTTTACTACCGCCTACCGGTAGAAAATCTTTTTTTCTTTTCTTGGAAATTTCTTTCCAAAATCAGGGTGCGCCTTCCAAGATGCAGCGTCTTATAAGCCGTAAAATACGGTAAGTCAAATGAAAATATTATATGCAAGATTACGAAGTAGTAACTTAAATTGTTAACTATTAATTATTACCGTAAATGGCGGCGTACAAGTCGACAACCTTTGAGCCTGAAAAAATCTCTCCAAAACTAGGGTTCGACTTATACGGCTAGGATAAAATGCGAACCTTAACCACCGAGTGATAAACAAGTGGATCAGCACTAGTACTAACAATCGCTGTACACCACTTACCGTAACTCCAGCAGGTTACCACAAATATTTCCAACTAAAACTTGTGTTCGGTGAGCTTACTTAACATATTTAACACACAGTTTAATATATAAATAGAATAATAATAAAAATTCAATTTATATCAACACAAAACTATAGGCTGTTTCTAACAGCTGATACACAGATTGTAAACTCTGACCGGAATGCCACTGAACTCGAGCGGCCAGTCAGACAACTACAATATGCACCACTTCCAGAGCAGTCCAAGGTCCCTCTTCAACTGCCTGGCTGCTCGCCTGGTGGAGGGCACCGGTAAGTGCAGTCCAGTCATACTACCGTGTTTTACTATAATGTACAGCATGTAGCGGTACTATCAGGGGACTATGGTGTTTTTCAAGTGAAAACAAGAGCGCGGACCTATAGTAAAGATTCATATCTTCATATAAGTGGTGTGGTGTTGTGTGTTTTTGCGACAGGTTACCTACCGTATACCGTACCGCAGCCTATCCACATTTAAGCTTTGACCTACCAGTAGCCTATCGTACTTTTGGGGCCGACTTGTCATGACCTCAGGTCATGACGACAAGTATAGGACTAACCCTGAATCTTGAGCTAATAATCTTGAGGTCGACTTGTATGCCTGGTCAACATGTCGCCACAATTTACGGTAGGTGGTGGAAGTACCGTTAGTTCGGTCTGTCAAGGCGCGTAACCAGGCCTAATTTCAACCACCACATTTATCGTTACAACAACTAACAACGTAACTACAGCAAATATAATCTAACTGACGGATGGTAGTTACACGGCTGTTGGGTCAGCGCTGTGTGGCCCTGCCTCCTGACGCCCTAAAACAACTCACCTCTGCCCCATCACTCAGCAGTTGTGGTGGGCTCATGACTATGTCTCACAGCGACAACTTTGAATAGCATGCCCGTGAATATTCCTCACTCGGGACACCAATGTGAAAATTTATGACACAAAAATGATTAAATTGAATTCTTATTTCCAAAATACCCAACCTATATTTTCCCGACACAATACCTCAGCTATCACTAACTAAAGTACTTGTCAGGTGTATAGGAGGGTTGAGATGGCTTAAAGGACTTGATCAAATATTGCACAGACAGTTTTCAGACCAGCAGGGAACGGGGGAGTTGTGTTTCGGCGTCAGGCATCAGGGCTTTCCACCCGGCTTAGGTGACGCAGCAGGATAGTCGCTGTGTTGCTTAAAACACGTCCTTGGTTTTTCACGTATACGTATATACAAGTTAATATATAGTAGAATATATATGGTAGAAGGTGTGTATGTGTGTTAAAATGGTGAATATTTGTGATATGGGGCGGCTCCGCGGCAAGTATTTCTCCGTCACTCTCTGCCCCGCCAGCTCGGCCAGCAGTCACCTCATCATAACATCTTTAAATCACCCTTATTTAAGGTGACACACGGTGCTACATTGATTTAGATAATGACACGTGGATATAACATCTCACCATAATCACTAAGTTGTATAATAGCGAGTGATAAGACGTTTAAGCCTGCCCAAACCTACCTTGGCGGAGGAGGCGGCGGCCTGCCCCGTCCGCCGCCTCTCTCAAAAACCGCTGTCATCCGCCTCACCTGTGCCTTCCTGAAGAAGACAGTCAGCTCCTACGCCTGTGATAGCACCATAGGATATCACCAATGATCATAGGATTCCTCAAAGGGTCCTCGCTTTCCTACTAAATAATTACCAAGGAGATCTCCGCTGGCGGCGGACATCGGCTGCCGCCCGCACAACACAACACCCCGTTATCAGCTGTATAATATGTGCCTTCCTGAAGAAGTCAGGTCAGCTCCCACGCATGTGATAGCACCATAGGATATCACCAGGGATCATAGGATTCCTCAAGGGGTTCTCGCACCCCTACTAAATATTACCAAATTTTATGATAGCTTGAAAACATGGTTTTTATTTTGGGTTTTTTTTTTAATTGTTGGGGTCCTGGAACCAAACATATATTTTACCATTAGTTATGTGTTTCGTTATACGAGATTTCGCTTTACGAGTATCCCAGGTGGAACCTAACTGCTCGTATCTTCGGGACCTCCCTGTATATATATGAATCCGAGCGGCCCTCCGACTTCAGGCCCTTGTGCAACACGCCGATATTCCGTGCGCAGTCCAGATTTACAGTGGTCTATGACACAGCATATAAATTATTCATAACCATAGATGCAATTTTTAATTCACGGCAGACTCTCCCCTTAAATTACCTTAATTTATTCCCTTATATATATTATATAATATATAAAGAGAAAGAAAGAGAGAAAGACTCACCTCAAAAACTGTTGATCACTTGTCAATTCACTGATCCTCTTGTTGACTTGAGAGACACGTATGAGATCAGCAATAGGGAGGTAAGACAGGATGTGCATAATAATCTCCACAGGAAGGTGATCCATCATCACTCCATATGAGGATAAGTGACCAGATGTGGTATACTTCGCACCAACCACAATGAAATCCCTGTAAAAGGTATATTTGTCTTACTCCAAGAATACTACAATATGTGTCATCAAAATGAAACTGCAATAACAAAGTAAAGCAGATCTGCCTTGCTTCAAAGATAAAATCAAATGGAGATGATTTAATCAGTAGGGTTATGAGGGTTATATTCAGAAATACGGGTAGCAAATGCAATCAAGATCACATCAAAACTCACCAGAAAAAAAAAGTTTCATCCATCCAAGTGAACTCTGTATCAAACTGGAAATTTACCGAAAAAACTATCTCCATTACGAAATACATCACATATTAAGCGAAAAAAATTGAACTTGTCTGATAATATATAATCTTGCAACAGTCATAAAGAAAATCTTTACCTTTTTGGTTTCTGCAAGTGAATAACTACTGCACATTATATTGAGCCAGAAATAATAGAGTAAGGTAAACTGCAGTGTAAAGCTTTATCTTCCTATAAGCTCTCCCTATCTTTTTTTTCTCTTTCCCCAACAAACCTGGGGACCTTGTGGCAAAGCAGGGTTTTAGTTAGGGTGGGGAAATAAAAACTGACGGAAATATGGGATTCCCGGATACAGTACTCGACTAAGCAAGTAACTCAAGTATTTTTCATTCACATTCACTGCACTGTGAATATTGTATTTGGGTACATGCTCAAAATCATTCGTTTTCCCTTACAAAACCTTTTTTTAATAACCTTTAATAAATTTACGAAAAATTAATGTCCACAAAACACTAATAATTTTTTCTCTCTAAATATTTATGTAAAATACGGGTGCGTCTTATACGCCGGTAAATACAGTAGATATTACCATAGAGCTTTAAGAAAACTACCCTAGATGTTAGGATATTTCTCTCGAGCATAATTCTCTACAATGAAGGGAAAAAGGCTAATATTACTAGTCTATCGCAATTGCGATTACCACAATGTAAATACTACCGTCGCAATTGCGATCATCAAATACGACAATGGTATCCCTAGTTATCAAGAAGGGGCGAAGCATAAATGAAGTGGGCAGAAGTGGGCCTAAGGCAAGATTACAAACAGATGCAGATCATGCTCACTGAAGAGGAAAATATTACATAAATATACAATAAACCCTTCATGCTCGCGGGGGTTAGGGAACAGAGACACCCGCGAGTATCGTAAATCCGCGAGTATGACATTAGTCATTCATTTACCCCATAGTTGTTGTTGTTTTTTGTTGTTGTTTTTTTCCCATCACAAGGAACTGGCCAAGAGCACAACAAAAATGGGTAACACAAAGCCCGCTTAGTTGCCAGTCCCTATAAAGAAGACAGTAAGAGAATAAAATAAAAACAGAGGGGTGAGCCAATTTAGTTCGGGAGGTGTCTTGTTACTCTTCTTTTGAAAAGATTTAAGTCATGGGAAAGTGGAAAAATAGAAACAGGAAGAGAGTTCCAGAGTTTACCAGTGAAAGGGATGAAAGAGTAAAGATACTGATTAACTCTTGCATTAGGAAGATGGACAGAATAGGGATGAGAATGAGTAGAAAGTCTTGTGCAGCGAGGCCGCGGGAGTGGGGGAGGCATGCAGTTAGCAAGTTCGTGAGCATGAAAATAACGGTAGAAGAGAGCAAGAGAAGCAACATTGCGGCGGTGATTTAAAGATTGAAGACAGTCAGTCAGAGGAGAGGAGTTGATGAGACGAAAAGCTTTTGACTCAACCCTGTTTAGAAGAGCTGTATGAGTGGATCCTCCCCAAACATGTGAGACATACTCCATACATGGGCGGATAAGGCCCCTGTAGAGAGCAAGCAATTGGGAGGGGAAAAAAAAAAAAAAAAAAAGAGAAAAAAAAAAAAAAAGTTGAAACCCCGCGAGTAATCAAATCCGCGAGCCTGAAACCCGCGAGTATGAAGGGTTTAGTGTACTCCTTACCGCAGCTCTTACTATACAATGATAATAAATTACATATATATGAATATAATCTGTAGTTTTGGGGAGTCTCACTGTTTTGTATCGATATATTTTAAATTAAAATGTATCAACCGTGGGTGGAAAGCCTGAAATATACGCTCTGCTCGTAGCAGCGATACAAATGATAATACATATACAGCAAAACCCTTATAACTCGGCACTGTATAACTCAGAATTTGATATAACTCGGCAAGGCAAAGACAGGTAGGTTTTTTTTTTTTTTTTTTTTTTTTTTTTTTTTTTAAACATCTATGCCTATAGCGCGTGTAGACAGTGACCTCCAGGGGTGGGATGGTAGGCCCTGGAGGCTCACTAGAGGGCTGTGATGGTTGGCCCTCGCCCGTGGTGGTGCAGGCAGGATTCTTATAGTGACGCCTGTAATTAGAGGCTCATGCCGCCCCCCTGTGTCCTCCCATGCACTCACAGTCGAAGGTAGAGTTAATGGACAGGGCATGTGGGTGTTCTTAGGCCACTCAACGGTGCAGAAAGATTTCAAGTGGATTTATGGGTCTCACTCGGGATCGAACTCGGGTTTTCGAGAACGCCACCCAGTGATGCTAACCACTCTGCTACCGCCTCCCCTAAACTGCATCTCTTGGTTTTCACTCGGCATATCATGCCCTCACAATCTCTTGTGTGAACATGTAAACAGAAAGTCGGCAAAAAATAATGTATCTTGGCATATTGATGTTGTAACTGCATCTCTTTGCTTACACTCGGCATATCCTCAGTCGCATAAAGTCGTGTTTTTGTCCTTTTGACCCTTTCCTGCAGGCTCAGGCTCTTCAATTTCATTCTCTTCCTGCTGGAGACACCCTTGCGTGATGGAGCTGACATCTTGAAATACAGTACTGTATGATGTAATCCCAAAACACGTAAAATAGGTGGCAAAGCAAAGCAAAGGTCGGGTACCAGCGCGTAGGCTGTCAGCTGCTGAGCCGTGTTTATGTCGTCCAAGCACCGTCTTGGATGGTACCCAACCTTTGCTTTACATTCCCACCTATTTTACGTGTTTTGGGATTACATCATACAGTACAGGGAGGTCCCGTTATACGAGCATTCGGTATACGAGAATCCGATGATACGAGATGTGTAAATTAGGGTCTATTTTCAATATACGAGATCGAAAATCCAATGATACGACATTCAAACTGGGGTGAGTAAAATTATCAAGTTCAAAATGGGCGCCCTACCACTCCCGGGCTGAACAAAGGGGGATTTGGTTGACCCCAGTGAGGTCACCCCTAGCAAGGCAAGACCTGAAGGGTAATTAAGCATATGGCGCGGCCTGACCTTTAGGGGTAATTAGCAGGTGTGCGGCCCCAACCTTGGGACCGCTACACTACCTTCTCTTGTATCACGCGGCGTCCCCTACATTACAACGTCTTTTTTGCTTGTTATGCATGTTTTATGTTTAATTAGTGTGCAGCTATTTTATTTTGTGTGCTATTTTCTCTTTCAGAATGCTTTTTCTACAGAATAGGTAGTACAGTGTGGGTAATATAGACGCTGTGTGTTTGCTAGAGTTTATTTTAGCTTGAAAAACATGCTGTTTTTTTTTATTTATTTTTTATTTTTTTATTTATTGGTGGGGTCCTGGAACCAAACCTATATTTTACCATTAGTTATGTGTTTCGTTATACGAGATTTCGCTTTACGAGTATGCCAGGTGGAACCTAACTGCTCGTATCTTCGGGACCTCCCTGTACTGTATTTCAAGATGTCAGCTCCATCACGCAAGGGTGTCTCCAGCAGGAAGGGAATGAAATTGAAGAGCCTGAGCCTGCAGGAAATGCTAATGCATGCGCGTGGCATGCGGTGCTCATCTCCGTGGCATTAGCCCTTAGAGCCTGTGGTGGGTGAGGACCCGTTACCCCGGGACACAGGGCTAGTGTGACTCCCGGGTTACCACAGTTACCTTCCCCAGGTTACCCCAGGTACCCATTTATCAACCCCGAAAGGAAGGAAGAACAGCTGGGTAGGCTGGTCACCGGCTTGCCCTGGCCCGGGATAGGTGAAAATGAAGAATAAAAGGAATCTCATTACTGGACACCACATTTTTTGCTTGCCCCAAAACACTGTATAACTGCAGTTTAATACAATACGTGGATATTAGTTACGTATCCAGACTTAACTGAACCCCCCCACTAGTTGACTAACCACACATGGACATTAGTTACCTAACCTAACCTAACCGATCAAGTTATTGCTGGTATTTTATCAATGAATACAGAAACACTGGTATAGTGAATCCTCGTACAACACGATCCACGTACAACACGGTGGGGGCTGAGCAACCCACTTCATCCGCACACAACATTTCGTATTCATACAACTCCATCTGGCGATCCGAAAGCAAGGCAATTCCGCCCTTACCCGCACAACACGGTGACACTTTGTGACGTCATTGCGCACTGTGATGTAGGCAGCGTCTGTGCCGCTCGGCCATTGTAGATATTTTGCCAGGTGGTGACAGTGTAGTGGAACTCTGACCGTGTTTTAGGTACATAATACCCCTCCCCCCACCCCCGCCATGCCACCCAAACCAAGGAAGCGGAAAGTTAATCACCCATGAGATGAAGTTGGAAGTTATAGAAAGGAAGAAGAAAGGAGAAGGAAGCAGCAGCATAGGAAGAACGATGAACCTGAATGAAGCCACAGTGAGGGCTATTCTATGAAGTAAAGACAAATTGCTCAAGAATGTTAAAACCTACGGTGCGTCGCAACTGGATGGGCGTTGCACGATTACAAACCCTGTAATGATTATGATGGAACGGTATCTCGGCCAATACATCGCCAGAAAGGACCGTCAACAAGTGCCATTGGACTCGAAACACCTGCGTGAGTGCAGTTTTTGAGAACAATAGGAGGGACTCCGTCAGGACCGTAAGCCTTCCGAGGATCTAGGCCAGAAAGGGCAAAGAAAACGTCATTACGAAGGATCTTAATAACAGGCATAATATAGTCAGAGGGTGGAGGAGAAGGAGGAACTTCATCAACCAGAGTGGAACTTTCAGCAAAGGTTTGAGCGAAGACTTCAGCTTTAGAAATAGATGAGACAGCTGTGGAGCCATCTGGGTGAAGCATAGGAGGGAAAGATGAAGAAGAAAAATTGTTAGAGATGTTATTAGCTAGATGCCAGAAGTCACGGGAGGAATTCGATTCAGAAAGATTATGACATTTCCTAAGAATGAAGGAGTTTTTTGGTAAGTTGAAGTAAAGATTTGGCATGATTACAGGCAGAAATATAATGGGCATGAGTTTCAGGAGATGGATGGTTAGACTACTAGATTAGACAACTATATCATTTCTACAATATGCATAGAAGTTGTGTAGGTTACACGTAAGTGGATTAATAATTATGTACAGTTTACTGAGCAAAAAATAATATAGAAAATATAAGCGGTAACGGCCGCGCAGATCTCGTCCATTATAACCGGCATGTGGAACCCGCCATCTCCTGTGGGATAGTATTAACCGGAAACAGCAATAACGGTATTATTCCAGATGAACACCGAATTCACTTTGGTGGACGAAACCACCTTTTTTTCTGGTAAGTTTTGATGTGCTTAGAATTAATCTGCTAACCGTTTCTGTCGCAAATCTTTTTCTTTTTTTAAAGTTAGGTATAAGCTAGGTTAGGTATAGGTTATGTTAGGTAAAGGTTAGGTTAGGTATAGGTTATGTTAGGTAAGAGTTAGGTATAGGTTATGTTAGGTATAGGTTATGAAGGTAAAAGTTAGGTTAGGTATAGGTTATGTTAGGTAAAGGTTAGGTTAGGTATAGGTTATGTTAGGTTCAAATAGTTTTTTTGTCTTTTTTGTTCCAAATAACTCAAAAAGAAGGTAAAATTTTAGAGTCCTTTCCCGCCCTCATTAGTAGGCTTTTTTCCTCCAGACCTTCATAGATCCCTTCAGATACCTATAAAACGTAATAATAAAGTGGGGGGAAAAAAATATATATTAACTTATAGTACAGGTTGAAGTTCCCAAACTCGGCATCCCAAGACTCGGCAACACCCAAAACTCTGCTATGGTTCCGGATTTTCCAAAACACGGCAGAACACCCAAAATCCGGCGCGTAGTTGCCGGGTCGGCCGCTAGGTGCCACCACACTAGGCCGCTTGGTTTCTCCCGCCGATTTGTTTGTTGTTATTGTTCAGTGGTGTTGTGACTGTAGAGTTGTGTACACTGTTATTTTGTGTACTTCTACAGGTATGTTATTGGTTATTATGGCTCCCAAACGTCCAGGATTTTTTTCATGTGATTTTCATGCTTTTTTCCCCCTTAATATATCTACGTTCTAAAAGTCGGAAAATTCCATTACTCGGCTCGGCGCTGGTCCCAAGGTTGCCGAGTTTGGGAACTTCAACCTGTACTCAATATATCCTAACTTAATTAACCTAACCTAACCTGGTAAAATTCTATTTTTTTCTCGCCCTTAGGTCTCGCTAGGAGGTTACTGGTAAGGTTAGGTTAGGTTATAGTGAGGTTAGGTTAGGTTATATTGAAGTTAGGTTAGTAATTTTTTTTTTTTCTTTATCTCTCCCCCACTTTATAATTACGTTTTAGAGATATCTGAAGGGATCTGTGAAGGTCTGGAAGAAAAAAGCTCGCTAATAAGGGCGGGAATGGACTCTAGAATTTTACCGAAAAGCAAGTAAGTTTTGGTATGTTTTGAATGAATCTGCTAACTGTTTCTGTCGCATTTATTTATATTTATTTTCTTTAGGTAAAGCATAGGTTAGGAATAGGTTAGGTTAGGGATAGGTACGGTTAGGTTTGATATAGGTTATGTTAGGTAAAGGTTTGGTTAGGTTCAATTTTTTTTTTTTTCATTATTATTGCAAAAAAAAAAAAGAATTGCGATAGAAAGTTAGCAAATTCATTCAAAGCACATCAAATCTCACCAGAAAAAAAATTGCTTCGTTCACCAAGGGAAGTTCGGTGTTCATCTGGAAGTTTACCGATAAATATAGGGTATTATTCTAGTGCTGCCCATACTCCCCCCTCTCCCCCAAAACAAGCTTATGGACCTGGGGGGAGATGCTCGAAAGAGTTACGGGACCGTAAGTATTACCCTACGAGGCTTTTACCTTGTAGCGCCTCTACGGGTGATGCTCAAACCGTTTTCTCCCTTGCTACGGGACCGTGAGGCTAAGGGTGGTCGGCACCACCCTTAACTCCCTACGGGAGTGAGATTTGAAGCGACTAGACATCAACAAACAATAAAATACAATTTGTATCACTATATTTTATGTTTATTTTGTATTATAGAGCATTTTTTTTTTATGCTTGCCTGTTTGAAAGTGATGGTTTATTGCATCATGACTCCATATATATCATATTTAACATACAATACCTATACTTGAAATTTAAAATTTATATCAGGGCAAACCTAAAATATTAAATATATATATCGGTCGACTTCTTGAATCAAACGTTTAGTTCATCATACAAGGTTTGGCCGCTATAATGATGCGTTGGTGGTGGTGTCAAATGTCTGACGTACACACGCACCCCCACAAGCAAGGCTATTATAAAGTTATACTATCCTTGCACACAAGTGTCACGTGTGTCAGAGTGAGGTGTTAGCCCCCAGTGTCTGCGAACCTAAAGAGCGAACGCGCAGTTCTCGTCCACTATAACGGAGTTACCACCGCGGCCACGGAAAACGGCGCGGACCACAGTGGTCCATAGATATAATCTCGGGCACGCGGGACTCGAACCTGGGATCACCGCATCAAGGTATTACCCTGGGTACGTCTCTGTAGTATTCAGCGGGGGGAATATTACGCTGAAAGGCTAATTGGCGGCAATGTATTATCGTAACAGTCTGGCGGCTTTTGAAGTGTCTCTTTAAATTTATTTCCGGGCTCCCTGACAGGGAGCAAGGTGATTGGCCCAGATAAGGCCGTGTTCATGCGAGGCGGCTCTGTGATTGGTCAGCAGAATTTCCCCACACCTATCCCTAGAATATCCCTAATATTCCCACCCAGAGGCCACCGATCACGAAGGGGAGTGACGGCTCGGTACGAGCATCAACCTCAGCCCACCCTTGTAAGTTTGTAGCTTTACACTCATAAGTTGTCCCTTACGAGGGATTTTCGTGGCATCCCTGCCCTGGGAGAATGCAGGGTCTTTGGCTGGGGTACAAAATATGCGTCGCAACCACATAGTTTTTGAGTTAGGGGTGTTGAAAATATTCCCTAGATCTAGGGCAAATGGATAGGATTTCTTCTATGTCTAGGACTGTGGACCTGACAACCCTCCAAACGGAATGAGGACTGTAGTGTCAAAGCCCCCCCCCCCCCTCCACTTAGAGGTAAGGTTAAAAAAGTTATTGGGGGTTCAAGGGGGGGGCAGAGCCCCCACAAACCCGTTAGAAGGATAGGTTTGATTATCGGGTGATTTTTGCTAGAGGTTTGTTACAATTGGCTAGGTTTGGTTAGATTATCGGGGGGTCGGGGAGGCAGAGCCCCCAGCTATGTTAGTTAAATTTTCTTAGGTCAGGTTAAATTACGGGAGGTCAAGGGGACGGAGACCCCGCTAGGAGGTTTAGGTTAAATTACCCTAGATCTAGGGAATTTTGCCTCTCCTAAAAACTCCAAAAATACGTGTTTCCGACGCATTTTTTGCTCCCCACCCGAAAAAACCCCGCATTCCACAGGTCCCCAGCTTGTTTTGGGGGGAAAGGGGGGGAGTATGGCAAAAAACTAGAAATTTACCAAAAATAAGGCGTATTTTGTGACTACAATACAAAGCGAATTATACTTATTTTAAACTCCGCCACTTATTTTCTACTCTTTTGGTTTGTACCCGAAAACTGAGCAGAGACACTCCCGGCATCAAAATATACTCTTTTCCCGAAAAAAAAAAAAAAATACAATATGGGTGGGGGGTGGTGGTTTCAAGAGCCTGGCCAAACAGATCGCGTGCATGAGAAAATTTATCAGACCTCCTCCGTAAATGTTTCGTTTTCCTTTAATCCAATTCAACATTCATTACATGCGCACGACATGCAAAGGATACTGTATTTAATTAGGAGTAGGTAAGGAGTAGTAAGGAGTAGAATAGGTGACTCTTAACAGGTAAGAAGTCACAAATATTAAAATTCTCCAGCGACGTCTGTGAACAATTTTTCCAATCCCTCGAATCTTTCAATGTGTCCGAATCTTCGTTGATGCTTGCTGGCTTAGCACCAAAACTGGTGTATTATTGCTATAGTATAGTCAAATACTTAAATATATTCATGAGTGATATTACATGTGCAATATAAATATATAAATTTGGTATAATATATGTTATATCACACAAAAAGAAAGCCTTTTAGAGAACCTATCGCAGGGCACGAATACGAACATTTCATCAGTCTGATTCAGCTCCAAAATGGTAGGAAGCCTCTCCAAGACTATAACACACCCGTTGTGTGTAACCCACCACCACCCACCCGCCCACCACACACCACCCATCCGCCCACCACCCATACCGCCCACCACACACTCACCCACCACCCACCCGCCCACCACACACCCACCCACCACACGCCCATCACCCATACCGCCCATCACCCACCCACCACGTACACGCCCATCACACATCCGCCCACCACACGCCCACCCATGGATGTTAAACGGGGGAGATGCACTGGAGGATGAATCACAACCAGCATTCATCTAGGTTTAGGCAAAGAATAATTGGTGAAACGTAGATGTAGGTACACGTAGTAGCCTACACACGTACAGGTCCATGAAAGCATTAAACATCCTCGACGCACATCGTGAAATGGCTGTGTAGCAAATAGATATTCAAATAACAGTTTCATAGCGCCCTAAACATTTCTGTTTAATATCAAGTCCATCTATAGAGTTAGAAAACAATGTTAGGCCATTCTAAGAGCTCAAAACAATTAGACATCGATGTGTAATACAGACGAATGCCGGACGTTTCGCCCCCGCCCAATCGCGGACGTTTCGCCCCCATTTGCGGACGTTTCGCCCCACTCGCGGACATTTCGCCCCCTGGTTTCGCCCCACGGAAATTACTATACTGTTTCAAAACTGTTCATCAAATGACTACAAAATCATCAGAAATGCTGACAGATTTGTTTACGCACAAAATGATGACGAAACACTGTTATCGACCGGTCTTAAAGGGACAGTGGACTTCGAATTCCGTACTATAGTCAAAACAGGATTTGAGTGATAGTCGATTTTTCTACGATAATTTCCATATTTCTTCTTCAAATCTCTCCAAATTTTGACACACTTAGTTTCTAACCAATACCTAACTACACGTCAATATTTATGATGATTTTGTAGTCCTTTGGTGCACAGTTTTGAAATAGTATAGTAATTTCCGTGGGGCGAATCCGGGGGGCGAAACGTCCACGAATGGGGGCGAAACGTCCGCTAATGTGGGGCGAAACGTCCGCGATTAGGAGGGGGCGAAACGTCCATGGGGCGAAACATCCGGTTACCGTAATACAGACAATCACGCTACTACTCTTTGCTGTGCCTTCAATAATGTCAACCTTAACGATATTCCTTGAGCCTCTGTAAGACGTAATGAAGTGTACGACACTTTTACTCTCGGCAACATCTAGAAAGTGCTTTGGCAGCGCTACAATCGTATTTTGTGATGGCAAGCAGGGGCGGAGCTTAAATAAGTATAATTCTACTCCGAAAGGACACTACAAAATACGCCTATAGTTTCGTCCACCAAAGGAAGTTCGGTGTTCATCTGGAAATGTACCCTAATTATCGGGGTAATTATGGAGGAGAGTTTCACGTTCGTTTCCAGAAACACCAACTACTTTTTCTTGGCCTACAATAGGTGCTTGTTCTAATGGTGCTAGTTTTATTTTGCGCAAACCAAAAAAAAAAATGAAAAAAAAAAAAAAAAATGAAACCTAACCTAACCTTAACCACAAAATATATATTTTTTTTTTTTTTTTTTTTTTTTGGTTTGCGCAAAATAAAACTAGCACCATTAGAACAAGCACCTATTGTAGGCCAAGAAAAAGTAGTTGGTGTCTCTGAAAACGAACGTGAAACTCTCCTCCATAATTACCTTCGGTGTTCATCTGGAAATGTACCCTAATCATCGGAGTCACCATCTTCACCAGCACGTCAATGTCTCACCTTTGTTTGAGGTATAAGGCGTTGAGTGGCAAGCAGGCGGGACATCAGAATTCGGCTACTTCTTCTTATGACCTTTGTCGCTTAGTATCGCTTCATAGGTCCTCTTCAACTTCGTCTCCTTTGTTAACAAATTGTCAACTCTTCCCTCGTCTCTCCCACCTGGGAAACTTTAAACCATTTCTATTAGTTTTCGGTCCTGATACTAAGAACCTAATTCATTGTCTCCTTTGTGTTCTTATCTCCCAGCACTGCGTTAGGAACACTTTGGTGAGGTTTACAATACTTTCTGTTTCCTTTCTGACCCCATACAGCCCTGACACCGTACACAGGGCCCCGTCTTCCTGCTCTAGTCTCCTGTCTCACTCAAATGTATTATTGTATTTCACCGATCTTGATCTTGCTCTTGATGTTACAGGGAGCCTTTTCTTCATAGGCCAGGACCGGTATTACCAAAGAGATCATAGTTAAGAACGTTTATCATAGCTGGACAAAATGGCCATTTTAGTTACACTGGCTGGCGGATATCATAATTGTGGGGGGACTATCACAACCGCGCGGGAGGCTAAAGGTACGTTTGCTCGGTGCGATTATTGCTCAACGATGATCGTTTTTTCATGCTCAACGATGATCGTCAAACGATTGTCTAGGCACTAATTCTTTGTTTTTGAATGGGGCTGTTTTGCTTCGAACGACTGCCGCTAGAGTCGCTAACGATCATCGTTGGCTCCGAATAGTCGCACGGCTGGGGGGTGAATATAATCGTAATCGCAAACGAACATTTGAATTGGAAGGAGTATCTGCGTCATCATGGCTCTCAAGTTTTCCGATGAACAGGATGAGATCCTTGTGGAGGTAGTGCGAAACATCCCTCGTTGTGGCAGCTCTCACATCCCAAATACAAGGACCAACGAGTAAAAGACAACGTCTGGGCAGAAGTCGCCGCCAAAGTTGGAAAACCAGGGCCCGTATCCTCACTTACAATTAATACTAAAGGCGTATTTTGTCCATGCCTTTGGAAGTAAAATTTTACTTATTTAAGCTCCGCCCACTTATATTTTACTCTTTTGCGTGCATAGAAAACTGAGCAGATACACTTATTTTACTCTTTTCCTGTAAAATTATACAGTCGTGGGTGTGGGTGGTGGTTTCAAGAGCCTGGCCAATCAGATCGCGCGCATGAGAAAATCTTATCAAAACTCCTCCCGTAAATGTTTCTCTTTTCCTTTAATTCTCATCCAATTCAACATTCATTACATGCGCACGACATGCAAAGGATACTGTATTTAATTAATAGTAGGTAAGGAGTAGTAAGGAGTAGAGTAGGTGACTCTTAACAGGTCAGAAGTCACAAATATTAAAATTCTCCAGCGACGTCTGGGAACAAATTTCCCAATCCCTCGAATTTTTCAATGTGTCCGAATCTTCGTTGATGCTTGCTGGCTTAGCACCAAAACTGGTGTATTATTGCTATAGTATAGTCAAATACTTAAATATATTCATGAGTGATATTACATTTGAGGCGTATTTTGTAGTGTCCTTCTGGAGTAAAATTATACTTATTTAAGCTCCGCCCCTGCTTGCCATCACAAAATACGATTGTAGCGCTGCCAAAGCTCTTTCTTGATGTTGCCGAGAGTAAAAGTGTCGTACACTTCATTACCTCTTGCAGAGGCTCAAGGAATATCGTTAAGGTTGACATTATTGAAGGCACAGCAAAGAGTAGTAGCGTGATTGTCTGTATTACACATCGATATCTAATTGTTTTGAGCTCTTAGAATGGCCTAGCATTGTTTTCTAACTCTATAGATGGACTTGATATTAAACTGAAATGTTTAGGGCGCTATGAAACTGTTATTTGAATATCTATTTGCTACACAGCCATTTCACGATGTGCGTCGAGGATGTTTAATGCTTTCATGGACCTGTACGTATGTAGGCTACGTGTACCTACATCTACGTTTCACGAATTATTCTTTGCCTAAACCTAGATGAATGCTGGTTGTGATTCATCCTCCAGTGCATCTCCCCCGTTTAACATCCATGGGCGGGTGTGTGGTGGGCGGGTGTGTGATGGACGTGTGGTGGGTGGGTGTGTGGTGGGCGGATGTATGATGGGCGTGTGGTGGGTGGGTGTGTGGTGGGCGGATGGGTGATGGGCGTGTGGTGGGTGGGTGTGTGGTGGGCGGATGTGTGATGGGCGTGTGGTGGGTGGGTGTGTGGTGGGCGGATGGGTGATGGGCGTGTGGTGGGTGGGTGTGTGGTGGGCGGATGGGTGATGGGCGTGTGGTGGGTGGGTGTGTGATGGGTGTGTGGTGGACGGGTGGTGGTGGGCGGGTGGGTGCCTGGGTGGTGGTGGGTATGTGGTGGCCCGTGGGTAGAGATCGACCTCCTTACCGTGTTGGCGCTGAATCAGACTGATGAAATGTTCGTATTCGTGCCCTGCGATAGGTTCTCTAAAAGGCTTTCTTTTTGTGTGATATAACATATATACCAAATTTATACATTTCCATTGCAAATGTAATATCACTCATGAATATATTTAAGTATTTGACTATACTATAGCAATAATACACCAGTTTTGGTGCTAAGCCAGCAAGCATCAACGAAGATTCGGACACATTGAAAAATTCGAGGGATTGGGAAATTTGTTCCCAGACGTCGCTGGAGAATTTTAATATTTGTGACTTCTGACCTGTTAAGAGTCACCTACTCTACTCCTTACTACTCCTTACCTACTATTAATTAAATACAGTATCCTTTGCATGTCGTGCGCATGTAATGAATGTTGAATTGGATGAGAATTAAAGGAAAAGAGAAACATTTACGGGAGGAGTTTTGATAAGATTTTCTCATGCGCGCGATCTGATTGGCCAGGCTCTTGAAACCACCACCCACACCCACGACTGTATAATTTTACAGGAAAAGAGTAAAATAAGTGTATCTGCTCAGTTTTCTATGCACGCAAAAGAGTAAAAAATAAGTGGGCGGAGCTTAAATAAGTAAAATTTTACTTCCAAGGGCATGGACAAAATACGCCTTTATATCACACAAAAAGAAAGCCTTTTAGAGAACCTATCGCAGGGCACGAATACGAACATTTCATCAGTCTGACTTATAGCGTATTTTCGCGACCGCTCTGGCCCGGTCTGGACTGGGCTAGTCCCGGGCGGTCACTGTTTTTGCGAGGCAGTCTAGAACGGTTCAGCCCAGTCCAGGCTGGTCCGACCCACATACCAGGACCACCTTGGACCAGTGTGGGGAGAACTGGCGCATGCGCACTACAGTCAGCGGGGAAGGCGACCAGGAGCTTCTCGTGGTGCTGATAAGACATGAAACACCATGATGGCCGACCATAAGACTAAAGTATCACAGGCGTGGTAGTTGTAAAGTCTTCAGCACAGGTTAAAAGGCGGACGACAAAAAGGATATTGACAAGATGGACGCCTGCCGCCTCCACAGTTCAGTTCAGTACCGCCCACTCGATCCCCCAGCCAATAGGAACGACGAATGGGACGGGGCCAGTCTCGATGTATTTTCGCGACCATCAGTCCACCCTGACCCGGTCCGGACTGGACTGAACCAGGGCGGTGAACGTCACGAAAATGCGCTATTAGCTCCAACACGAGTAGGAAGGTCTCGATCTGTATGTAACCCACGGGCCACCACACACCCACCACCACCCAGGCACCCACCCGCCCACCACCACCCACCCACCCACCACCCGCCCACCACACACCCACCCACCACACGCCCATCACCCATCCGCCCACCACCCGCCCACCACACACACACCCACCACACGCCCATCACCCATCCGCCCACCACACACCCACCACACACCCACCCACCACACATCCGCCCACCACACACCCACCCACCACACGCCCATCACCCATCCGCCCACCACACGCCCATCATACATCCGCCCACCACACACCCATCACACATCCGCCCACCACACACCCACCCACCACCCATCCGCCCACCACACACCCACCCACCACACGCCCATCATACATCCGCCCACCACACACCCACCCACCACACGTCCATCACACACCCGCCCACCACACACCCGCCCATGGATGTTAAACGGGGGAGATGCACTGGAGGATGAATCACAACCAGCATTCATCTAGGTTTAGGCAAAGAATAATTCGTGAAACGTAGATGTAGGTACACGTAGCCTACATACGTACAGGTCCATGATAGCATTAAACATCCTCGACGCACATCGTGAAATGGCTGTGTAGCAAATAGATATTCAAATAACAGTTTCATAGCGCCCTAAACATTTCAGTTTAATATCAAGTCCATCTATAGAGTTAGAAAACAATGCTAGGCCATTCTAAGAGCTCAAAACAATTAGATATCGATGTGTAATACAGACAATCACGCTACTACTCTTTGCTGTGCCTTCAATAATGTCAACCTTAACGATATTCCTTGAGCCTCTGTAAGAGGTAATGAAGTGTACGACACTTTTACTCTCGGCAACATCAAGAAAGAGCTTTGGCAGCGCTACAATCGTATTTTGTGATGGCAAGCAGGGGCGGAGCTTAAAAGAGTAAAATTATACTTCCAAAGGCATGAACAAAATACGCCTTAAACTTTGGTATTAACTCCCGACTTTACGCTTAACTTCACACTTAAGGCCCCCATCCACGGTACGATTGGTCGTACGATCTGATCCGACAGACCTGATCCGGTGGATATCCTACCACCCACTAACGATCCGACCGCACCTCAGGATCAATTCAGTTGGTGATAGAAACGGTGGAGAACGGTTCCCATGATGGGTCTATGCAACGAGGATCGAATTACTTTTGATGGAATCTGATACCACAACTGAGGAGCGTAAACATCATCCGCGCTCGCACCAAAGTTCATAGAGGCAGTTATTTTCTTAATATATTTCCGGAACACACTTCTCATATTTTTTTTTTTTTTTTTACTGTTTCAACATTAGCCTCACTGTCGCGCACTGTCCAGCTCCTTGAGTTTCTCTACCAATACTTCATAAGCTGCATTTTTCTTATATTTATCCATTTACTTTTTGCTTTTTATTTCCCCAAACATTCAGTTTCTAATAATTGGATAAATTTTGTCCAAAAAGGGTTGTCATCAAAGAAACAATTCATCTTGGTAATCCCCTCGCGACGCTGTCATGGGGAAAAATGACGGGTTTGGGCTCCGGTGCGATCCGGTCTGAACCGGATGGCGTCGGACTAAAAAAAAAACATGCTTGGTCGCTCCCACCCCTTCGTCGGTCGGACAGACCAAATCACCCCCATCACGATCCAAACGGTTGGATCCAAAACCAGATCGTCCGATGGGCGTACGACCAGATCGCACCGTGGATGGGGGGGCCCTTTACTGTTTTCCTCACTCACTTTAACTTAACTTACTGTTTGTTTACAACTTAATAGTGCTGGCGAGGACTTCTAAATCCTTATACAAAGTTAATAGTAGGAAATTTCGAAAAAGGCCGCCGCTTAGGAGCTCCCATCGCCTCTTTTAAAATTTCGAATGGAATAAGTCTTTATATAACAAAAAGAAAGCTAAAGTTAAATTAGGTACTATATAGGCGCTCAGAAACTGAATTTGGGTACTAGACCTACAAGACCTAGTTTGGGAAACATTATTTGGCATTATGGGGGGCCCTACGCCCTCCCTATTTTTTACTTATTGGGGGGAGAAAAAGCGGAAAATCCCCCCTTTTCCCCAAAAAACCACCCCCTTTT
>JACEEZ010003322.1:48519-65376 GCA_016584305.1 Chionoecetes opilio
TTTTTAATCGAGTTTAGGTTAGTAAACGAGCAGGGGGATGGGGGGGAGGCATCCCCATAGGTCAAGTTACGTTACCAACCACCAACCAGTGTCACCAGTTACCAATGTCAAACTGCAGCTTCAGTGTTCTGCGACAAGCGAGAAAAGTTTGTGTGCAATAATGAAATAGCTTTTATTCTTCCTTATCATCTATCTATTACCAGTGGAACTGTCGCCGAACATTTCCACGTCGGCGAGAGTTTTCGGTTGGCGTTTCGGCGAGAGTTCCTATTGGTTTCTTAAAAATTTAGATGTGCGTTTAATTAAATTCTCACCCGTTTTTGGAGGAATATATTTTCTATACTGTGACAGATTAAATCAAGACACAACATCTATTCAGGAATAATTAAGTTTCGTCCTCGAAATCCATGGTGTCCAATAACGAAAGTTTACCAATAAAAGGAGATTTACTCCTACCCCAGCTATGTAGGGAAAGTCTTATTACAATCTCAGGCAAATGAAGCTGTGGTTACATCACATCCACAGTCTTGTTTCCAACGCTGTCAGATGGAATAAAATGTTAGTTCTGTGGTGCCAGGGTTTTTGTGGTTTGTTGCTTGCACCTTTATATGAATGATATTAAGTGGTTAGGATTTTTCATTGATTACAACTGAATTGAGAATTGAAATTTGTCTTATGACTTCACTATTTAATTATAGTACGAACACTTCTCGCTGCGGAGAGTACTGAAATGGGAATGAACTTAAGGGGAAGGGGTAGGAGTTAAGGTTAAGGGGAAGGGGTAGGAGTTAAGGAGTAAGGGGAAATGCTGCCACCAGCTCAGGCAAGTAGTTCTATGGTTTTACTTCCTGAGCACGTTTGAATAGATATATATGATTTATTTAGTAGTCGTGGTTGATACTTAGAATTACACCGAGTAAGGCTGACTCTTTTTGGAAGTGTGGGGAAGTATTGTCCTAACACAGAATAATCACCTGGGGTTTCTACTAAATAACACAAGAACTATATTTGAAACATCATCCTATTTATTCATCATGAAATATTATTTCTCTGTTTGAGATCTTAGACACATATATAGACTCTTATTTTGGCGCAGGGAAGCTCTACAGAGCATAACCTGCCTCACTGAATTACATTCTTAGAACTACCACCTATGTCCGTATCAACTGAGCACTATAGGTATACATGGAATATATATATAGGAGAGAAAATGTGAGAGTAATGGGTTGATGTGGGGTTCACTGTACCATGTGGCCTGGTTTCTGGAGAGGAGTGGAGAGACGACTCCGTTAATAACACTTATAAGGACAGGCCAGGCCTCCTATGCGTTAATGAAAAACTAACCAACTCTACCTATATATAGATATATAGATAGATATAATATAACAAGGAATGGGGGGGGGGGGAATAGGAGCGAGGTACCGAGGTCTTACCTGGAGAGGAGTGGAGAGACGACTGGCTCCCTCGGGGTGACTAAGGCAAGGTTGGGCTTAGTAGCGGGAAAAAGGGGAATGTTCGGATTCTATGAACGGCCTCTCCTGAAGGGATTATCAGACCTCGAATGACTAATTAACTAATGAAACAAGTATACATATGAAATGGCTGCCTATAATACAGTTCTTTTACTTTGATATAGAAGAATTTAATATGTTTATGCTAATATCCGGGGAGACGTGTTATTTCCTTTCGTTCAAGCCCACGAACGCGTTTTTTAGAGAGACGAGGTATTGGAGTCGAAACATAAATTTGGTCGACTCTCAATTTAGCGAATACCACGACTAACCCACTGATGTATGAACGCGATCTCTCACTATGGTGACTATTTTGAAGGATATTAAGAATCTAAGAGTGTTCCTTGATCTGATAGGAAGGTGAGAGGAGGATGAAAAGTTTTGAATCTACTAGTTATCGATGATCGCGAAATAATTGTCCCACGAATTTGGACTCGTACCCGGAGTGTCTGGGGGGGAGGGAGTGAGGGAAGGGAGGAAGATAGAAGTGGGAGATAGGAAGAAAGAAGATAAATTTCACGAGCAACGAAAAGATTGAATTGACCTTAATATGATAGGAATACCCTGTTCCTTCATAAATACATAACCCGGGAATTGTATGATAGGAATTTCCATCCTGTCTCTCCCGAATTTACGGGCATTACACACGTCTATTCTCCGGGAAAATTAAATTTTTCAATATCAAATTAACTACTCACGGATCTTCCGTTTCCTCTCTAAAGATGTGTCAAGAGGAGGTGTGTGTATGGGACGAATTTAGAGGGAATTTAATAGAGATTCTTCTATTCTTTGAAACGGGTATCTGAATGTGTTTAGATTACACGAATATCCAATGAGAAGGAAGTATCCCAATCAACCTCCGACCTGGGCAGTAACGTGGTCGTCGAATCCTGACTCAATACCTAATTCTCGTTGCTAGGAATGTCCCAGGGGTGCACACCGGCTACCCTCATGGTTACTGACAGCGCCTAACAAGTCCTGAAATATCGCTCCACCTCAAGCTGGTTGACTGTAAGTGAGAAGCAGTACTGCTATCTCGAATTAAAATACTCCTCTCACCGAACCAGGCTGAGCCCGTGAAAACCAGACACTCCGACTTCTAGAAATGAGAAATCTCCTAGACCAAATTGTTTCATCTAGTCCGACATACGCTACCCTTGACTCAGTAATTTACATTTAACACTTTTCGCTTAATTTTCACATGAATACCCCACAAGTCGGGTTGATTGTAACTTGAATTAAAATACCTTGAAGACTCACCGAACCAGACTGAGTCCGTTAATGAAATTCAATGAGACTGGTATCCCAATCAACCTCCTACCTGGGTATACAACTTCCCGAAACAGAGTAGATATTTTCCTTTCAAGTTCATAAAATAAATTATCAATGTTCATGTTCAAAATAATTCTTCCTTGATTTTTTCCTAATTTAACACTATTGGATACCGAACTTTTCCATCTTGTTGTTGATGGGTGGCATCCTGGGTCTTGTTGACGCCCTGTACTTATTGATGGCCTTCAGCTCTTCAAAACGTTTCAGGAACTCCTGTAGGTTCTTGGAAACTAAGAGTGTGCCCATTCCTGAGCCGGTGTCGCTGCATCCTCCGCCTCCGTAGCTGTTTGGGTCACCGCTGTTGCTCTGCTGGTTGTTGTAGGACACGGCGGCGGCGGCTAGGCGGTTCAGACGCCCCTTGATACCCTGCACGGCAATGATGTACAGGTTCTTGGCGCCTGTGTTGTCAGCGCAGCTCATGTCGGTGACGGGTAGGCCGAGGGAGATCCAGGACTCCCCTCCCGACGAGGCTTCACGTCCTCTCTTTGACATGGTAGTGGTTGCGAGGCGTGTGGGTGGTGTGGCGGATAGGCGCGGCGGCTGCAGCGGCTAGGCTACGGCGGCTATGGCGGTGAAGGGCGGCATAGCTGAGGCGAGCGTGCGGCTAGGCGCGCGGCATGCGGCCTGGCTGAGGTGGCTGGCTGTCGTGGCTGCGGCGGTCAGCTGGCTGTGGCGGCGACGGCTGAGACGGCTGTATCGGCTCGCTTCTTACAGCTCACTGCCACATGGTCATGGTTCATGTGTGTAGGGTGTTTGGTTTATAGGGGGAAAGCTCTAATGAACCTACTATAATGATCGACTACTGTATGAAAATTTACCGAAATTTGACTCTATCTAGCTATTTTCCCAGGTGAGATTCTGTTGCTGTTATTTGTAGGAAATAACATCCCACCGCTGCCACCAGTGTGGTGCCAGGGTTTTTATAGGTTGTTCCTGACACCTTTATATGAATGATATTAAGTGGTTAGGATTTTTCATTGATTACAACTGAATTGAGAATTGAAATTTGTCTTATGACTTCACTATTTAATTATAGTACGAACACTTCTCGCTGCGGAGAGTACTGAAATGGGAATGAACTTAAGGGGAAGGGGTAGGAGTTAAGGTTAAGGGGAAGGGGTAGGAGTTAAGGAGTAAGGGGAAATGCTGCCACCAGCTCAGGCAAGTAGTTCTATGGTTTTACTTCCTGAGCACGTTTGAATAGATAATATGATTTATTTAGAGTCGTGGTTGATACTTAGAATTACAAACGAGTAAGGCTGACTCTTTTTGGAGTGTGGGGAAGTATTGTCCTAACACAGAATAATCACCTGGGGTTTCTACTAAATAACACAAGAACTATATTTGAAAATCATCCTATTTATTCATCATGAAATATATTCTCTGTTTGAGATCTTAGGACACATATATAGACTCTTATTTTGGCGCAAGGGAGCTCTACAGAGCATAACCTGCTCACTGAATTACATTCTTAGAACTACCACCTATGTCCGTATCAACTGAGCACTATAGGTATACATGGAATATATATATAGGAGAGAAAATGTGAGAGTTATGGGTTGATGTGGGGTTCACTGTACCATGTGGCCTGGTTTCTGGAGAGGAGTGGAGAGACGACTCCGTTAATAACACTTATAAGGACAGGCCAGGCCTCCTATGCGTTAAAGAAAAACTAACCAACTCTACCTATATATAGATATATAGATAGATATAATATAACAAGGAAGGGGGGGGGGGGGGAATAGGAGCGAGGTACCGAGGTCTTAACCTGGAGAGGAGTGGAGAGACGACTGGCTCCTCGAGGTGACTAAGGCAAGGTTGGGTTAGTAGCGGGAAAAAGGGGAATGTTCAGATCTATGAACGGCCTCTCCTGAAGGATTATCAACCTCGAATGACTAATTAACTAATGAAACAAGTATACATATGAAATGGTGCCTAAAAACAGTTCTTTTACTTTGATATAGAAGAATTTAATATGTTTATGCTAATATCGGGGAGACGTGTATTTCCTTTCGTTCAAGCCCACGAACGCGTTTTTTAGAGAGACGAGGTATTGGAGTCGAAACATAAATTTGGTCGACTCTCAATTTAGCGAATACCAACCCACTCATACAATACTAACCCACTCATGTATGAACGCGATCTTTCACTATGGTGACTATTTTGGGAAAGGGCATTTAAAAATCTAAGAGTGTTCCTTGATCTGATAGGAAGGTGAGGGAGGATGAAAAGTTTTGAATCTAACAGTTATCGATGATCGCGAAATAATTTTCCCACGAATTTGGACTCGTACCCGGAGTGTCTGGGGGGGAGGGAGTGAGGGAAGGGAGGAAAATAAGAAGTGGGAGATAGGAAGAAAGAAATAAATTTCACGGAAACGAAAAGATTGAATTGACCTTAATATGATAGGAATACCCTGTTCCTTCATAAATACATAACCCGGGAATTGTATGATAGGGAAATTTTCCCTCCTGTCTCTCCGAATTTACGGGCATTACAGTTCCATTACAAGAAAGCAGAGGAAGCCATTCAGATAGGGAAACTATGCGGTCTGCATGACTTTTTGGTACTCAAGATCTCGTCGACCCTGTGTCGGGACGAGAATTTTTGGGAGACGAGAGCACAGTCTATACTGTGGGCGAGAGTATACCCAGCTGACGGGCACGTACTGAAGTTACAATGTTTTCCTCCCCTACATACAAACATTTAATACACACAATGACAGCGTCACACCCCTCACAACCTTGCTAATGACAACGCTTTTACATGAAAGGCCGTCGTGGATTGACTGAAAAAGTGAAAAAAACTCCCACGGCAACACCTTTATAAACGTCGATTTATACAATTCTTGAACATTTTCTTCCGTGTTAAACATTATTATGGCTTTATACGTTTATCTAGTAATGATTTAATCTTCAAATGATACATTTCTTCATTTTTCTTAGAATAAAATTTTCTTCTCATTTCGGTAGTTTGGTTTTGTAAACAAGCGTCCATAGCAACGGGTTTACACTCAAAGTAGCCAGGGATCTGCTAATACCTACACTCAAAGTGGATGAGGATAGCATATGCATTTCCGTAATACCAACTTTTACACTTAAGAGTAACACTTAAGAGTAAATATTAATTGTAAGTGAGGATCCGGGCCCAGGTGAGTTTGATTCTTGTTTATATTTCACCCAAGGCTTTTTTCGTTTTGTGTTAATATTTTATGGCTTAATAAAACGCACTGATGTTCAATTGGTCATTTTCTGTTGTATATTTATATAACTTTACAAATTACATTATATGACTATTTTATTTATATGAAAGCTCTTGCATTAATCTGAACATACCTATTTTGTAAGTATTTTTTTTATGTCTGTTACTGTTTTTTGTTTAATAACAACCAAGTTGATAATCGACTCGATGTGCTCTGGTAACAAGTCGGAACTAGGCTTTGTAACCTTAATCTATTTATATGTACCGTATTTTATTTATATGTTTTATATTATATTTATATATTTTATTCATATATTTTATTTATCTTTAATAATATAAGCGAAAGTGTGTGTGTGTGTGTGTGTGTGTGGTCGTGTGTGTGTGTGTGTGTGTGTGTGTGTGTGTGTGTGTGTGTGTGTGGTATAGTTTCCGCCCCCCGTGGCGGAATCCCATCATATGGCACAGTTTTGGAACCAGGTTGACCAGGGGAAGGTTTTAAGCCCACTTATGAGATGATCCGATCACTTGTTTAAAAAATAAATTTTTAGTAGCCTATTAGCGAGAATTGTGAAAAAAAAAGTGGGTTGCGAGAATTGAGGAAACCTTGATGTAGGGTGATGGGTAATGGGTGAATGAATGGGTGGGGTGATGGGTAATGGGTGTGGGGTGATGGGTGAGTGAATGGGTGGTGGTGATGGGTTGGGGGTGATGGGTGAGGGGTGAAAATAGGGGGGGGGTGATGGGTAAAAGGGGTGTGTGGTGATGGGTAATGGGTGAGTAATGGGGGGGGGTGAGGGGGTTTAAGGGGGCGAGTGAATGGGGGGGGGGTGATGGGAAAACGGGGGTGAGTGAATGGGTTGGGGGGGGATGTGAATGGGTTGGCTTTAATGCATACATTTCTACATCCATATTTCAGGAAAGTTGAAGGGGCTATTGGAGAGTCACCCCCAAACACAGGTGGGGGGCCCCAAGGGCCCCACCAAATAGCCCTCCGCAGGATAGAAAAAAAAAACCGCCCGGGGGCGGCTTTGGGCTAGATTTATATATTTAAATTAACAACCTTCTCCTTCTACTAAATTTGCTCAATGCCATTTTTCTAGCGATATGGGAAAACTTCATGGGACACTTTCAGCCTTGGGACTGGTAAAAAAAAAAAGCTTTCTCGTTGAAAATCGCATAGACACAGACGCCCCCGAAGCAAAAAAGAAACCCCCTCTATGATCGTGCGCGTTTAATCGTTGAACCCAATAAAGTAGAGCGATAATGTGAAAAAATCGCACCGAGCAAAACGTTAGAGTTAAGTTCCCCCGAGTTCTAGCGCGACTATGAAAACGGCTCCCGGACTATGATAAATTTTTCAGCTGTCAACAGGGCCGAGACCAATAACCCCTCAGTGAAAAAATATTCGCCCACATGGGGATGTGTGAGTGAGCTGATGATGCACAGTGATTGGGAAAATCCCGAGAGACGTGTGAGGGCTAAGAGTGATTTTCCCCCAAAGTTCTAGCGGACTTATGAAAATTTTCCCTTCGCAATAGGGGAGACACAATAACAGTCTCAGTGAAGGAATTTTCCCCCCCACATAGGGTGTGTTAGTGGCTAAGTGATGCCCAGCTGTTTAGGAAATCCCCGAGTGACCGTAGGGGGAAATTGTGTGTTGCCAGGATTTTCCTATGAAAAGTTTATACTGGTCCCTTTTTGTATTTGAAAAAATTAATTTGGTTAGGATTTTTTTTTGATTTAAAATTTAAATTTGAGAATTGAAACTTTCTTATGATTTTCACTATTGATTATGTGTGAAAAACTTCCGCTGGGGAGAGTACTGAAATGGGGAATGAACTTAGGGAAAGGGGTAGGGGTAGGGGTTAAGGGGGGAAAGGGTATGAGTAAGGGGAAGGGAAGTGCTGCCCCAGCACAGGCAAGATTAAATTTTTTACTTCCTGGGCATGTTAGAATAAAATATATATTAGTTTTATCTTGGTGTCGTGATTATACGTGGAATTATACCGAGTAAGGCGACTCTTTGGAAATGGGGAATTATGCCCCCTAACACAGAATAATCACCTGGGTTTTTTGCAAAAAACAAGAACTATTTTTTGAAACATTATCCTATTTTTCACCATTGAAACATTTTCTTTTTTGAGATCTTAGAATAACATAAACTCTAATTGGAAAACGGGCAAGCTCTTTAGAGCATAACCTCCCCAAAGAATCATTCTTAAAAACTACCCCCTTATCCGATCAAAGACATAGGATAATGGAAAATATATATATATAGGGGAGAAAATGTGAGGTAATGATTTGGTGTGGGGATTCACTGTACCATGGGGCCTGGTTTTGGAGGGGGAAGGGAGTGAAAGAGACCCCGTCGAAGCCTATAGTGAAGTGGAAACACTCAGTTAAAAAACACTTCTAAGGATGGGGCAGGCCTCCATGCGTTAGGGGAAACTGAAAAACATCCCTATATATGAGCAATAGATGATATATAAAAAACAAGGAAGGGGGGGGGGGAAATAGGAGCGAGTTACTGGGGACTTCCCTATAGTGAAGGGGGGAGAGACGACTGGGTCCCTCGGGGTGATAAGGCAAGGGGTTGGGTTTTTAGCGGGAAAGGGGGGGAATTTTCGATTCTATGAATTTGGCCTCTCCTGAAGAGCTTTAGACCCTGAAGATAATTAACTAATGAAAAAGTGTACCTATGAAAGGGCTGCCTATAAAAGTCCTTTTTTATTTTGATATAAAAGAATTTAATGTTTAATCTAATACCCGGGGGGGAAAAGGGTTTTTTTTTTTCGTTTCGTCACGAATACGAACGGGTTTGTTGAGAGACGAGGTAGTGGAGTCGAACCAAAATTTTTGGCCCGACTTTAATTTTTAGAAAATAACCGGACAAACCCGTCCATGTAGACCTTTGATCTTTACTATGGTGACTATTTTGAAGGACATTAAGAATCTAGGAGTGTTCCTGGATCTGATAGGGGGTTTTGAGGGGAGGAGAAAATTTTTTTGAACCTCTAGTTTAAAATTTTTGCGAAAAAAGTTCCCACGAATGTTGACCGTCCCGGAATGTCGGGGGGGGGGGGGGGGGGTTTTTTTGAAAGGAAGGAGGAAGTAGAAGTGAGAATGAAAGAAAGATAGATTTACGAGAAAAAAACGTTTAAGATTGAATTGCTGACGGACAAACCCGGGGAATTGTATGATGGAATTCCCTTTCCTATCTTTCGAATAACGGGCATTAAAATTTTTCCTCACCAACTTTGACAAAAACAGCTTTTAGTGAAAAATCGCCATCTGGAAATCTGTTTGTTTTTAAACACAGATATGCTCAACGGTATACCCTATATCCCTTTATTTTCGGGAATGAATTACCCTTTTACTCTCTTGTCACTGCCCTAAACATGTTATAAACATAAGGGTAAAAAGTATAACCCAAAAAAAACGGGGGTCAAAGGATTAAATTACTAATTTAAAACCCCTTTTTTAAAGAAACATGACGCTTATTTAGCAGACCCCCCATGATAAACAATTGGGGGCTAGATTTCCAAAAAACTTAGTAAATGGCGTATGATAAAAATGTATCATACCCAAGAGTTATGAAAAATTTTTGTCTAGCTATATTAATTTTTTGGTAATAAGGTCCGGGCCCCTTTTAAACCGGCTGCCCCTGTAGAGTCTTTTTTGTTTTTGTTTTAGGGCTGTAGAGTCTATGTCTATTTTCAATCCCACATTTTTTTCAAAAAAACCCTTCCCCCTGTCTAATATCCGCCCCCGCTTGTATACCACACAGCCCCAGCAGAAATAAATATTTTTTCCCGCCCCTTTCAACCCCCTCTTTTCATGTCACATCCCATTAATTAATTTCAGTAAAAACCCCACACGCATCTTTCCTTTCCCTCCCCCGTTATTCTCACATTTAGTATTCATTTTCCACTGTTTCATCCTCACCCAGGTCAAAAAATTCGGCACATTTTGTGCCTGCTCGACCATCTGTAGTGCCTTGCATTTAAATCCCAAGCACTGTGTTTTGGCCCCTTTGGAAGAGAAGGTCGCCCACCCAGGGTTCCATCAACACACTTTTTATACGCTGGGGCCTCTTTTCCTTTTACATTTAGTGTTTTCTTTTTTCCATTCATTCTTCCATTATCAGCCCCAAATTTACTACTCTATCGATCTCAAATTTTTTCCCCTTTTCCCCCATCCCCCCTCAAGGCCTTTTTCATCACCGTTATCCCTCTTCCATTCAACTAATTTCGGTTTCCATCTAGCTATCAGTTGGACATCCATAAAATCGCAATCCACTTTTATTACCATTTTTTTGGCATCGCTTCCCCCATTTTTACACATTCACTCCAAAAAAAAAAACTTTTCGTGCCAAACTTGTGGTCCCCCCATTCGTTCCCAGTCGATCTTATACCTAAGTGTGTTTCGAATGTCTCCACTAAATGTCTCCATCCCATGTCACCCCTAAACCTTTCAGTCGCTGCATACCGGGGGCATTCAGTGCCATTTTGTACTCTATTTTGTCCCACTTCCAAATCTCTATTCATCTCATTCCCCCTACAATCAACCCCCCAACCATACTAATGCTTGGAAAAGCCCACTCTTCACACTTCCCCAACACATATATTTCCCGCCCTCATCCTTGCCACGCTTTTCCAAGTCGACCCCCTGTTTACCTGGTGATTCTTTTCAGCCTTTGCTTTTCCCCATCCTATCCCCCAGGGATTGTATTCACTATTTGTCTGATTTTATTCTCTCCCCCGTCTCCATGTAGCGTTTTCTGTCATCCTCTGTTATATTTACTATCATCACCTTACTTTTCTCCGGCTAAAATTTTTCTCCAAAGTCTCTCCCCTACCAATTTCACCACTTCAAAGGCTCTGGAGTTCCCCGGCCGACCCCACTCAAAATACCATTCATCGCATACAAAAAAAGCTTATTTTTTGTATTTTCCCCTACTCTCACTCCCCGATCCCCCCTTCTTTTTCCTTTCTCCAGTTTCAGATACAGAATAAAAAGTTGGGGGGCAGAGGCACCTTTCCTAAAACCCTCTCTCACTCCTCCCCACTGTTTTATACTACCTAGCCCATATTTTTTTCCTAGTGTTCATAAGCCCCTTTCACTATGTTCCTATCTTTGGGTCAACCCAACCTTTTTCCAAAAAATTGATAACATTTCTCGTTTACTCTATCATAGGGGTTTCCAATGTCTAGGGAACCCAAGGACAGTGTCTTTCCCCCCCTTCCTTTTTTTCAATTATTTTTTTTCACCACAAACATGTTTCCTCTGCCCTCCCATCCATCGAAAACCATTTTGTCCCCACCAAAAACCATAGTTTCCAACCCCTTTTAAAACAACCTTTCCTTCAAAAATGCACTAAAAACTTCCTACTGATTCATTAGGGCTATTTTCTAAGTTTTCAATTCACTCCTACTCTTTTATGCTCACTTTATGCAATAGGGTCACTCTCATTTATTCCCTTTTCTAGGGACCCCAGCTTTCTTCTTCCCACACACGGTTAAATAGGTCAGTCATCCGTCAATCACTACCTCACCCCCCCTTCTTGTACATTTATATGGTATTTTTATCCGGGGGTGCGGCTTTTTCATTTTTTTGCCTCCTTCACACTTCTCTACTTTATCCCGCTAAACCCTTCATTCAAACTTTCCCCATCTTTTTTTTCCAACGTTATACATTTGGTCTTTCGTCAAAGATTTTACCCAGCCTCCCATGTCTTCCCAAAAGTTTTTTTTTAAAACCTCTTTTTATTTTGTCTCTTCTGTTACACATTTAGCATTTTCTTTTAAGACATTCACATCTTCATTTCCCAACCCCTCTTAAATTTTTTCCCCCCTCATGAATCTTACCATCACGCCCACCTGCAAGTCCTTTCTCTTTTAGGGATCGATCTTACTCCTGTCACACAAAATTTTTCATCTTTATCTTTCGTTTTTTTCAGTCGCTGCGTTTACATATTCGTCCATGCATTCTGGATTCATTTCCCCCGCTCTTCACTTTCTTGCCTCCTTTTTTTTTAAACCCCCTACATTGCCTGTTTAACCTTTTTCGTTCCCTTCCTTGCCCTCTAATATCCTCATTCCACCGGGTTTATTCAACTCTTTCTTCCTTTGTTCTAATAAAACCCATTTTTGAAGTGCAGCGCTCCTCGCATTTTCCGCTAGTCTCTCATTTTACTCATTCACCCCCCTGTAGCCCACTCTTTCTCTGTCCCAAAAACCAGTCAGACACACCTGAAAATCTTCCCCTTTTGCACTCTAACCTCCAGTTCTTCCCGTCCTTTTCTTTGGCTCACTTTAAAATCCACATCATACAGTCCCTACAAGCATATTGTGTCAGACACAATACAATATCCTCTTGTCCCATCCACATTCGGCAACAACTCTCTCGCATTTTTTCCATTACCAATTTATCTTGATCTTGACTTGATTTGGGGGCACCCAGCGGATGGTTTTTCAGTGAAGCCTTTGGTCCGGCGTTTTCCCCCACACGTAATCTGTTTGGGGGAGAAGCAAAAGGGGGGGGAAACAAAACTAGGGGTTTCTTTTTCCCCTCCTTCCCCTCTCTGCATCACATTCAACGGGGTCCCCACCTGAGGGGCCCCCTGCCCCCATGCTCCCCTACGTGCTCTCCCCGAATTTCCCCGAATTCTTTTACATCTCAATCACACGACTGCACTCCTCCACTCAGCACACAACCCCAGCAGGACTCCATCTCCACTCTCCTTTTCTCATCTCTCGCCATTCTTCCCCCCGGACCTTCTTCCCCCACCTCCCAAAATCTTTTTTTAGCATACCCCATACCTTCAATTCCGCATAAGTGCTCCCCGGTTTTATCCATCTGTCCCCAAACATCACACACACCCTTTCTGCCATCATTCTTCCCTCTGTACATACGATATTTTTCTCCAGCGACTTTTTCCTGGTCGAAGGTAGGTTTCCCCCCCATAGCCACCATAAGAACCTTTCATCCGTGGTGGTCCTTTCTCCTGTACCATTCCAGTGTGATTTTCTCATTCCCCTCTCCCTTCTTCTTCCTTTTTCTTCCACTCTCCCATTATTTTCCTTTTTTCATACAGCCATTTCTCCCCTGTCTCATCCCTCCTGTCACAAACATTCCCCGTTTACCCGTCCATCTTTCCACTTTTTCTGGTCTTTTATCCACTTCCCCTAAATATTCAGTCCCAAACCTTGCTTGGGGCCCATTTGCTTCACCATTCCCTTTCAGTCTAGCTCGTACCTCAGTCCGCCTTTTTATCCCTTCTCTGAACGGCCCATCCCCTGTCTCCTCTAATCGTTCCCCTGCCACAAACCCATTGGCTCCTGACAAAAAAACATAGTTTAAATTTCAGACTTTTGGTTCCTTCATTCCACGTCACGCGACCCCCTGCCCCAGTCCTTCAGGGTTTCTAGCTCCCAAATCATCCATAAACAGCAAGCATTTTTCCATTTTGATTTTTTTGTTTTCCCCAGTATACCCCGATGTGCATTCATATCATAACATAACATAACCATCACACTCCTCCCGGGATGGGCTCTAAAAAAAACTTTTTTAGAAAAGTTGTACTTCATTTGTTTTTCCCCCCCTCTATCACCTTCAAAACCGTGCGTCATGTACACCACAACCTATAAACTTTTTTCGCTTGTCGTGCTGACCCAAACATTCTACTCTGACAGCAAGAATCATCCTCACTCATGGCACTGTTACTCACGTCTATCTCATCTACTTTAAGGTTTCCTTCCTTTCTATGAAGAAAGGCAACCCCTCCTCCTAGTTTCTCTTGTTTTGTCCGTCCTTTTTCAATCATCTCATACTCACTATCATGCCATGCATTCGTATATCGTCTCTTAAGGGGGGCGTTTCCACTTTTGGTCAAAATTTTAGTATTGAGCTGAAATTTTTACACAATAAGCTAAGTAATAGCATGATATCTGCGAAAAAGTTTGAAGGTGATAGCAATAGAAGTTTCCGCATAATAATTTTTGTTACAAAAATCCGTCAATTTTTGGAACATTTTTGAAACGACACTACTGTAGGCTACTATTCTTAGTTGTATTATATATTTTTTTGTTTGTCTAGTAAATTTGATCCCTGAACTAATCCTCACGATAGTTTTTTTAGATAGCTTCATAATATATATATATATATTATATATATATATTATATATATATATATATATATATATATATATATTATATATATATATATATATATATATTATATAATATATATATATATTTAATATCTATATATATAATATATATATTAATATATATATATATATATATATTATATATAATATATAATCATATATATATATATATAGCTATATATAATATATATTATATATAATATATATATATATATATATATATATATTATAAAAAAATTGGTAAAAATTTTGTTTTATTTCTATGTTTTTGCTCTAGTAATAGTTATTTTTTTTTACTTAGAGCTATTTAGGATCGTGAGATTTTAGTCCTTTCATTGTTGTTTTAGGTGCAGCAAAACATTTTAAAATAGGTTCATTAGTTTTTTTGGAGTGTATTTTTTTTTATAAAAAAAAACTTTTCCCAAAAAATTCAATTGGTAGGTAATAATTTTTTTCTCTTTTGTTTCATGTTTATTTTACATCATGTACATCTATTTGAGAGCATTTTGGCACCTGGTCCCTGGTCTTTCTGGTTGAAAGATACTTCCAGTGAAGATGGCGCGCTAACACGTCGATACATGGGTCGACGAGCGGCGGGGGTGGGTGGGAGGGTCCAACATAGTCTATTTTTATCCAAATTAGATGAGTTTTCGAGAAAATTTAGTTTACTATAGGGTGCTTAAAGCCTCAGTGATCTCTAAAGTGCTGAAACAGAAAAATGAAATATTTGTTACCGAAGTCTAAAAAAAATTGGAAACGCTCCCCTAAATGGTTTTCAGTGACAACAACTAGTTCAAATTTCCATTCACTCAATTCCTTGCATACATCCTCATATTTACCAACCCCCCAACCTCTCACATTTACACATCCAAACTGCATGTATTCTCTCGCCTGGGCGGTTTTCTTTTGTCTGTCCTCCTCGTCTCCTCAGTGATTGTTTTGATCCCCAGCTAGTTCCTCTTGGGGCGTGCGGCCCCTCCTTCTGGTTTTTCTGCCGCATTCCTCGGTGCTGCTATTGGCACCGGGTTCACCTCTCTCCTCTTCACTCTTAGTTTTCGTCGCTTCCCAAGGATTTCCCCTGATTATAAAAAAAATTTCTGTGTTTTTTCAGCTTCATTTTTGGCTTTTGCTTCCTCCCTAGGGTTGTGGGGTATCAACAAAATACCGGTTTTGGGCCGATACCGGTTTGCGGGAAAAAATACCGGTACGTCCTCACACGGGTATCAGTTTACGATACCGGTATACCGATACCGGTGTCAAAAATACCGGTTTTACCGGTATCGGTATTTAAATTTTTCTTGTCTTTTTTACTTGTCCATCTCAGACAATTATTAACCCCTACAGCAAAGCCCCCCCTAAAATAAAGTTCCTATGCGTTGGCATTTCCTTTTTTTACAAATGAGTAAGGGTTGGGGTGGTGTGGGGTGACACCGTACTATTAGTGGAAAAATATTCATAAAAAATCCATTTTTTACCTGAGAGAGTGCACACTGTGCCCAAAAAAAAAACTTCACAATATGGCCCACCTAGGGTACCCTCATGAATACTTAACTCAGATAATAAGGGTCATTTAAGGTTTTTTATAAATTTTTTGGCACCTCGTCCGGTGTCCCCCCCCACGAGGGGGGACACCGGATCAGGGGAAAGGGGGGGCACCGTTTTGATATTTTAAAACTCATATTACATCAAAAAATTATTGTGTTTTTTTTGCCTGAAATCAAATATATGCTAAGCCTAGAAAAACCCACCATTAAATTTTTAGGTGATGAAATGAAAGATAAGCTCATATAAAATAACATTTATTAAAAGATAGGGCTAGGTATTTTTTTTGCTCACTATTCAGAAGTGCATCATGAAGGCATGCAGCGGGGGAAACACCTTCACCAGGTCAGCCTGCCTCTTGGTGATGCCCTTGGAGGTCACCAGGACACCCTTGCACTGTTCTGGATCAACAGAAGCTTCATCTAGGATGGTAGGGAAGGTGAACGTGTCTCGGGTGTTAGCGGACTTCATCCGGAGGAAAGAAAGGTTTAATTTCCATCCTCCATGATGGCCAACACCTGAGCACATAGCACACTAATGTGCCAAACCCCTTCCCCCCTCCAAACTTCAGCTGAACCAGAACAAAGTCCCCCACCTGTGATGTTTTTTGCAGCAAAAGGGTATGATGCTGCAGTCCAGGTGCCCTCGTCGTCCACCTCATCCGAGTATCGGAGGAGTCGTCCAGCTGAAGTCGGGGCATCATCAAAACCCCCTCCCCGTCAGTGGTGTCTTCCTCCGGGACAGGCACAGACTTCTTCCGCTGTGGGACCCTTTTCCCTTTCCCAATGTTTTCTTTTTGCCGCTGCCTTCTTTTTGTCTTCCAGTTCTGCCTCTTCTCTGCCCTTTAACCTCAGGTCAGGGATATTGCTCCTCATTCTCGGTTAAAATGGGAGGCCCGCACCCTCTTCCGTCCCTTTCCATAAGGACGAGGATTAGCCTTAGGGAACGGCCTGACACACTCTGGGGTTAAGTTGTCTGTTGAGAAGGGTGTCCTGGGGTGGCAGGGTGCGTCGTGCTCGGGCCGGGGTGGCAGGGTGCATCGTGCTGGGGCCCGGGGTGGCAGGCTCTGTCGGTGGGGCCGGGGTGGCAGGGGGCGGGGG
>JACEEZ010003323.1:0-14155 GCA_016584305.1 Chionoecetes opilio
TTAATTGCCATGGCAGCCATTCGCGGGCGCGCGTCTCTTCATTTAGGGACCACCGCTCTGCTGGGGTCAGGATGTGTGATTAGATTTATCACATTCTTTCATGTTATCTTTTTTAAACCACTGTTTTTCAAGAAGTGTGTGGGTTTTTCTTGGCTTGTCAGATTGGTAGTGTTGTTTATGAGAGGTCTAATCTGTGAAAAATTCGTGCTGCATGCATTTTCCTGATTAAAAGAGTCGTAAACTGCTTGAGTCCTTGAGCCAATTTGATTTCGGGCTGTTGCCTAGATTTCATAGTTTTCTTGTGAGATCCTGATCGGGCTTATAAAGGATTCTGTCAAATATAGACTGTAAAATTTATATAGGAAATATTTGCCCCGTCTTGCAAAAAGATGCCGAACAGAAAAGCGTGACATTGGGCCAAAAAATCTACCAGAGTGGCAGTTGAAAAAAAAGGAGAAAAATAAAAGCAGCAGAAGAAAATGAAGTCAAAAGTCTCAGTGGAAGGCAATGTAGATTTTTATCATTAAAAAATAATGAAAGTGAGGAACCGAATAATCAGTTTTGTGAGTCAGTCAGTTCCATGGAGGATCTGTCCATTTCTTTCCTGCAGTTTCCTTCCTTTGCAAAAACTGCTGAACAAGTTTACATCAGCACCTCAGCAGCGTAAAATCAGAAACTCGAGGAAAAGACAAGCAGCCTAGTTGGTTAGCTTTATGAAAAAAATGATGAGGATCCTGCCTCTTGGCCAAAAAAATTTCTTTCCACAGCTCAGGGAGATTTTTCGGGGTCACAAAGGGGTCTACATAAAGTTAGATTTGGAACCATTAATTCCCCATAGATGCAGCGGGGCAGATAATGTTCCAAATTCCTAACCCTACAGCGCAAATTATATAATAATGGGGAGGTGATGTAAAGCAGAATAGCTAAGATAGAGTAAATCCAAGTTGCACAAGGCGGAGCTTAAAAAAGCTACGTCATTCGGCGTATCAAGAAAATGGGAGAAAATACGTGGAGTGGATGCAGGGAAAAAACGATACATGGGAGACTCATATAGTCTATGTGCCCTCCCGTTTATTCTACCTAACCATTTCAATATTCATCATTATATCAGTTGAAATTATCTAATACTGGTTTCTATTGAATACATAATAGGTTAAATGTATGTAATATATATATATTATGTAATATATAATATATTATATATAGTTATATATAATATATATATATTATATAATTATAATATTATAATATTATATATATATAATAATAAAATTTTATATATTATTATATATATATATTATATAAAATATTTATATATATATAATATTATTTTTATATATATAATATATATAATTATATATATAGATATACTAAAATATAATATATATATATATATATATATATATATATATTATATATATATAAAATATATAATATATATATTAAATATATATATATATAATATAAAATAATATATATAATTAGAATATATAATATTATATATATATATATATAATACTATATATATTAATAATATATATTTTTATATTATAGTATATAATATATATATATATATATATATATATATTATATATTATATTAAAATAATATATATATATTTTAAATATATTTTATATATATTATATATTATAGATATTATATAATATTAATATATATATATAATATAAAATATAAAATATATATATATATTAAATATATTATTGGGGGGTGTCCCAGGCTGGTATTAGTAGAAAATTCAAATAATGATATCAAGTCCAGCCACATTGCTGCTCTGGGTTCCTTTCTATAATAAATATAAGCGAAATTTGTGTGTGTGTGTTGGGTGTGTGTGTGTGTGTTTTTCCCGCGATAGGTGGCCGCCCCCCGTACCCCAATCCCATCATAGGGCACAGTTTTGGAACCAGCCCCGACCAGGGGCAACTTTTTATTTTTTATTTTGCCCAAACGGTTAGCAATAATGATAAAAAATGCTTCCTCCTCTTTTTGATTTTAAATATATCCCGTTTTTTGCGTAATGAGGTACGTCTACGGCGATATTTAATTTAAATTTCTTCCTTCGTATTTCCGCAGTCCTTTTCCACAGTCTGCAAAAAATCTAACTGAATAGATTTTTTCGTAAAAAAATTGTTACAAAAGTTTCCGATAAGCAATCAAAGATGTCCTTTCGGTTTAGCGACTCAATTAAAATTTTTAATCCTTTTTTAGTAGGGATGGCAGTTTACTTAGGGAAATAAGTTTAAAATTCCTTATGATCCCTTATAAGGGCTTCATTTTTTTTTCCACCAAATCAGATTTTATTCTACCCAAAACGGGTCGAAGGTCCGAGTCATACCCTTTGAAAAGAAACCCTATTAACTTTTTTCCCTCGTCGTCTGATAATATCGATGGGAAAAGGTAGGCGGAAGATTGGCTGGGATTAGCTCGCTTTTATTAAAATTTTCCCCCCTCAATAAATTCCTCCCCGTTTTTTTAAATCTTCAACAAAAGTAGGTAGTAATGGGTTTGTGGACGTATCGATTTTTTCGAATTTTTAAAAAAAATTTCAGTTGTTATTGTGCGCTAAAAATATCCCTTTAGCGAAAAGGCTTGGTGGTTTGCGGGAGGTTACCCACGAGGCGTAACAGGTTGCCCCCCCAGTGCTAAATGGCTTAAATGACGCTTTTTTCCGTTTTTTTGTTTGTGGTCCCTCTATATATAATACATCCGATGAAATTGATCAATAATAAATTTATGGATCTTTTCCAAATGCGTGAAACAACGGAATCGGAGAGGACTGGGAACCGAGGGGCTTGCGGATTGTGGGGCTGTCATTATACCCTGCAAACCAATTTCGGGTAAATACCTTTAGATAGTTTGTTGAAAAAGTAATTGAATTCTGTCCATATATTTATACATTAATGTTTTTTCACGCCTTTTCGTAATCGCAACGTTTTTTCAAACCCACACTTCCCTTTTCCAAGGCTGAAATATAACGCTATAAATTTGTATACCTTTTTATGACGCAAAGTAGGCCAAGCGGACCCAGGTGGTTATAAAAAACTCCTTTTCCTCTGTTCGGTCCATAAATTTTTTTTTTATCCCCAACCACCATGGGGGTTATCGAGGAAATTTCCCTTCAATCCCCTTCAAAAAAAACTTCCCTTTTGCATGGCTTAGTTCGCAAAGGAATAAACTTGCATATATATCGGGGAAAAAAATGGTGTCAAGACGGGGGACCAGGGACAGGAGGAATTTTATATTTTCTTGTTGTAATTTTTTGGACAAGGCGGGCTCATGTCCCCCCGGGCCAGGTTCCGCATGTAAATTATTCCACTTTAGGTTTTTACTGGTAAATTAACTTTCCGCCCTGGAAAAAACTTTTGGACGCTTGAGGAGATGAGAAAAGTTATGTGAGATTTGATGATTGGAGAAAGTTTCGAGGAACTTGGGCTCGAGGAGTCCACGGGCTGGGTGCCCGCCTTTTAACCGCCCTTATTAAAAACAAAAAGAAATTTCCACTCCGAATATCCTGTTCGTCGTGAGAAAACGATAAAATATTCTTTGCAATAATTTGTTTCATGTTGATTAAAACTGATAGATAAAGTTTGACCAAGGGGCTCCTCCTTCTAGGAATATTTGCTTTCGCAGTTTGCAAAGATCTCTGGAGTGAGCGGGGGGATATATCTACCAAAAACATGATATCCAAAGGGGGGCGTGGAGTACAACAGCTTTTTTTTTGTAAATTTTCGATAGCGGTCTTTCCACCGTTTTCTTTACCAAAAAATAATTGACGGAAGAAAACAGTTGGTTTTCCAATCTGAACCAGATTGATTCTCTATTGGCCGCGTTAATATCAAAATGGGTTTGCACTTTCAAAAGTAATACGCCGTGGCATATTTTTTCCCCTTGTCCAAAAATATTTTTGAGTAATCCAATATAAAAACCGATAAAATTTCCGAATGGAGGACGTTCCCCTTTGGTGAAAACTGTCCAAAACAAAACAATTTTTCGGAGGTTTATCGCTTCAGAAAAGGTATTCGTCAATTAAAATAAAAAGTGGGTTCTTTTTTTATAAACTCTGAAATTGTAAAGGATCTAACGATTTTTCAACGCGAAAAACTGTTATTTGATATGGGGAATATTTTCTCTTGCAAAATCTGTGGGTATTTCAAAACTTCCCGGCATATCAGGAATGGTGGGGGAAATTTATTTTGTGATAACAAGTCTTATGAAGTGGAAGGAAAGAAAATTTTACGGTTTCTTTCCGCTATTAGAAAAATCCCCGCCAATAATAATGCGAGCGAGGGACGTATTGCGCGGGAAAAAAAAATTCCAATTGTTTTCCCATGGGGTGAAAAGCACTTGTTGCTATCCATGTTTGCCCCCAGTTGAAAATGAAACGAAAGGACGAGGAAAAAAGTTTTAAAATATATAAGGCCTTGTGGTTTTTAGCCGCCAACTATAATTCGGGGTGGGCCGTTAGGCGAAGGGGAAGCATGGGTGGTGACAGATGATAAAACGTTTTTATCTTTTCATAAAGCCGAAAAAAAATTAAAAAATTTAACCGTTTTTTTTTCGTGGGTCACAATTTTTCTCCCTTTAACTGTTTGCGAATTGAATAATATTCACATTTGTTCCCCTGTTTCCCACCCCTCTAATGCGGGCGAGAATAAATAATTATGTGATAAATTAATCCGTCCCCCCTTCCCTGGAAAAACCCCCTTTCAATCCTCTTAACATTTTTCTTCCCCCCCGTCCACTTTTTCCAGCGAATAAAAGGGGGGGAACTTTTGCTGCAATGCTTACAACCTTCAATGATTAATCATTAATCGGCTACTTTTCCACCCTTTCAAACAAATCCCCAGCTCCCCCCTTTTTGAAATCATCTGTAAAAAAGGTGGGGAACTGGTTTGTTGTTTTTTTTAAAGTTAAGGAAAAATCAAATCCAAATCATTAAAGTGGGTTTTTTTTTTTCTTTTAATTCTTCTTCCAAAATTTCTCCCCACTTCAAGTTTTTTAGATGAAGCTTATCCCAGTATCCACTGTAATTCCAAGGTGGAGGTTCCCGGGTCGTTGGTGATACCAAATTTTTTTAAGCCTTATATTAAAAATAGGTAATCGTAAAAATTATAAATTTTGCATGTTTCCCAAGAAATTGTAAAAAAAAACCCAAACCATATGTTTGCTTTGTTTTTCACATGAAGGAATTGGTTTTTTCCTTTTTCGTTACGAGAAACGCTTTTCTTTTTTCCCTAGTGGGTGTGAACCTGAAATTTTCATGTAAGGGTTTTTCGCATTAATTTTCAAGAAGGGTGGGTTTTCTTTAATTGCAAATACGAAAATTAAAAATTGAAGTAGCGGTTTTTTTTTTAAATTATTCAAAGACATTTTAACCGTAAAAAATGGGCCGTTTTTATTTATCAATTTGAAAACTCAATGCTGTTTAAATGGGGGGCAGGAAGAGAAGCTTCCGTTTGTTGTATGTTTTTTTTGTGTAATGAAATTCACTCATAAAAATGCTTTGTGTGTAATTGGATATTACGGCTATTGAATTTTTTTTTCCACTTGAAAGTCCTTAATTTCGATAATAAGTTGCAGGTTTTTTCCTCAAGTGATATTAAAAATATTCAGTTTAGTTCCCAGATGGGTAAAGCCCAAATAACTTTGGACAACGGAAGAAAAAAATCTTGTTTCTGGCCTTCACGCTGGGCCCACTTTACGACAAAAAAGGGGGGGGAACAGCTGGTCCCCGGGTTTATTTTACCCCCCATGATTTTAAAACGCCAAGAGGTTAAACTCGTCAGTGGGGCGACGCGCCCCCACGTCAAACCTGTTTATTTCGGACGGGTGTCCGAATCCACTAACCAGTTAACCTTTTATCTTTCCTCCCATTTTCGTTATCTCTCCAATCCTTTTCTCCGTGAAAAAGTAATTTGTTCTTTCTTCTTTCGTTAAGCTGGTTGAAATATCACCGCACGGCAGAGGGCAATTGTCATAAACATTGGGCCTATAATAGACTGTTGAAGTCGAGATACAATTAAGCTTTCGTTTGCAATTATCTCTCCGTAAAAACTGGGTGGACGGCAGTTACGAAAACCCGCCCCTCTTTAAATTTATTTCTGATTTAGGGGTTGTAACAGTTTTCGCGATTAATAAATGGGGTGTTCCCTATTGTAACCCTCACTTTTCTCTCAGAAAAAAACAGTCATTAGGCGCCGAAAAAGAGGGGTAATGTCCATATAAATAAAGCGATGTTTCCAAGTGTTTCCGTGCAAAACGAGTGTAAGCATACTTTCGCCAATGCAGATAGATATCCCGCTAAACAAAACGTTATATCCAGCTTTAAAAATATAAGCTTAAACGTAATCTTTTCAATGGATTGTGACCACCCTGTTTCGTGTGAAAGACCTCCTGGGGCCCCTCCAGAAATATTCTTTCTTGGAGTGGGTTGGGACTTTCCATTTAAAAACGATTAAAAAAACAATCCTATGGGGTGGGTAAAAAAACTGTGTTTTCTTTGCAAGCGATCCCATATGCGGTCCAAAATAATCATAAAACAGAGCAATTGTTTTGGAAAAAGAAAGTAAAAGGGGTGGGAGGAGGAGGGGTAGGTTGTTGAGAAGGGGCGACGCGTGATGGGGATAGGTTTTTTTTTTAACCCCTTCATATGGGACTTACACTTAACCTTCGCCAGCGGAGAGCCCGGGCATTCAGGGCTAAGGAAATCTAGAAAAACTAGGGTTTTTCTGATTTCTAATTTTTTTTAATAGCTTCAGCCCCGCTGTTTCCACGGGAAAATGGACTGTATACTTTTCTGTTTTGGTGGGTCAAATATCTTAATATTAATCCCGCCATCATAAGCTAGGGTTATGAAGAGAAGAAAAACGTAAAATGGTTTCCCTTTGTTGTTACACATTAGTATATTTTACAAAATGAAGCACACAGTGGCAACAGAGGGAATTTTTTTTTTTTTTTTTTTTTCTATGCGGAATGGATGACGTACTTTAGGTCGCAAGGGGGGATTAAATTCCTTTCTTACAAATTTTGACCCAGTTGGAGTTGCCGCTTGAAAAAAATCGTTCATTTTTTTAAAGCTGAAACCGGTTGGGAATGGGGGAAATCGGGGGAATCGCTTGTTTCTTAATTTCTCCTCCAAAGCCTCGCTCGCTTTTCTTTTTAATAAAGACGTCAATTGCCAATTCAAAAACCCACGTTGAAGAAAAAAAACTCCGGTCAACGGGGACAGGATCCTTTCACAAATCCACGATGACGTATTCCCAACCGCGGAAAGGGTTTTTGATGGATTGGACTGAAATTGAGGTCTGGACCCTGCCCCTATTAACCAGGGACACTTGCAACGATTCGATATCGTAAAAAAAACACGCGCCCAATTGTGGGATGGGGCCGTTACCATGAGCAAAAAATTTGCTAAAACTTAATTTTCTCCGTTTTTGTGTTTTTTCAAGAGAATGGACACATGGTTTTTGCTTCGCCGGTGCATGATTTGTTTTTCATGGGTGGCCTAAAAAAGTTATGTTTCAAATCGAGGGTTAGACCATGTTTCGACAAAAAATTTTCGCCCTTCAATGAATTTCGTTTTTTGGGCGTATATCTTCGCATATAAAAACACATCAAAAAATCCTTTATCAGTTGCTGCGTGGTTTATCTTTCAAAGAGTAGGATGGGGATGCGAAAAAAAACCCCCTTTCCCCCCCTTTCCTTGCCAGACCTCCAACATAAATATTTTTTTCTTCTCACTCATACCAGGGGTATTTAAAATAATTCTACGGAAAATTATTATTTTTTTTGTTTTTCGATAATCTTCCATATCTCTTCTTCCGTGCCCATTTCGAATGGTTAATGAAAAAGTTAAAGATTTTTTCCTATACATTTTAAAGATACGTTTTTACAATATTCCCAGTGGGACTTTTACAACGTCTCTTTATAAATAGGCCCATGGTTAATTTTATCCCCTCTTTCAGTTTTATAAAGGCCCGCCAAAAAAACATCTGAGTATTGCATCCATTCATCCCTTTTCCCCAGGAGGATTGAAATATTACTCCCCCTCTCCCCCTCAAATTTTGCGGGAAGAGGAAACAAATAATAAACCACCCCCAAACACTTGGGCCTTACTCGCTGTTGCGAGGGAATAACAATAACTAAATGAAATGAAATTAATTCGGGTAATAATGAAGCCCAGAAAAAAACTGGGACAACTCTCTTCCATCAACCGTCTCTAAATCTATTAGCAAAAAAAAACTGTCTAAACCATCCCTCCTTAGGGGATTGGTGTCAAAACTTCTTTCCATGGTGAAGGTTCCATGCTATTTATGATATAATATGATGATTGGACTATTTTCCGGCTGGTGCGTCCAATTATGCTGTCCTTTGCATTTTCCAGAATTCATTTCTGGAATATATTCGCAGGGGGGACCCGTTTATTTTGAAAACATGTTTTTTGCACCTGCGTTTAGGAAAAAAAAAAAAAGAAGTAAATTGGGACATGAATGCCCATTTGGGTTTTTGCACGAAAAACGGCGTAAAAACGGTTATACTGTTTCACCGAATCTTTGTATTTTAATCGCCCCCTAAAGTGAACGGTCACGTCCCCCCAATGATGGATGGGTATTGGCTTTCTTCTTCTTTCATCTTGATCTAGAAAGAAAAAAAAAAAAAGTATGTCTGAATTTTTTTTTTTTCTCGTATGATTATATAAAATCTTTTTTTTTTTTTTTCTTCATTTTACAAAAAAACTATTATGATTACCTTCTTTCATCTTCTTCTTTCTTCTTTTCTTCTTTCCCCTCCCCCACGCCTTTGCCCCACCTTTTTTTTTTTTTTGGAAAGAAAGAAAGAAAAATATGAATTTTCCATTTTTTTTTCTTTTTCTCACTCGGTAATTTTTCCACTTCCTATGGAAAAAAACATTACTTACAGGCATATTATGGTTAAGGTGGGTTTCAACGAAATAATTTCACCACAGGTTGGGGGGCATTGATTGGACAGAACATGCCCGATTGCCCCGGCCTTCCTTCCCCACCACCGGTGGGGACAAATACTGTCCCTGATTTCCACCATGGTGAAAGCGAGGACTGGGAGAAAAAAAAAAAGGAAATGGGTGGTAAAAACCTTCCACCCTCATTATCCTTTCCCCCCGGCCCCGCCCTCTCCTCCTCTACCCCCCCCCCCCCCATTTTTTAAACCGTATAAAAAAAGGGGGTGAAGCGTGTTTTTGTTAGGGGACACAAGGACACTCTCTTCATAAAGCGGAGATGGATTTCAAACTCCACCTCCACAATCCCAAGCAGGTTAAAAACTTATACTCGACCTTTGCTTTAACATATGGTGAGAATAAAATATATATATATATATAATATTTCAATTTACTTATTTTTTTTTTTTTTTTTTTTTTTTTTTTTTTTTTGTTTTTTTTTCTCCTCCCAAAAGGACGGACACACTTTTACATAATTTCCTTTCACCCCTACTGTTTCAAACGTTGTAAAACCATCCAGTCACCACCTAATTTTCTAAGATTAAGAGGAAGAAGATAGGAAAGAAAGGTGTGTTCACGAAAGCACAATATTTTTCTCTCTCATGTGAAAGATCCCCTGCCTCATCGGAGGATGACACAGCTTTTCCTTGCTGGAAGGAAAAAAACCAAAAGATTTTTTTACTGGGGAAAAGGTCGCTCGTTTTGTGGGAGTGATTTTACTTAACAAAAAAATTCGCACGTCGTGGGGAGGGGGAGGGGGGGACGTTCCATCATTTCCCCGGGTGATGGAACCGTCCATCCTTCTTAAGAGCGAGGATGGAGAAACACGAGTGGGAGGAGAGAAAGGAGTAACTTCCTCGGTGTATGATCTATTTTTTTTTTTTTTTTTAAATTCTTCGTCATGATTTTTTTTTTTTCGTTTCGTTTTATGTGAATTTCTTTATCTTATGTTTTTTTTCTCTGTAAGAAAAAAATAGGAAAAAATAACAATTAAATCGTTTTTTTTTTTTTTTTTCTTTTTTTCTCCCTATGTAATTATCGTAAAGTTAGTATATATTACATTAAAATACATTTTTTTTCTTTACCTTTCATAATAAAAAAAAAAATTATATGAGTATGGTCCGATTTTTACTTTTCCATTCATAAATGTGTTCTGGTGTTTTTTTTTTTTTAAAAACGCATGAGTAAAAAAGCGTAGTAGGAACAGGGAAAGCCGGGGGAATAACACTCCCTTTTCCATCCTGAAGGTAACTTTATTTTTTTTTTTTACGTTCATTCATTTTTAAAAAACCACACATTTATGGAGTAAAAAATTATGTTGGGGAAGTTACCGTTTAGAGGTCACTTGGGAGTTACGCTCGCTCCATTCAACCTGAAAGAATCTTTTTTTTTTTTTTTCTTTTTTTTTTTTTTTACGTCCCATTCATTTTTTAAAGGCCATATGATGGAGTAAAATGTGTTGGGGAAGTAAAAGTTACCGTTAGAGGTCCAACTGGGAGTAACACTCCATTCATTTTAAAGCTTATGATTGGGAAACACCCGGAAAGTAAAAGTTACCGTTAGAGGTTGAAAAGGAAGGGTCCCCACTGGAGTTACAACCACATTCAAGGAAAAAAAAAAATAACCGTTTAGAGGACCAAGGGTGTCACTGGGAGTAACAACTAACGTAACTCCCATTATAAAGAGCATGGGAACCCAGGGAAGTAAAAAAATTACCGATTAGGAGGTTCAAAGAGGGGTAAAATAAAAAAAAATACCGTTTAAAGGGTCAATGAAAAAAACCCGGAAAAAGGGGTCCCACAGGTCAAATTAGCTCCGACTGGGTCATCGTACTTTACTAATATTCTGAAGAGACTGGACTGGATGTATATTGACACTCATCGTCACCAACCATAAAAAAATAAGGTAAAATAGTTAGGCAAGGAGAAACGCAGGCCCTATCTGGCAAAATTTTTTCGGTGCTTTTGACAACTGGCTACCCTTTCGGCTCCCCGTGTTTGTTTATTGTTTATTTTAACCTTCGTAATATTCTGTTACGTGTAGCGTAGTGCATTGACGTGGGGGATGGGTGGGAGGTAGCGGTGGTGGGGAAGGCATGTGGTGGTGGGTGGAGGGGCGTGTCTTGTGTGTCTGTGTGTATGAGTGGGTGGGCGCGGGCAGGCCATGGGGTTGAGGGGAAAGGGGCGGTCGGACGACCTTGAAAGGGCAAAGGGGGTGGGAGAGAGGGTGGGGGGTGGGGGCGGGGGAGGACGTGAGCCTTTGGACCCCCGCCCTTGCCGCCCTTCCTCCTGGCAACTCAGTAAGGTTGGAGGCTTCGGAAGGGAAACGCGAATCCCCTCCCTGAGAAGGGGGGAAAATGCGGGGGGGCGTGGTGGCGTGGTGGTCAGGGCGTTGATGACCCCGGAATGAAGGAAAATAAATGAAAACTTGAGAGATTTTCATGCGAGAAAATATCAATGAAAACTTGACCCGAGTCATGCGAGAAAAAAAACAATGAAAATGTGAACGAGCTGATAAAGGTGGTGTGGTGGCAGGGGAGGGGGAAGATGCGCGGCGGAACACCCGGAAGCGGAAACACGTGTGTGCTGCCAGCCTAAAGGGAGGAAAAATCGCGCCCGAGAGGAAATCTGAGCCGTGGGAGGCCACTGACGAAATACTGCCCGGTGTACGTCGCCGAACAGGAAGATGAATTAGCCGACAGCATGGTGGAGTTCCACGGGGAGCCCGGGTGGCTCTGCCTGGGGGTGGAGAGGGTGGTTTTTCTGGGAGGACGCGCTGAGCAAGGCAGGCGCGACGCCCACCCGGGTCGAACCATCCGCTCCTCGCCTGCCTTGGCCTCGCCTCGTCCACCCCAGGGGCCTGCGGGCTGCGGTGTGTGGGCCATTCGGGGCGGCCGTGGATCGTCGCTGTTTGATGAAAAGGCCCGGCCGTGGAGGGCCTGCCGCGGGCCCCTTTTCGCGGGCCGCTGGGCACGGGGGCGCGAAAAAAAGGCCAGGAAGGGGGCCCTTTCTGGGGGCCCCTGCCCCCGCCCAAACGGATGCGGGAAGAAGACAAGGAGGCCCTCTCACTCCCCGGCCCTCGGCAGGGGCCACCAGAAGAATAGCCGCAGGCGTGGTGAACGAGGGGAACCCGCGCAGCCAAAGCAGGGGAGGCCTCCTGGAGACCAGGGATGAAGGAGACGTCCCCATACCTGCCCCTTTTGCTGCGCTACCAGAGGATGGGCGGAGCGCAGTGGGGTGGCCCCCCCCCGAAGCTGTGGCCAGGTGGGCCAGTAGTAACGGCCTGTTATGATGGTGGAGGGTTTCCCACACCGAGGGTGCCCTTCCCCCCAAAAGCAGAGGCCAGCCAAAAGCGCGCCTGCGGGTTAAGGTCCTGGCCGCACAACTTCACCGGCGCTTTGAAAGTGGAGGGCCATGGCCCGTCGGGAGGGCCCCCTGTGGGCCTTTTTCCAAACCGCGAGACTAGAGCAGTGGGAAACGGGGAGGGAAAGCTGTGGGGGGGGGTTCCAGTGGAAGAGTGTGGTCACCTCTGTGGGGGCCCTGGGGTAGAGGAAGTCCCTGGTGTTCGGGTAGCCGTGGTTGAGGTAGCAGCCTCGGTGTTCCTGCTTGCGGGGTATCTCGGGGCGGGGGAAGAGGGAGGGCTGTCTGGTGTGACCTTCCCAACACTGGAGGCTGCCGGGATTGTGGGGAATGGCGATGTAGGATCTTGCAGCTCAAGGGGCTGTGGTGGTGGCCTTGTGGTGGGTGGGAAAGTAGCTGTGGGTGGAGGTGACGTGAGGTCTGCCTGCCCTTAGGGAGCAGCACGGGGGCAAGGGCCATGGGCGATTGCAGGGGTTGTTGGGGGGGGAGGTTACGCACGGAGAAACGGGCGTGCCTGCAAGAGGTTTTTGGGTGGGGTGATTGTGATGGGGTGGGGGGGTTACGCACGTTGTGCGGGGGGGGCCTCGGGAGAGGTCGAGGTAACCCTTCTGCAGTAGGAAAGGCCTCTGTTTAGGGGCCCGAACGGCAACCCCCTGGGGGTGTAGTGGAGGCATTAATCCATTTCCCAATGCTGTGGTGGTGGTGATGTGGGGAGTGAAGTGAGAACTTTGTGGTTTACTTCTATGGGATGTGGTGGGGAGGCTGCTGATGTGGGGTGGAGGGGGTGGTGGTGGAGAATTATGTAATGAGGGGAAAATCATGACCATGGGGGATATTTAATTAATTGAATTTTGTACATGTTTTATGTTTTATTCTGTATTTTTCTTAAGTGCTAATTAAGTTGTGGGGTTTGTCCTTCTGAACCGGGTGACGGTCAACCCTGTAAAGGGGGATATTGTTTACGGGTTAGCGGGGGGGGGTAATGCATGTTTTTAGTTTTTGCTTTTTTTGGGAATAGTGGTGGGAGGAAAAGCGGTGGTGGGGGGGGGGGCAGTTGTTTTGGGTAATGTGGGAGGCGGGTTTGGGGGTGTCGGGTGGTGTATGAATTGGGTGGGCCCCCGGTGAAGGCAGTTGTGTGAGGGAAATGCTTTTCGGAAAAGGACCTTTGAAGGGGGCCCGAGGAAGGGTGGGGGGGGCCGGGGGAAAGGAGGACCGTAAAAGCTTTGGACACCGCCTCCTTGCTCCCCTTCCCTCCTGGCACCCCATAATGGTTTGAGGTTTGTCGGGGGAAAGGGTGTACGCGGGGTTCCGCTCCTTGAGGGGGAGGGGGGTTGCGGGGGGGTGGGGGGGGTGGGGGTGGCCGTGTTGTGGGTTTTTGTGGTGGTGGGGGGTTGGGGGTGGGGGGTTTGCTGGGGGGGCGGGGGTTTGGGGTGGGGAAAGGAACGTGGTGGGGACGGTAGTGTAACGTTCAGCCTTTTTAAAGGGGGGACGTCTAGAAATGGCTGGAAGGGCCTTACAACACATGGAAAACTGTTGCTCCTGCTTGGCTTTGTGGGCTTGTGGGCTTTCTCATTAAACCCAGAAAGGTTCTCCAGTGTTTTCCTTGGGCCTGTGTGTTGGGAACCTCGTGATATACTTGGGCCTCGCCTCACCCTACATACCAAAATTATGGGCTCCCAAAGTAAGTCCAAGGGTAGCATTTGAGGTATTGTTAAACTAATGGGGCCCTCTTCTGTAAAAAGTTTCCCCCAGGGAAAAGACACCCCCGGGGTTTTGGGGTTCCAAAGGAATAAAAAAAAACCTT
>JACEEZ010003324.1:0-47500 GCA_016584305.1 Chionoecetes opilio
TGGGCGACTGTCACAGGACAGCATGTGGCGAGACACGGTCGTGTTGCAGACGTCGTCCTGCCTACCAAGTGGGACGCGGCGGGACCTGGCGGGATGAAAACGCCTTCTGTAAGCCGTTAGAAGGGGGCGGGGCGATGTGGCAAGTACGCGTCCCGCCGCACCTAGAATACCTTTATAAGAGAGTACCGCCATTCATTTGTCCTATGTTAAACGCTACTTGGCGCCGTCCTGCTGCCCGGGCCTCTCCGTTCACTCTAGACCCGCGGAAGTTCTCAAGGCATGAATCCGCAGTATATCATGTTATACATGTATAAATGATATTCTGTTATCTTCGAGAAAAAAAAAATTCTATAAGATTATCACATACAACACAGTTAAACACATTAAATAAATGATGCCATTATGAGACTGACGAAATATGCATGAACTTAAAATTCACTTAAACTCGTTGCCATTTAAAATTTTGCGAGACAGCATATAACATGGATCATATCAATAAAAGCGGAATTTATTAGCTTTCAATTCATATATTTCGCTTTCTGATAAATGAAATAGCTTAATCTTATAGAACAAACATTTCCGAAGATAACAGTATATCATTTATACATGTATAACACGATATACTACGGGGTCATGCCTTGAGAGCTTCTGCGAATCTAGAGTGAACGGAGAGTCCCGGGCAGCAAGATGGCGCCCATAAATCGAGTTAATGCTACTCTCTTATAAAGGTATCGTAGCCGCACCCAGGTTGCGCCAAGTTGGCGGGAGGCGACCGGCGCCCTTATAAGGACGGTCGGCGTGAAACGGGCCCCACTGACCTGCACCTGAGATTATTACTTAATTATTATGTACCTTTCTTGATGATAGGAGAACGTCCATAACCTTATTAACAGTTTATATGAGTCAGTTTTGAAATTAAAAGTAGAGTGCAGCAGGGTAGCTCCTTCTCCCGAACCCTCTACTCAATATACATTATACACCTCAGACATACCAGCAGCCGCGACTGACTGTATAAACGTAATGTATGTAGATGATATATCTCAGGTCCTAACACATAAAACTGAGTTCGCCTCTTCATTCTCTTCATAATCTTTTCGTGCTCGCACATTACCTTGCCGACGTTCTCTAACGAAGAGCACATTTGTTGGTGGTACGCCAAATACATTAGGACTTAATCATTGTCTACCATGTTGTGGTAGACCATGATGAGGAACCTATGTTGCTTCGTCCATAGGGCACGTGCGGGACTGTGTTTTGACAGCTGTCACGCTCCCTTCTAAACTCACCTATGGATGCCGTCAGGGGGGCATCGGGGGGCAGCCCTTGTCCTCAATACGCCCATTGACTTGCGGGACGCGGACGTGTGAGAGGACGCCATCGAGCGAGACTGGTCGTGCCACCAGTTTGCCGTTGGCATCTCGACCACGTTACGAAGGTCGGCTCATGGATGCTGTCTGCCGGCGGGGTGACAGGGTGAGGACGTCCTGAGGCCGCCAGTCGTGGGTGGTCGGGGAGGTAAGGCCTCCCGACCACTCCCGTCCTACAAATTGTCAAGGACGGGACAGGTCGGGGCACGAGGTCGGCTATGTGTGAACCTACCTTAACCCCTTGGTCGATTAATGGATGGACAGTCTACGGGGAAAACCAAAATGAGACGCATCGACCCAGTGACGTCAAGTGGGGTTGAGCAGACAGGCTCCGACAAGCAGGTCACACCGTCACCGACTCACCGGTTCGTCACCCGCGGGGCCGCAGTCCAGGCTTGACCCAGGAGATGAGAGGTCAGAGAGGTCAGATGTGACCCGTGTCCCGCCTCCTCCTCCTCCTTCTCCTTGTTTGGCGCTGTAGGGCTGTTCCTGTCTGTTATTCCTTTGTATTCCATTGTATTTCTTTTTATTCCTCATTCTACTCATCTTCCTCCTCCTCCTCCTCCTCCACCATCACAACCTCCATCTTCTCCTCCTCCTCTTCTTCCTCCTCCTCTTTCTCCTCCTCCACCAATTCCATTACTCCTACTTCTCCACTACCACTCCTCCACTTCCAACTACACTTCCACCTTCACTTTTTCATGTTGTTGTTACTACCACTACTACTACTATAATAGTTATCCTAGTGTCACTATCATAACATAATTAATGATTATATTAAAAGCTGTAGGGTAATAAGATGATGTAAGACAGTAAGATGTATGATGTGACCTCCACTACCACCACCATTTCCTCCTCCACCTCCTCCTCCTGCTACACCACACCCTCCTCCTACTCGATCCCGAGTGAAACCCATAAATCCACTTAAAATAGTTATGCACCATCGAGTCGCCTAAGAACACGCAAATGCCCTGCTCATTAACTCTACCTTCGATTGCGAATGCATTGGAGGATACAGGCAGGCGGCAATCACAGGCGTCACTATAAAAATACTGCCTGCGCAACCACGGGCGAGGGCCAACCATCACAGCCCTCAGGTGAGCCTCCATGGCCTACCACCCCGCCCCTGGAGGTCACTGCCTACAAGCGCTATAGGCCAAGATGTAAAAGAAAAAGAAAAAAAATCCTCTACCTCCGTCTCCTCATTCTCCTTTTCCTCCTCCATTTCTTCTTCCTTCTCAACCACCACCACCTCCATCTACTCCTATTCCACCACCCCACCACACCCTCCTCCTCCTCTACCATCTCCTTCCCCTCCAACACCTATAGAGCAAAAACATTGTGGAGATGCAAGTATATGCATTATTTAGGCAATGAGTGGATTTCATTGTCAGTAAGGCGAGGCTGGTTACAGATGTAAGGAGTGTCCAGCTCAATGATCTAACTCAGATTTACTCAACCCTGCCCTCAAACCAGCTCTAATAGTAACACCTTGCCGATAATCCTTTAGTCCACGCATCCCTCGTCCAGTATTTCACCCAACACTTCCTCCTCTTCCTCCACCACCTCCACTTCCACCTCCACACTTCTTTATTATTTATATTGGCAAATCCCTTATGATGAAAAAATATACCTATCATGAGAGGTCATTTGCATTGCTAACAGTCACTCGTGGACGCTGGGTGTGAGAGAGCCACATATTCATCACCCAAGACTTCAGTTTTACTCGTTGATCATCGCCTTAGCCTTGCCCACAAATGGTTTAATGATACCTGTGTTTGGCGCAGGTCTCGTTGGTACACAGAGCAATTTGTAGGGTAAAGGCTGCTTCCCTAACAGAGCTTATAGGGGAATGTCGTGCTGCTTTGCATATCTAATGGCCCAAGGGTTTATCATCTCTAAAAAATGTTTCCAAGATTAACAAGGCGCCTCTTGTTATTGACGTAACTACCTACTTGCGCTTAGTCCAGCTGAAGAGTTACAAGATGGGTGACAGGCAATAGAGAGAAGGAAGAGGTTTTAATAGAAAGGATGGAGAGGGAAGGGGTGAAGATGCATACTCAAAGAGATAGGAACAGTGAAGCTAAAAAATTAGTAAACATTTTATGTAACACCAAGAACTATATACGTCTCGGTTGTGTTATATAGAGTATAGACGACACCTGAGGGGATGTAATGGGAAACTAGATCAATTGACTGCTATCATATCTTGATAATAGTCAGTTGATCTAGCAGAAACTGAGCGAAAAACTTCATGCACAGTCCCATTGAAAACTAATATAAATATCCGTCGTGTTTTTTCTCAAATCTTTCAGTGACGTGGTCGTTCAAGGTGCAGGCTTCGTCATAACTCACTGAGCATAATATCTTCCAGAAGTAAGTATTTATTTATGATTCCCGTTCCCATCACACAAGGGGAGAACTAGCCCAACAGAAGGTGGGGAATGCACCACAACGGACGCCAGTGCCTATAAAGGCCGGTTCCCACTAGTCCGCTTCTACGGCCGCCGTTGCCGTTCACCGCCCAACAATGACGTCACCATCATCAGCGCTTGAGTGGTTGTAGTGGTAACCGGGCACAGTTTGCACCTCCGCTCGAGCGGACACCGCCGAGCGGGAGAGATGACTTAATTTTAACTTTGTACGGCAGCCGTACAGCGGTACGGTGGTGCGGTCGACTTTTTTGTGACGTCATTGCTGGGCGGTGTACGGCAACGGCGGCTGTAGAAGCGGGCTAGTGGGAACCGACCTTAAGAGTTGCCAGCTAGGGAGGGCATCACTCGCGGGAAAGCCTTTTAGCGTCACCCCCTCACGCGGTGACGGGTTTGCTACGGGTTGTTGTGACTCAGAGACGGGATAGACGAGGGAGAGAAGCACCTCGAGGCTCGACAGCCACGCTGGTTCGCTGCTTCCTCACAGAACCACGCTTTCTTGATAGCTTCACCTTCTGCAAGTGAGCCGTGATGTCCTCCGCCACGGTGGCCACATCGGGCTGGTGTCCCAAGAGGATGACGCCGCGTGTCTTCACATCGGTGACCGTCACCTTCACGCGCGACTCCTAGAGGAGTCCTCCTCGGACTCCTCTTCGGGCTCCTCGGACTCCTCTTCGGACTCCTCTTCGGATTCCTCTTCGGACTTCTCGAACTCCTCATCGGACTCCTCCTCTGATTCCTCCCCCTCCTCGTTCTCCTTCTTGGATCCCTCATCTTAGTCCTCCTCGGACTACTTCTTGGACTCCTTATCGTGCTCCCCCTCTGATTCCACCTCGTAATCTTGATCAGAAGGAGTTGTCTTTTCCTCATCTTCCTCCTGCTCCTGATCAGATGCAAGAGGTGTAGTGCCTGATTCTTCCTGACACTCCGTGGTCTGCAAGGAGTGCTGAGGCTGCAGTGGTTCTCTTACATTTACTGGAGCAGCTTTGGTGAGTGTGTCGTCCTCGGCCTGGTGTTGTCCAGAGTTACCTCCCTCAGCCTCGACGACCTTGCCTCTGGACCACAGACGAACCACCAAAACCCGCGTGACGAAGAGGCCGAGGTCTATGAGGAAGCAAGCCATTACATACATCACCTTCCTGGTGAAGACTTCATGCTCCTCTTCGGCCCTCTGCACTTGCTCCTCCAGGCAGCTCAGGAGTCGCTAGGTTTCGCATTCCCTCACCAGAAGGCTCCACCAGCTGGTTGCAGCGGAGACTCCACAGATCTTCAAGGGATCTTGGAGAGGGTTCAGCCAGCCCAGGTGAGCCAGGAGCTCCCTGCCCCGTCACGTGGCGGTGACGTGCAGGCCCTTGGACTCCCAGGCCTGGGTGGTCGCACACACCATCCAAGCGCTCACCACAGCGTAGGGAATGGCGATGACGCCCACCGCGACCAGCTCCTTGCAGTCTTGAGGGGGAGCTCGTTGTTCACTTTGAGCGCCTTACGTGTTCCGATTGTTTTATGATGATATACACTCACCATGGCATTATCCCTCTTGACAACTAACTGTCCGGATTCCTGACGGGCAGGTACTACGTCATCTGTAACGCCAGGTTTGGCTGCTGCTGCTGAATCTTCGTCAGTCGTCATCTAAGCCTCGGCGCAGGTGTGGGTGTTCTCACAAGCGGCATCAAAATATTCACTGTTGCTCTCGGGGGTAAAGTAGACCACTGGCGACAGGACCTTCTCTTCGTGCTCGCGAGTGAGCGGCCAGCTAACATCCACGTCACCAGAGCGCGATGTGTGCTTCAGAGTACTGCGGGCGCTGCACGCTCCCAGATCCTCCAACAGATCGCCCAGTGTTGCCTGCAGGAACTTCTTGATTGCTATGGATCGCGCCCAAACCCTCCTCTAAAGTGGCATGTCATCCGGCCTCTTTCGCAGCCCCTCAGTGTTAATGGGGTGATAAGACGTAACCACTGATCTTTTCACTCGTCCACGCGTCGCCCTTGAACTGGATCTCAGCGGTGATTTTCTTCCTGGCAAACTAAGGGCAGACAGCCCCGTGAGCGTAGGTACACCTTCAGGCGGGACACCTCGAGATCTTGTGTAGCCGCGTGAGCCACGAAACTCAAGTATCTAATGTTTTCAGGACTCAGCATACTTAGGGTTGTGGTTTAATTCACTTTGAAACCTGAAGTAGGTGAAAAAAACCATAGGGAAGCTCTATATTAAAGATCGCAAGGAAGGAGCTATACCGGAGCTCTAAGTTAAGCAGGAACTATGAATTAAGAAGAATAGACCTTTGGAGGCGTTGAGAGCTCGCAGAGAGATATGAGGCTTCATCTAGGAACGTTGCGATTTGTCAGGTGCCGACACTCTGGAGCAGGCGAGGCAGGCGGCAAGGGGCAGAGTATAGTCTTATCTCGTACTGGAAGATCGACCCTATTATCATCAGTGCATGTGGTGAGTACCGGCAACATGGCAACACATGACGCCTTGCTGTGCAGTCCCGCTATAAGGCTCAATATTTCATCACAAAACTCTAGATCAATTGACTACTATCAATAGTAGTAATAATAGTCAATTTATATAGGTGGGAAAACTACATTAGCGTACTAAAATAATTAGCATGGAAAGTGTGGAAAAGGTGAAAGTAGGTGAGCAAAGGAAAATGTCATCGCCTTTACAGCATTTTAAGCAGAAGAGAAAGTATAAATTAGTATTATAAGAATAGAAAAGAAGTTAAATAAGTATGCCCTTGCAATTTCAATCGATTTTTGATATGGGGATGGGATATTGACAATGAGTGAAAGTGGCGGTGGTGCAATGACATGAAGAGGGGAAAGAAAAACACAAATGACTCAACCCTGTTTAGGAGAGCTGTTGAATGGATCCCCCCAAAACATGAGAGGCATACTCAATACATGGGTGGATAAGGCCCCTGTGCAGTGTGAGCAACTGAGAGGGAAAAAAAACTGGACGCAGATGCCACAGGACACCTAACTTCAGATATATATAGAAGTTGTTTTAGTAAGAGATGAAATGTGAGATTTTCAGTTCAGATTTTTAGTAAAGGATAGTCCTAGAATGTTCATAGTAGAAAAAGGAGACAGTTGGGAGTGCCATTGAAGAAGACGGGATAGTTGTCTGGAATGTTATGTCTAGTTTATAAGTGAAAAAATAGGGTTTTTGAGGCACTGAACAAAACAAGGTTTGCTTTGCTCCAATCAGAAATTATTGAAAGATCAGAAGATGACCGCTCTGTGGCATCTCTCCGTGAATCACTTAGTTCCTGTTGAGTTGGACGCCAAATGAATGACGTTGAAAAATGCAGAGTAGAATCATCAGGGTTGGAGTGGATAAGACATTGAGTTAGACTCAGAAGATCATTAATGAATGATAGAAAGAGAGTGGGTGATAGGACAGAACCCTGAGGAACACCACTATTCCACTATTGATAGATTTAAAAGAACAATGACCGTCTACAGTACGGTCATCATTTGCGATGGAGCCTCCGACGTGATTCATTATAGCAAGATATGCGACATGACATGGTAATGCTAAGACTCAAAAGCTGGAAAGAGAGAGAGAGAGAGAGAGAGAGAGAGAGAGAGAGAGAGAGAGAGAGAGAGAGAGAGAGAGAGAGAGAGAGAGAGAGAGAGAGAGAGAGAGAGAGAGAGAAGAGAGAGAGAGAGAGAGAGAGAGAGAGAGAGAGAGAGAGAGAGAGAGAGAGAGAGAGAGAGAGAGAGAGATTACGACAACAAAGATAGTAACAACAAAACAATGATAACAAAGAGGACAGCAACACGAAGTTACAAACGACACTTAGAGACCTTTGCTACATGGAAGTTGACACGGACAGCTCGAACATGACAGTAGGCTAATGAAAACAGAAAAGACAGAGATATGACGGTAAAAGGAGCACCGAAAAACACCTAATGAGACAAAAACGGTGCAGACGAGGACAGTAATGTGTCGAAGATCGTGACAGTGTATTACAAGGCGGCCTACATCAGATTGAGGGTCTGGTTCGCCCCGGCCACTCCTGCCTGACAGGCCTCGGTCGCTTCCTGCCACAACCTCGAATTATTGGATGGGAACCTTCCGCCCTCACGGTTATTAAAGCCACATTACGAGACCCGGCGCATCGTAGGTGATTAATCTTTCCTTTGTGCACACTGCGAGTTTCTCTGCATCATAAATATTGAAGATGGATTGCCATAAAAGATATGCTTGGACATGGGAATTGTCTTTACTCATACAAACTTGTACACTCTCTCTCTCTCTCTCTCTCTCTCTCTCTCTCTCTCTCTCTCTCTCTCTCTCTCTCTCTCTCTCTCTCTCTCTCTCTCTCTCTCTCTCTCTCTCTCTCTCTCTCTCTCTCTCTCTCTCTCTCTCTCTCTCTCTCTCTCTCTCTCTCTCTCTCTCGACATCAACGCTTTCACTTAACTTGTTTTTGTCCCTACCCTGCCACCTGTCAACTAAATCTGTTCATGACTTATTTATTTTTCAGTTCCCCACAATCAGTGTCACTATCACCACCACCATCACCACCACCATCACCACCACCATCATCACTAACATCACAACGACCACACCATCCAAACCCACAGCTAAATGCGGGGCTCTTCAGACCCGATTTATGTCGCCTGCGCATGTGATGGAGGGGAAAAACACCCTAATTTGCATATTAATAGAGAATTCAAAGAGCTCATTAGTAGGTCAGGTGAAGGGAGTAGTTTTATGTGAAGGTAACATGCTATTCTTGGTTCAGGTAAGAGATGGAAAGAAAGTAGCAGCAGTGACGGATAAAAAAATATAATTAATTGTTTAAAAGTTATTGTACGTAAGTGTTTATACTTACAAGTGTATCGTTAAGAGGTTTTTTATAGAGTTTTTATATATTTACACTATATTTAATAGAGAATGGAATCACTGAGAAAAGTATATCATTATGCAGTACTAAAAATACGAAAATACAGAATGTGTGATAGGATAATCATAGTTATCTACAATAAAGAAGAGAAAGCAGAATAGTATAGGAAAAGTAAATATGATATGAGATGCATTTATGTATATTCGTAAACAAACACACCAACACACACGCTTACACACATACATACACAACATATATTATCTCTCTCTCTCTCTCTCTCTCTCTCTCTCTCTCTCTCTCTCTCTCTCTCTCTCTCTCTCTCTCTCTCTCTCTCTCTCTCTCTCTCTCTCTCCTCTCTCTCTCTCTCTCTCTCTCTCTCTCTCTCTCTCTCTCTCTCTCTCTCTCTCTCTCTCTCTCTCTCTCTCTCTCTCTCTCATTCCTCAACACTCAATTATGCAATTCATTTAAAGAATGCAATGCTATCAATAACATTTCTTAAATGGAATCACCTATCTTTCGTCTATCATTGCTAACTATCCTGCGTTACATACAACATTTCATTAGTAATTTCTAATTAAGTCCACCATTAAGACGATGTACAAATAATGTCAACAGTATTATTTGCATATATGAACATAAACATCTTTACATGGATGAATAGGTAATTGCATGATAATCTGCGGAGGTGTTACTAATCGCTTTAGTAACCCTGCGAAGCTAATATTGAAGATGCATCGTTCCTTTCGAAAGTGTTTTGGTGTTTACTAAGACACTAAATTTTGATTTTATTAAATTTTTGTTGATTTAGAAAAAAAACGAATAAAGGTCTACGTTACTTAATAACACATAAGTCAAACGAAAACAATGTAATGGAATTCTACCTCAGTTATTCATGCGTAGTAGTGCAAATGACTTCATATAATGACAAAGACTATAATAATCATATATTGCGTGCTATGCTCATTTGCGTTGATACAGATATTTCATTGTCTACAAATTATACTAACATTTAATTCTTTATTTAATATATGCTAACTGGAACTAAAGATTATCTGTCTAAACTTTATTGGATAATACGATAGTTCAGGTAGCAATATGGAAGCCCACAAGACTACTGAAGTATTTTGTTGGACTGAGGCTTTAATACTGCTATAAGTAAGACAGACAATGTTCTCCCTCAGGCCATGGCCACCGCGGTTCAGTAAAACAAACAGTGGCATTCATAGTGTTTGTATTATGAATAATTAGAGGGCTTCACTCGGCAACCTGTTAAATTTACGGGTCCAGAAAAGAGCTCGAGGATTTGCGGAGATGTCACGTGCAGGCTTGCCGGTGCGAGGGATGCCTGACCCACCGCCACAACCACGACATTTGTATGCGCCATCAAGCTTGTTAGAATTTCTTAATTATACGCTAATGGTTTTTATGAGTAAAGAACGATTTACTAAGCTTCGATGATAAAGAGAAACCTCCATTTTATTAATCATTCCCAACGCTAAGTATATTAGTCCGTTTGCCACCATTAGGTGTTCTGTACTAAACCTTGTTTTCATGAGAAGTGTATTGTTTTTTTATGGTTTCATACTCGAATGGGTCTATAGAAAAGATTTAGCTCGGTTGCCGGAGTGCCAACCTTGGGGAACTCCGATAATTGCCATAAATCTAAGATGGCCGCCCCGGACGGAGGTGGGAAATAACTTTTCAATCAATCAACCTTCAATCACGTGTGATACATTTTTTCCATATAATTTCGATGTCAGGAACCAATTTATGAGGTCAGTTGCGTGGTTTGGGGTCAGATTCAGGGTCAAAGGTCAAGTTAAAGGTAATTTTTGTACATTTGGGAATTGGGGGGTTCAAACTTTTTGACCCCTACATAAACTGCACAGTGCACACCACTCATACTTGATACGTTGATTCTAATCTCACCTCTTCTTCTTTTCAGAGAGACGTATGATGGCTGACTCAAGGTGTCTTCTCCCGGTGTGTCACGGAGGTTGACAAGAAACGAAATTCACTGAGAACGGGATCAGGAAGCTCATCTTATGCGCCAAATCTCGTGGAGATGGAGACCTGCAGGCTAAGCTATGGAACATTATTGATGTTTGTGGAGATGCAGCAAGCATAACCTGTCATAAAGGTTGCTACTGTATACTGTTATACATCGAAAAAGAAAATTGAGAGAGTGAGAAAGTCACAGAAAAGAAAGACTGAAGATGAGGGTGTAAGGACAAGTACAAGGTCTCATCATACTAAGATAGCTGATAAATGTGTATTTGAGTACAACCGTGATTCGTTCTGTAGCGAGGAATGTTTACCCATTGATGATAGACACCCAGAAAGATGGGACCGCGTTCGTACGTGTATGACCAAAGAACGCTTTAACACAGGATGTAACCCGCTCCCAACTATGAAAGATATGCTCCTTGATGTTGCTGATCAGCGTAATGATGATGTGGCTAGAATAATCAAGTTGCACCTCACTTTTGTTTCTGATCTACCTTCTGCTGAGTGCAAGTACCACGTCCGCTGCTATAACAGGTTTACGAAAGCTCCCACATATGCTGATTTGCCACCTGGTGCTGCAGATGAAGATGCTTTGAGGGAAGTCATTCAGTACATGAGCCGAGACATGTCCAGATTATGGAATAGTGTTGAATTGCATTCCCTGTACTAGGATTTAGGTGGCAATCTCGCTCGACGTGACATGTTTAGCAAGGTGACTGACTGCATGAGTAAGGATGTTATAGTTGTTCGGGTAAATGGATGTGCTACCATGGTTGGTTTCCGTGACTCTGTTGCTAAAACTCTCAAGATAGTTAAGAATGACGATACGGATGAGAGGAGCATTGCTTCCGTGCTGAGGCAGATCAAGCATGAAGCACTGTCGGTCAGGTACAACAGTGCATATTACGACCTATCAGAGTTTACACAGGCCAACACAATCAAGGCGACCAGCCCAACTTTGCTGAAGTTGGTTTTGGATCAGGTCTCCGGTGGTAAGGTGACCAGGAAATCTCTGAGCCTGAGCCAGTCAATTCAAAGTCACGGTACAAGTACCAGAAATCATGGCAACATTAGGGCTGGCCGTCAAACTGTTGCACCGGTATGGTAGTTCCGACCTTCTCAAACTCCTTCATGAGCCTGGCTTCACGACCTCGTACGATGAGGCCTTGAAATTCCGAAAATCGGCCGCTCGTTTATTAGGTGACAATGCACAGGTACTCCACCATTTTATAGGGTTGTGTAGAACCGTCAGCGTCATCTTCGCGTGGTTTGAAAACTTGGATCTCCAGGTATTCACACCCAATAGTCGACGCACCATATGCGGCTTACAAACTTGAGAGTTTCAGCACCACGGAAGCAATGCTCCTCTCATCCGTATCGTCATCCTTTACTATCTTGAGAGTTTTAGCAACGGAGTCACGAAAGCCAACCATGGTAGCACATCCATTTACCCGAACAACTATAACATCCTTACTCATGCAGTCAGTCACCTTGCTAAACATGTCACGTCGAGCGAGATTGCCACCTAGATCTTAGTACAGGGAATGCAGTTCAACACTATTCCATAAGCTGGACATGTCTCGGCTCATGTACTGAATGACTTCCCTCAGAGCATCTTCATCTGCAGCACCAGGTGGCAAATCAGCATATGTGGAAACTTTCGTAAAACTGTTATAGCAGCGGACGTGGTACTTGCACTCAGCAGAAGGTAGATCAGAAACAAAAGCGAGGTGCAACTTGAGGCTTCTAGCCACATCATCATTACGCTGATCAGCAACATCAAGGAGCATATCTTTCATAGTTTGGAGTGGGTTACATCCTGTGTCAAAACGTTCTTTGGTCATACACTTACGAACGCGGTCCCATCTTTCTGGGTGTCTATCATCAATGGGTAAACATTCCTCGCTACAGAACGAATCACGGTTGTACTCAAATACACATTTATCAGTTACCTTAGTATGAGACCTTGTACTTGTCCTTATACCCTCATCTTCAGCCTTTCTTTTCTGTGACTCTCTCACTCTATCAATTTTCTCTTTCGATGTATAACAGTATACAGTATCAAACTTTATGACAGGTTATGCTTGCTGCATCTCCATCAGCATCAATAACGTTCCATAGCGTAGCCTGCAGGTCTCCATCTCCACGAGATTTGGCGCATAAGATGAGCTTACTGATCCCGTTCTCAGTGAATTTCGATTCTTGTCCACCTCCGTGACACACCGGGAGAATACACCTTGAGTCAGCCATCATACGTCTCTCTGAAAAGAAGAAGAGGTGAGATTAGAATCAACGTATCGAGTATGAGTGGTGTGTGCACTGTGCAGTTTATGCAAGGGTCAAAAAGTTTGAACCCCCCAAATGTACAAAAATTACCTGTAACCTGACCTTTGACCCTGAATTTGACCCCAAACCACGCAACTGACCTCAGAAATCGGTTCCTCACATCAAAATTATACGGAAAAAATGTATTACACGTGACTGAAGGTTGATTGGTTGAAAACTTATTTTCCACCTCCGTCCGCGGCGGCCGTTTTGGATTTATCCCAATTATCGGAGTTCCCCAAGGTTGGCACTCCAGCAACCGAGCGAAATCTTTTCTATAGACCCATTCGAGTATGAAACCATAAAAAAACAATACACTTCTCGCAACAACAAGGTTCTCAACCTAGCAACTGGACTATATGCAAAAAGCACAATTCAGCAAATAAACAAAGAAAGCCAATAGCATACACTATAGGCGTTTTCTGCGTGGGTGCAAGAGAAATTTCGCTTGCAAGAGAAAATATTTCGCTTACTCAAATTTCGCTTGCTGTTCAATCATCCTGAGAAGATGATTGCCCGACCCGCAAGAAATTTCTTGCGGGAGCAAGGGAAGAAGTGAGTGAAGTGCGTCAGCGTTCGACTGACGTGGCGATGCTTTCTGCTTCAATAAAAGAATGACAACAGTGTACTTACGACAAAATCAATTACACTTTCTTATATTAATGTCTCATCATAAAAGTGTGAATCAAATAAAAGAGGTTGCGGCGTGTAATTAAGGATAATATAATAGTCACAGCTGTATATATTGCTTTATATGCATTCGAACAGCTGGAGGTAAACACTGGAATGTGCAACTTGTCAACAAAGCTGTGTTGACCGAAAATCAACAACTTCACACACCTCACTCCTACCCGATTTGCTGAGAATATCATTGGATATTAAGAAACACTGAGACCACAATCGGCTTCCTAAGGAAATTTTGCATCGCATTAGTATACATTTATAACTAATGTAAGTACAGGTATACGAAAACAAGGGTTAAATAAAACAGTGCATAAACATTTTATCCCACTTGTTTGGCTTCATCACTTCATTGCTCGGCTACTTATGATCACATTAAATTTCTAAGCACGTTTCCTGAATCTGCACACTTTTCTGACTATGACGCTATAGGATACGTCCCAGTGTGAAAATATCTTGAGGGTCAAAATAGTCATTTGATCTTTGTTTTGCTTACATCTCAGCCGCCGCGTCGCCTTCTCATGGAGCAAGCGACGGTCGAACGTTTTCTGCGGGGATACAGCAAGAGAAAAGTGACCGCATGCAATCGAAATTTCACTTGCTCCCCCGCAGAAAACGCCTTATGTAGGCACCGACACTCGCCCACCCTGGCTGACGTGTGTTGCCAGAGCAACGATGAAACCATAAAACATACTAAAAAAGGAAATAAATTAAATAAGTCACACTGAGCACGCGGACCAAGATATCAGTTTACGTTACGTTAATTACACAACTTTGCGGCGACATAAATACTCTTTTGATGCACACAAATATAGGAGGTGTAAAGGCTGAATATACTCCAACATTTTTCTTTACTGCCACATATACATTTTATTTTTAGATGTAGTAAGTTTAGAGATTATTCATATAAGAGTGGTAACGTAACTTATTAACCCCCCCAACCCCGGTTACCTTTAAAGTAGTATGTGAGAAAGGAGAAATAAGCAAAATAAGAGAAAAGAAAGAAGAAGAAATAAGAACAAGAGGAAAAAAAAATATGAAAAGTTAATAAGAAAGATAAACGCATAAGCACTGCCTGAGTGCTTACCACCAAAAAAGTACAGAAAATGGACACTCACCCGAGAGATTAATGTCGGTCACTCTTGTAGCAGAACCATAACTGAAAAAAATGTATATACAACGATAAACAGGTGTGAAATTTAATCAGTGTACATTAATACAGACCTCCCTCCTAAAAATAATCACATATTTTCCTCTAACCTTAATGGTATATATCAATTCTTTTTCGACTTATTTATTATTAGGTCATTGAGATCAGCCAGGCAGAATTAACAGACATAACTTTGATTTACGTACATCAACAACATGGATAGTGGGATTAGCAGTAATATCAGCTAGTTTGCTGATGATACTAAGGTAGGTAGGATTATTGGATCAGTCTGATGTAAACATATTGCAGGGAAACAGATAAACTTAATGAGTGGGTAGTCAGATGGCAGATTAAATGTAATATTGATTGTAAGTGCAGCGTTATGAATGTTGGTAGAAAAACCCTGGTAATAGATACACCATACGCAATGTATCGCTGAAAAGATCAGAAGGCGAGAAATATCTGGGAGTGAGGTTGAGCTCCAACCTCTGACCTAGGACACAATGTATTGAGGCTAGAAATATAGCTAATAGGGTGTTAGGATTAATTACCAGAAATGTTAAAAGTAGAAGCCCTGAGGTTATTCTACAGCTTTATTTGATTTGGCTCTAGTCAGTCCTCACCTAGACTATATTCAGTTTTGGTCTCCATATTATAGGATGGATATAGCCTTGTTAGAATCAGAGCAGAGAAGGATGACCAAAATGATTCATGAGATGCGTAACTTTAGTTATGAGAAGAGATTGAAGCTATTAAATTTACATTCACTCGAGATACGCAGAGTAAGGGGCGATCTGATAGAAGTTTTTGAGTGGATAAAGGGATAGAATAAAGGAGAGGTAGGAAAAGTTCTTACGGCTTTTAACCAGTGTAGAACAAGAAGTAACGGATTCAAGCTGGAAAAGCGTAGATTTAAAAAGAACTATGGAAAAACTGGTTCACAAATAGGGTGGTAAATTATTGGAATGGACTCAGTAGACAGGTAGTTAGTGCGGAGTCATTGGGGAGCATTAAAGAGGGGCTGGATAGGTTCATGGATGGGGATGAAAGGTGGATGTCGGTAGTGTTATGTAACAGGAACTACCTCGTGTTGGTCTTATGACCTCTTGTAGCTTCCTTATCTTCTTATGTTCTAATGTTCTTAACTAAAAGTGATAGAAGGTGAGTATGACTGCAATAAAGTATTACGAATACGCGAGACAGCTTGACCGAGATTATTCAAAAACATTCACATCATGATAAACACATTAAAGAAAAGTTAGGAATGAGGGTTCCATTTCCCCATAAAAAAAAGTAGGTCTCTCTCTCTCTCTCTCTCTCTCTCTCTCTCTCTCTCTCTCTCTCTCTCTCTCTCTCTCTTCTCTCTCTCTCTCTCTCTCTCTCCTCTCTCTCTCTCTCTCCTCTCTCTCTCTCTCTCTCTCTCTCTCTCTCTCTCTCTCTCTCTCTCTCTCTCTCTCTCTCTCTCTCACCATTGCCTCTGACAACACGATTGCCCTACAGTCGATAACATCCAGGCACCTTCTTCACACCGTCCTCGTGAGCAGAATTATTAAACTTGTGTATAAGATAACGTGTCAGGACAGATCTGTGAACTTTATATGGTCCCCATCACACTGAGGGATAGCGGGTAACGAGCGTGCAGATGAACTCGCCAGCAGTGCTATGTCTAAGGATGGTGTTGGATTTCCGCTCCCTCTGTCCCTTGGCCGTCTAAAAACAAAAATGTGTGCGAAAATGGAAACGTACAATAAGAGACATATTGACAGCATGCTCGGTCAGTCTGTTTCTCTCACTACATATATGGACTTACCAAAAGGGTGTCAACCCCACTACATACAAAATGGACTAATTACTAGGCGCCAGCAGGTGTGTTATAGTAGGCTAAGGTTTGGGTATAAGTACATGTGGGAGGTAGCTGGCAGTGACAACATCAATATGAAAAAATGTAACCTGTGTAAAACAGAAGAGAAGCACACACTCCACCATTATGTAATGAAATGTCAAAAAATTATCTTCTTTAGAGGCAGCTGTGCCAGTGCCTCCTATGTTGGGCTGCTGCACTATTATCTACAACCATGTAACCTTATCCAAGTCAAAAACAGTCACCCAAACTTTGCCAATGCCTCATAAAGAACTTAATAAATAAATAAATAAATATATATGTAACATAACATAGTCTTTTGTATATGCATATCTAAATGAAATTAACAATGTTACTATCTAACTTCATTAATCATGGCAATCCTTTCCATGCAACGTGCATGGGGGATGCGCCCTTTATCTATTTTGTACCCTTAATTATATATGTATTATGTATAATGTGTACATTATTCACAATAAACGTTTTGATCTGATTCTCTCTCTCTCTCTCTCTCTCTCTCTCTCTCTCTCTCTCTCTCTCTCTCTCTCTCTCTCTCTCTCTCTCTCTCTCTCTCTCTCTCTCTCTCTCTCTCTCTCTCTCTCTCTCTCTCTTTTTTATTTTTTTTATTTAAACAACTTACATCATGGTTGACATTGGGCTACAAATTGATAAGGAGGTTGATGAAGGCATTAAGTGGCAGAAGCTAAAGAAGTCCCCTGTTCCGGGGAAATCTATCCGAAAGCTATGCCTTGTAAGATAATAACTAAGTAGTAAGTAAGTACACAGTGTTACAGGCTGAGGGACACTATCCGTCACAGGCACTTGTCAGGCGCACTATTGATACGTATACTGTATGTCACTGTGTCTACTAAGTGTCAAAGTGTGTCACTATGTGTGTGTCACTGTGTCACTGTGTGTCACTAATGACACGACACTGTATCACGCCTTACGGTCACTAAGGCGGGTGTAAGCGTTACCATCTGTGGGCCGCCACCTTCACCTGCTGGGTGTTCATGGCCACGACATCCACCTCAATCGTGAAGGCGTTCCACAGTGTCGCCGTGGCCCAAGTATAGGCTCGCTGGCCCATCACGGTGTGGATCCTCGGGTCCTCGAGGAGGAGTTCACCTGACACTACCGTCCTCGTAGTGCGCACAGACCTCTTCCATGGGCCCCGAAGTCCTGCAAGGTGGGAAGAGTGTTGCACCTGGGCCTTGTGCAACACTGTGAGGGCACCGACTCTCCTCCGGTGCCCCTGACTATCAAGCTGAGAGCGGGGATCATCCCGCCACTGCTCCTGCTGTAGTCGTTGTTGTTGTAGTCATCGCTGCTGCTGCCGCCACTGTTGCCTCGGGCGACATTCTGACTCTCTCTCTCTCTCTCTCTCTCTCTCTCTCTCTCTCTCTCTCTCTCTCTCTCTCTCTCTCTCTCTCTCTCTCTCTCTCTCTCTCTCTCTCTCTCTCTCTCTCTCTCTCTCTCTCTCTCTCTCTCTCTCTCTCTCTCTCTCTCTCTCTCACAAGCATAAAGTCAAAAGTTCGACGTGTAGGTTCAGAGAAAAAACACATGAAACCACAACCATAAAAGGCACTGTAATGTAGCCTTGTTTTCCTGGTCCGAGCTACACATCGGAGGCAATAACTTACCTCCGACAACCTTCTTACACCGTTATTACTCATTATTCATCATCTGTGTCCGTGATGGTCATATTCTGGCAGCGGGATGACGGAGTGGGTCGTTGTGATGATGGTGTGGGAATGGATTGAGGAGGTGCACGATAATAACAATGATCATGTGTATACCAGAAATAGACCTTAATTGAAGAAGAGAGCGATGAGACAGAGAGACAGAGAGAGAGAGAGAGAGAGAGAGAGAGAGAGAGAGAGAGAGAGAGAGAGAGAGAGAGAGAGAGAGAGAGAGAGAGAGAGAGAGAGAGAGAGAGAGAGAGAGAGAGAGAGAGAGAGAGAGAGAGAGAGAGAGAGAGAGAGAGAGAGAGAGAGAGAGAGAGAGAGAAGAGAGAGAGAGAGAGAGAGAGAGAGAGAGAGAGAGAGAATGTACAAACTCCATATTCTTTGTTCACTTTCAAGTGTAGGAGGACAGGGACCATTTACTCTCGACCCCCGCCAATGAATTTTTTGAAAGATGATCCTCCTCTAACAATACATGCGCTATACGAGAATGTTTTGCTTCAATATTTTTTTTTTCTTTTTTTTTTCATACAATAGCAGAAGGCTATGAAACACAGAAAAAAATAGAATCCCTGGCATCTTCCATGTCTGCACCGCCACATCCCTCTCCCTTTCGCCTTTACAGAAAAAGAGATCAAATTTTAAAAATATGTAGAGGTCAATACATTTCGTAGACCTGACATAAAGCCCTCTGCCTTGAAAACCCTTGACATAAAGGATTGTAAAAGGATATTGTTGTTATGCAGTTATTACTTGGTAACTGAAATCTTAAAAATATGTTCAATGGAGAAAATCAACTAATATACTAAATGAAAGTAGTGTGTGGTAAGTAAGGCTGACGGCTCATCGCAAAAGGAGTGACGTTGGATTTGTTTTTAGTATATTAGTTGATTTTCTCCATTGAACATATTTTTAAGATTTCAGTTACCAAGTAATAACTGCATAACAACAATATCCTTTTACAATCCTTTATGTCAAGGGTTTTCAAGGCAGAGGGCTTTATGTCAGGTCTACGAAATGTATTGACCTCTACATATTTTTAAAATTTTGATCTCTTTTTCTGTAAGGCGAAAGGAGAGGGATGTGGCGGTGCGACATGGAAGATGCCAGGGATTCTATTTTTTTTCTGTGTTTCATAGCCTTCTGCTATTGTATGAAAAAAAAAATAAAAAAAAAATATTGAAGCAAAACATTCTCGTATAGCGCATGTATTGTCTCATGTAATCTTCTAGCGAAAAACTTGATATATTTTCTCTCTATATTTCTCGCATCAAGTCATTTATAACTTTTTTTCCTCCATTTAAAAATATTTTCAGCTATTGTAAAGAGTATTCTACCACCATTATTCTCGTCTCTCCCCTTTTACCCCTTTTTAGAGAGAGAGAGAGAGAGAGAGAGAGAGAGAGAGAGAGAGAGAGAGAGAGAGAGAGAGAGAGAGAGAGAGAGAGAGAGAGAGAGAGAGAGAGAGAGAGAGAGAGAGAGAGAGAGAGAGAGAGAGAGAGAGAGAGAGAGAGAGAGAGAGAGAGAGAGAGAGTAATAATAATAATAAAGTTTATTTCCACCGGCAGTGGTTATTCGTTACATACAATTATTTTCAAGATTATAGCTACATAAATTAAATTACACAGTTTTGCATTAAAACATTAAAAATATAAAATTATAGAATTGTAAAATAGAAAAATAATTGATATTAAAATATATATATCTACAGAATATGCTAATAAAAAGTTAAGGAATAAAAGCATTATTAAAAGAAAACAAATATGTAAGTAAAATCATTATAAAAGGTACATATACTACCTAAGAATATACTATATACATTAAAAGAAAAAGTTCTATACTAAAATTCATTTCCATCCCGAAGTACAAGTTTGAGTTTAGTTTTGAAAGACTGTAGGGTGTTAGCATCTTTAACTAGCGACGGGAGGCTGTTCCATAACTTGGGGCCCCTTACAGAGAGAGATCTGGCCCCCATGTCTGTGTTGGTCTTAGGGACGTACAGGTGATCTCGCTGTCTGGTGGTGCTACCAATAACATCCCCTACAGTTGGAAAAGTCAGATTAGGATATAGATGGGTCATATACTTGAACATAGTGACCCCTGTGTCGTGAGTTATTTGGTCTTTAACATTCAGCCATTGCAGTTCTTTAAAAATTGGAGTCACGTGATCGTACTTCCTGGCTTTACCATCTACTACTTTTGCTGCAAAATTCTGTAGTTTTTGAACATTGTTTAGGACAGTTGTGTTTGCTGTGCCCCATATTACATTGCAATAATTAATAATGCTAAGTACAAGTGATTGTATAATTGCTGTGCGAGTATCCTTGTCGAAATATTCTTTTATTCTATTTACATACATTAGAGATCCGGTTACTTTTTTGCTCATTTCACATACATGTTTGTTAAAAGTCATGTACCTGTCCATGTGTAGTCCAAGGTTTTTTACATGTGTGGTGGGTTGAAGGGTTGTGTCGTGGTGCTGTATAGTGAGATTGTCGGGTATCTGGGATAATAGTTGATAGGTACCTATGAACATACACTGTGTTTTCTTAGTATTCAGTAGTAAACCATTTTTCAGAAAGTACATCTTTGCTTTATGTAAGGTTTCCTGTGTTTTCTGAATGAGGGTGTCAAGGTTATTGATAAGGTTGTTGTGTAGGATTTGTGTGTCATCAGCGTATTGCAGTAATATACAGTCATTAATATAATGCGACATATCATTCACGAAAATGTTAAACAATATTGGGCCAAGTATAGAGCCCTGCGGGACACCGTACGTAACATGTAATTTCGAAGAAGTAGTGTTATGTAATCGTACTGACTGCGTTCTCTCATTTAGGTAACTGTCAAACCAGAAAGTATCAATATTTGTGCTGTCAAGTTTCTTAAGTAGGATGGTGTGGTTGACACTGTCACATGCTTTAGATAGATCGCATAAGGATAATAGTGACACCCGCTTCCTGTCCATGTTGTCATAAATGTGGTTAGTAATTACAGTAAGGGCTGTTTCGGTAGATAATTTATGACAAAAGCCATGCTGGTTGTTAGATAGGAGATCATTTGACTCGAGGAAAGTTGTGAGTTGAGTAGCAACAGTTTTTTCAATTACCTTAGAATAGATAGGGAGGAGGGAAATGGGGCGGTAATTACTGACATCATCTGTGTCTCCATTCTTGTAAAGAGGGGTAACGATAGCATGCTTCCACTGATTCGGAAAAAGACCGGTTACGATGGAGATGTAAATGTCAAATAATAAGCTAAAACATAAAGTGAATCTTTAACGAAACGCAGGGAAATATTATCTGATCCAAACGATTTAGTGTTGTTAAGGTGCTTGATAGTTAAAATGACTGTGTTCGTATCGACGGGTTGGGGTCGGAAATGTTCTACTGACGAGGATACGCTAGCGTCTCTTGTAGTTACATTTTGGTCGGGGATGTTACGCAGGGACTGTTGTGTTTTTTTGTAAGTAGTTTCACCAACAGTTGCGAAAAAAGTATTAAAATCTTCCGCTTTACTTTTTTCAGCGTCAGATGTGTTGGCATTAGACGCCTTTTTAGGGAGAGGGATTAGGTCCTTAATAATCTTCCAAGTAGCGGCAAATGTTTTTCTTAGAATTAAGTAATAGATCGTGATAGTACTCTTTCCTTGTTTTATCTATAGCTTGCTTTACATGTTTTTTTAGGTCCTTATATTGGGCCTGCAGAGTGTGGCTCGTTCTGTATACTTTGAGATTACGTTGAGCGGTATTTCGTGTTGTTATTGCCTCCCGAATCTGATCGGTCATCCACGGGGCGGGGGGACGGCGTATTTCCTTTGTAACCATGGGGGCGCAGCAATCCAGGCACTTGTTTATCGTGGATGTTAGTATGTCTACTTGTTCATTTACATCGTCTGTATTAAATATTTTACCGAGTCTATCACTTTCATTAAGTAATTGTGAGCAGAATGTGTCCCTATCATAGTGTGACATGTCACGAATAGTTTTAATGATACGGGGTCGTTTTTGTTTACTTATATTGACGGTGACACTGACAAGGTCATGGTCCGCTATGGGATGAGGAATGACGTCAGAGGTCAGCACCGAGTCAGGCTTGTTAGTGATGATAACGTCAAGTAGTGTGGCGGAGGTGGGAGTGACTCGAGTGGGCTTGCTAATTAGTTGTGTTAATTTGTTATTTATGATGATTCGTGAGAGTTTGCTTTTACTGTTGAGAAGATCGTCATTTAAATCACCAAGTATGAAAACAGGTTTCTTACACAAAGACATTGTTCTTAGGAGGTCAACAATATAGTCAAAAGAATCAGAAAGAGCTTTAGGGTGTCTGTAAATGCAACCTATAATGATAGAAGGTAATTTTCTGCACTGAATTTGTATCCATATATCCTCGACACCTAATTGTTGCGCAATGTTTGTTTCTAATACTTCAGAGCTGAGATAGTCTTTCACATACACACAAACACCCGAGCCGCAGCCGTTATCACACCTGTATAGTTTGTAGTTAGGTATATTTACATAGGAATCAGGAGTGCAGGAAGATAGCCACGTCTCACTAATACATAAAATATCGACATCTCTTTCATTTACCAGCAACTTTATTTCCTCAAGATTGCCTTGTAGTGATTGTGAATTTAAGTGTTCAATTTTAAGAAAGTCCTTTATATCTGGTTTAAGGGAACTATCGGCTTGACCATCTTTGCCATTTTCCTTGGCGCTATAAGAGGCACAGAGCTTGCTCTTATGACCCAGTCGGTGACAACTGCCACACTTTACTTTATGGTCGAACCGACAGTTTAATTGCTGGTGGTTAAACTCTCCACAGTTGTAACAACCGACTTTTCTACCTTGCTTTTCTCGGTGTCGGGGGTAATGATCAGGACCGCCGGGTGCACCGTTCACGTCCTTATATTCGGGGCGGTAGTTGGCCGAGGTGGGGGGCAGGGACGGAGTGTGGCGAGGGCGGGTGTGTTGGTGAACATAGGGTGCGTCAGAGTAGGAGTTGGTGAGAGGAGGAGGGGGAAAGTGGCGATAGTAGTGTTGATTCTGTCTTGGTGCTTCTTGAAATGTTTCGGGATTTCCTTTTGAGCCTGTGTGACGTATACGAGTAGGGAAGGGTTGACTCCTGTCATGGCCATAGCTTGGCACTGCCTGCCTTCCCCTATACTGCTCCTCAGGTGTTGGGTTGAGCCGTGAGGTACGACTCCGGGCCATAACTTGCCACCCGCCTCCATTGGTGGCGAGCGTATGGCTTGAAGAGTAGGCGGGAGCAACATTAGCCTTGGGGTTACCATCTTGTCGTAGTTGCTCGTTTCTTACTTCGAGAGCTTGGCTTGAGTTTTTCTTTACCTTTTCCCAATCTACGCACTCACTGAAGGGAGAGTACTGGTTAGTCATTGCTTTGAGCAGCCTGACGACACCTGTTCTGTTTAGAATGGATCCTTGGTATTCACTGTAGGTGTCGTAGCATGTCTCATTTATTTATCCTGTCCCCAGTTTAAAGAAGAGGTCTGGTTTGACTATTGCTATGCCGTTATCGTCTGCCCATTTATGTGTGTGCTCATTTATTTCATTAATTTTTGCTTTTAAAGTGTCAGATTGCAGGCTGGGTGCTACCTGGCTCACACATATATCGATATTTAAATTTTTACCCTTTAGTTCACTGACGAGAGCACTGAGATTGTCTAGAACCACTGCCGGTGACGTGCCCTCTATTGCGTCAAAAAACCCACCGTAAATAATGCATGTTTTGGGAGTCCAAGTTAGTTTCTCACACCCCCAACACTTTAAGAGGTCTACATTAGCGTCTTTGAGAGTTCTGATAGCACAGTTATCATTCAGGTCGGAAACTTTGATGTTGCTCAGATTCATGTCACCGATCAATAGAGTCTTTTTTTCTGAGGTGGACTGGTTTGGTGTTTCATTCCGTTCCTGTCCTCTGTTTTCACTTTCAGTAGTTAGTTTATCTTCTAAAACTAACACTCGGCGTTCAATAGAAAGGTACCGAGAGTTTGCCGTGGCTTCAGGGGGGGTACTATTGACGTTGGTCGCATGTTTTTCTAATTTAGTTAGTCGGGTAATTAAATCCTCCAGCTGGATCGTCGAGTCGCCCTATTGTTGGGTGGTTAGGGTGATGGGTGACACCACCTCGGCTTCACCCGTGCGGGATAGTTCCAGAGAAGCCACATACCTCTTTAATTGTTCCAGAGATTCACTTATTGTCTTTACTTCGTCACTTAACTTAGTTATAGCACTGTTTGTATCATTACTGTTATTGCATGACAGATCGTTAGGCACAGTTTGTGTTGAAGTGGTGGTTTCACTATGACAATTTGCGTTGTCAACGGAGTCCTTGGCTTGTTCCATTATCATGTCGATTAATATGTCCTTATTTACCCATACGTTATTCACTCCAAGTTCTCGGCAGTGTTTTTGGAGTTGAGTCTTGGTGAGTGTTTTTAGGAAGTCAGTAGTTGGGTTGGTTAAGGAAGGTTCACTCACGTCACCATTCACTGTGTTGGGAGTCACTGCTTCTTCACTGCACGAAGCCATGTTTGTCACGAAAAGACAACCGTATTGCTAAGGGTTGAGCTTTGTGTATGTTGTTCCTTTGATAGTTGTGATGGCTTCAATGTTATCCAGAGAGTATAGAAAACAGGCAGTCTTCATCACGTTGACAGGATTAAGTTGGAACGTTAGCAGGAGCAAGGTCAGGGCACGTCCACTCGCCACGATGGCAGGAGAGAGAGAGAGAGAGAGAGAGAGAGAGAGAGAGAGAGAGAGAGAATGAGGAAAAATAAGTCGAAGAGAGGACGAGAGAAACGAAGGGAGGGATAGAGGAAGGGAGAGAGGGCAGAACCAGGGGCAGAACAAGACAGCATTTTGTCGCGCTCCGTCCCCAGCCCAGGTGAGCAATAGGCTTTTATTAAAGTAATCGTCCAGATAATTTCATGATTCCTGATTTAATGCATTCAAAATATAGCCATTATCGAGTATATCAACAATATGTTGTCACTTTTTGCATCCAGTCACCCGTTTTTAAATGATCCGCTTTCAAAATCTGTAAACTCCCCGAGCTCTCAAAACACAACTGAAAACCAGCAGACGACTGACCACGGCTCGGTGACGTCACAGCAGGAAGCTTCCCACCCCGGCCCATATACAAATACACGTAGTAGACTCAGAAAAAAATATAGTATTTGAAGAATTTTGGGTGTTTTTTTTTTTTTTTTTTGCGATATGGTGTGTGTGTGTGGCAGATTGTCTCGCTCAGTGAGACAATCTGCCACACACCGCCCGCTACTACCCGCCTGCTCCCCGACGCTCCACACGTCTGCACACATATATCGTCGCCGTATAGGTTGGAAATGGGTGCTAAGCTCTCGGTAAAGGCACAGCTTTCTTGCTGCACCCATACAGGATGCAAGTATATGCCATATCGCAAAAAATATATATCAGAAACACCCTAAATTCTTCAGGTACTATATTTTATTCTGAGTCTACTACGTGTAATTGTATCTGGGCCGGGGTGTGAGGCTTCCTACTGTGACGTCACCAGCATGTTTCCCGCCACGGTTGGAATGAGGCTATTATTTTTCGCGTGCTTTTTACAAAAGTCATGTTTTTTGGAAAATAAGGCGTGGAAATGAATATTTTTTTGTGGATTAGGTATTTTGAATGAACATTCAACATAATTATGCAAAGAAAAAATGGGTCTGGACGACTACTTTAAGATAAAACCTGAGCTACGAGAAGTTTTGATGATGAAGATTCTCAACGCTGAAGGCATTAATGGCTTAACACGAAGGAACATTACCTAAGAATATGTAAAAACAAAAGAGAAGAAGAAAAGAAATAGAAAAAAAGACGCAGATAGGCTGATAATTAACCCGATTTATTATATCAGTCACCTGGAGAGACCTGATAAGAGTGCCTAAGGAGGATGACCTCTTTAAATGAAGCCAAATGGAGTTAATTAAGACAGCACAGGTAAGGAAAGGTGCTGGTGATGTATTAACAGGTCCAGGAGAGAAACTTATCCAGGAGGAAGAAGAGGAGAAGGAAGAGGAGAAATATCAGTTGGAGATGAAGAAAAAGGGAAAAACTACTGTGAGTAGGACGACAATATGAACGAGAAGAATAAAGAACAGGAAATTGAGGTGGAAAAAGAGAATGAATCCGATTATGATGGTGAGGACAGTGATACATAAATGAAGGAAAAGGAAGAAAATATATAATTTATCATATAACAAGGAATATAAAAGGGTAAATAAGACAAAGTAGGGGTGCAAAGAAGAAAAAACAATTAATATAAGAGTGAAAAAAGAAAGAAGGGGTACAAATAAAAAATTAAAATATAATAAGAATAACCCGACAGAACAGTAATATCATGTCCAAGGGAGACGCAAATTAATCATACAACACGACGTAAGGTGAATAAAAAGTAACATCGTAATTTTTCTCTTCAGCATGCATGCAAATAACCTGTGGACGTAACTTTGGGTGGAGTAAAAGATAGCGCAGTGAAACCATATATTACGAGATTAGCAGAGGTACAATAGAGAGAAGAACCTACTCAATGTTTATTTGACGGTCTTTTATTCTTCTTTCTCTCGCTCTCTTATTCCTCTATCATTTTTCATGTGTGATATTTTCGGTAAGAGCCCCTCATGTATCTTATCTTCTAAGTTAGGATCTGTCATATACATATTTGCAACTCATGTGTGTCTAATCTTCTAAGTTGGGATTATATATTTGCAACTCATGTGTTTCTTATCTATGAGGTCTCTCTCTCTCTCTCTCTCTCTCTCTCTCTCTCTCTCTCTCTCTCTCTCTCTCTCTCTCTCTCTCTCTCTCTCTCTCTCTCTCTCTCTCTCTCTCTCTCTCTCTCTCTCTCTCTCTCTCTCTCTCTCTCTCCTGCATTAATCCATCACAAGAACATATCATAAGATCAATGTACATATTATTCCATCATTATCATTGTTGTTATCGTTACTTATTTCTTTTATTATCATTATTACATGATCGAGGCAATGTCAGCAGAGGGGGTAGGTATTTAAGAGGGTATACGTAGGTTCTGTTTTATCATTACTTTGTTACTTGTATATTTCCTTAGTGGATGCCAACGTGCACAAGTGGCAGATTGTATTCAAAGTTTGTATCATTATTATTATTATTATTATTATCATTATTATTATTATTATTATTATTATTTTCATTATCATTGCCCTTATTATCATCACTAGCAGAAGTTACCCGTAAAATGCATGATGCTCTGAAAGACAAACCGAATTACTTTGTAGACGTATGTATTACCGTGTTTATGAATATCTCTCTCTCTCTCTCTCTCTCTCTCTCTCTCTCTCTCTCTCTCTCTCTCTCTCTCTCTCTCTCTCTCTCTCTCTCTCTCTCTCTCTCTCTCTCTCTCTCTCTCTCTCTCTCTCTCTCTCTCTCGTCATCAGCATAAACAGTAATAACAACCCAATCAAATTCTTTCAAATTTGATGGGGTTGTTATTATTGTTTATGCTGATGACATAGTGCTACAAGCTGACTCACAAAAACACATAAAAAACGCGTTGCGAACACTGAGGAGATTGTGCAACTCCATCATATCACCAGAGAAAAGCAGGGTGCTGTATAAACGGCATCGGGATAAAGCTTCCTTAAAACTACAAGGGAAAATTCTAGAAGAAGTCTCCACCTACAAGTATATGAGTGTACTTGTTGGGCATTGCAACACAAGACACAACAAAGTCACCAGACTGAAGCACATCTGTCAGCCTCGACTAGCGTTGCTAAGGAAGGTGGCATGGGGAGACGTGGGGTCGTCTGTCCCCGTCCTTAAGAGGCTATATGTTTCCTTAATCAGATCAGTCATAGACTACAACTCTAGCACCCTAACACGTCTTAACAAAGGAAAATCTAAAGCACTTGAAGTCATTCAAAATACAGCAATTAGGATCATTTTAGGGTGCCCAAGATCAACACAGCAGGATAGTGTAGGACAAGAGATAGGATTACCACCTCTCACACATAGAGTACAGCAAATGGCAGCCCTCCAAATTATGAGATCACTAAATATTAATGATGATGGTCAGTTATATGAGGCTCTTTTCAATCCTAAGTGGAAAGAAAAGTGTAATGTTTGGCTCTCATCAGTCAGTAGATTGCTCAGTTCATTTAATTTTGATAAATACATGGATGATAGGGAGCACAAACCAGTTGATCTCCCCCTTTCCCTGGGAACTGCTAGTTTTCAATGTGTCCTATTCTGCCATCAAGGTTAAGAAGTGTAATGTACCATGTGAGCTGTTGAGGCAGGACTTCCTTAGTAGATTGAAAGCTCTCCCTGAGTGTCCCAATATCCTGTACACCGACGGGTCGCTGCATGAGGACGGTCGTGCGGGGGCCAGGGTCGTGTACTACAAGGGAGAAAGCCGGGGTGAACACCGGGCGCTAAGCATCCGAATGTATGATGGCTGCTCCTCGACCCAAACGGAGCTTCTCGGGATAGCAGCGGCTCTGGCAGCAGTCAAGCGAGAGGCCGGAGACGTCATCATTGCCTCTGACAGCGCGACTGCCCTACAGTCGATAACATCCAGGAACCTTCTTCACACCGTCCTCGTGAACATAATTATTAAACTTGTGTATAAGATAGCGTGTCAGGACAGAACTGTGGACTTTATATGGTCCCCATCACACTATGGGATAGCGGGTAACAAGCGTGCAGATGAACTCACCAACAGTGCTACGACTAAGGAAGGTGTTAGGTTTCCGCTCCCTCTGTCCCTTGGCCGTCTAAAAACAGAAATGTGTGCGAAAATGGAAACGAACAATAAGAGACATATTGACAGCATGCTCGGTCAGTCTGTTTCTCTCACTACATATATGGACTTAACAAAAGGGTGTCAACCCCACTACATTCAAAATGGACTAATTACTAGGCGCCAGCAGGTGTGTTATAGTAGGCTAAGGTTAGGGTATAAGTACATGTGGGAGGTAGCTGGCAGTGACAACATCAATATGAAAAAATGTAACCTGTGTAAAATAGAAGAGAAGCACACACTCCGCCATTATGTAATGGAATGTCAAGAAATTATCTTTTTTCGAGGCAGCTGTGCCAATGCCTCTCTCCTATGGTGGGCTGCTGCACTATTATTTACAACCATGTAACCTTCTTCAAGTCAAAAACAGTCACCCAAACTTTGCCAATGCCTCATAAAGGACTTAATAAATAAATAAATAAATATATATGTAACATAACATAGTCTTTTCTATATGCATATCTAAATATAATTAACAATGTTACTATCTAACTTCATTAATCATGGCAATCCTTCCCATGCAACCTGCATGGGGGATGCGCCCTTTGTCTATTTTGTACCCTTAATTATATATGTATTATGTATAATGTGTACATTACTCACAATAAACGTTTTGATCTGATCTGATCTCTCTCTCTCTCTCTCTCTCTCTCTCTCTCTCTCTCTCTCTCTCTCTCTCTCTCTCTCTCTCTCTCTCTCTCTCTCTCTCTCTCTCTCTCTCTCTCTCTCTCTCTCTCTCTCTCTCTCTCTCTCTCTCTCTCTCTCTCTCTCTCTCTCTCTCTCTCTCTTTTTCAGCTATCATTAGCATTTTGATCACTCATGTTTATTACTATTATTATTGATACCATTAATCCATAATATAATTATCATTATTAATATTATCTTTGCTAAATAATGATAGTTGTTATATTAATAATAATTAATATTAGTATCTCTAGCAGAAATTACCCGTAATAAGTATGATGCTCTCTAAGACGCTCCGAATGGCTCTGTACACGTAACACAGTGTTTATGATCTCTCTCTCTCTCTCTCTCTCTCTCTCTCTCTCTCTCTCTCTCTCTCTCTCTCTCTCTCTCTCTCTCTCTCTCTCTCTCTCTCTCTCTCTCTCTCTCTGTCTCTCCTTCTTCCATATCCCTTAATTAAGAGAGATCGAGGCGAAATTTACTCCTTTGCCAGGTAAGTATGCCCAATGCTGCAAAATAACATCTGTTCTCTCATCAAATGAAGAAATTGAATAAACCTGGCTGAATATAGTTTAAAACCTTCCCAGGGATGACATTAACCTTTCCTGAAAGTTTGGTTGAAATTATGACATAAATGGCGGACCCTTAGCTGGACAGACGGACATCCAGTGAATTATAGTAAGAAACTATGCAGTAATGCTTTGCCATGTTTCAGTAACTATGTAGACTTACGTATGCTATATTTTATCATGTTCGTATTATTATTATCATAATTATCATCATTACTAATGTTGTTATTATAATTGCTATCATTATTATTATTATCATTATGCCTATTTTTATCACTCAAATTATTTTTTTTAACAAAATTACCAATTCTATCATCATTATATCATTATTATTATTATTACCAGAAGTTACCGTAATAAGTCCGATGGTTAAAAGACAATCGGAATGTCTTTTTACACATAACACCGTATTTAAAACTCTCTCTCTCTCTCTCTCTCTCTCTCTCTCTCTCTCTCTCTCTCTCTCTCTCTCTCTCTCTCTCTCTCTCTCTCTCTCTCTCTCTCTCTCTCTCTCTCTCTCTCTCTCTCTCTCTCTCTCTCTCTCTCTCTCTCTCTCTCTCTCTCTCTCTCTCTCTCTCTCTCTCTCTCTCTTTCTCTCTGAGTATGGTTGACATTGGGACAAAAAAGGCGGAGCCTTAGCTATACGGACAGACTGACGGATGGACAGACAGACATTCGGTGAGTTATAGTAAGAAGTTGTTTCTTTCCTTTCCTTTCCCTCCAACTTGCCCTCCAGCACTCCCAAGTCCGACCTCCTTTCCATCAGCATCTCTAGCCTTCCACGATGGAGCTACCCCCGAGGTTAAAAAAAAGTAACTAATGAAGAAACTAGATAAACCTGGCAAAATATAGCTTATAACTATCCCAGGGATGACTTGAACCTTACCTGGAAGTTTGCGTGAAATCGTGTAGTAAATTACAAAGTATAAGATGGCTCTTGGTGGTCCATCCTAAATTAAGGGTAGCAGGCGAAATAAACTTTTTGTTCCGGCTATTGCTTGTATTTGATTGATATTGCACAGAGCGAGGAGTCCACTTCCATCCTAAGATGGATGGAAATGGACTAAGGAGAGTTCCGGGCGGGAAGCCAGCAACAAAGGTAGTTGCGCCAGCAACGACCATATCTCCGAACTTCTTTTCCTTACGACGAAAGCTACAAAGCTCCCTCAGTCGGTCGTTAACGCGTCGGAAGGCGCTGACTGGCTATGACGAGTAATGACGTCATCAAGCTCATCATCAGTCACCAGGCAATGACAAATAGTTTTTAAAACTTCTCGACCAATCACAAGTCAGCGAGACATATTTCCGGGCAAGAATGGCATGCCAGACTGCCTCTCCCCGCCTTCTTTCCCCGTCATCTCAAACTAATTATCGTTTTATTCGGAATGCTTGCGTTTTAAGGAGTTTTAATGTATCAGATAGTAAGATGTATAAGTAAGGAGCCTGTATTGCTAGTGTTTTGGTGGTAGAAGGTGTGTGTGTGGGTTGAAATAGTGAGTATTTGTGATATGGGGAGGCCCCGCGGCAAGGCCTCTCCGTCACTCTGCCCCGCCATCAGTCACCTCATCATAACATCTTTAAATCACCCTTATTTAAGGTGACACACGGTGCTACATTGATTTAGATAATGACAAGTATATATAACATCTCACCATAATCACTAAGTTGTATAATAACGAGTAATAAGACGTTTAATCCGGTCCAAACCTACAGTGGCGGAGAAGCTGGCGGCTCCAGCCGCCACACTCAAACGTTTTAAGTAAAAACCCGCAGTTATCCGCCTCACCTGTGCCTTCCTGAAGAAGACAGTCAGCTCCCACGCCTGTGATAGCACCATAGGATATCACCAGGGATCATAGGATTCCTCAAGGGGTTCTCGCTCCCCTACTAAATATTACCAAAGACATCTATCTCCCTTGGTGAAGTTGGTGTTGATATCCACCTCACGGGCTTCATCATGCTGCTGCTGCTGCTGCCGAAGGCCGCGCTGCCAGACGTAGACGAGTCCCTTGCTTGTATTTCATCTCCTTACTCATATATCTGAATAATATCCATCCAAATGCAATCATATGTCTACATTCACCTATAAAAAATATATTTCATAGCATACCAAGCAATAATGAGCATGCCTGGAGACTTCCGACCTCTGCTAATACCGGTCTTGAGCAGTCGTTGGCCAGTGTGCACGTTAACGACGAAACCAACGACTTTTTCCGCGCTGTGGGTTCCGTCGTTGGACTAACGACCAAAAAAAGGTCTTTAAGTGTTTTGTGGCTTCTGGCCCCGGTAAGATCAAGTGCACACGGCGCAGCGTGTCTGGAATTGCCAACAACTTCCATAATTATATCTCACATAAGGCTCGGGCACGCACTTCGAGATGTCCTCATTTCGACACGGAAGAAAAACACAAGCAAAACAAGTGGAGATGGAAACATCCCAAGGTGCCTAGTAAAAATGAAGAACAAAACATAATGTTGAATTGTTTAACAATGTTAATCTGGGAATGAAAACAAGTATGGACTTGCAATTTATGAAAATAAATTGAGAAAAAAAAATGCATTAACAAAAAAATAAAAATAAAAATGACTACGACGGTTGTAATGATGGCCAGAGGGATGATGTGGAGTCCGTAATAGAGTCCGAAGAGGCCGTAGTGGAGTTTGAGTTGAAAGCCGAGGTTGGAGGCAAGAGGTTGGAGGCCGAGGTTGGAGGCCGATGTTGGAGGTCGAGGCTGGAGGCCGAGGTTGGAGCCCGAGGTTGGAGGCCGAGGTTGGAGGCCTAGTTAAAAGCCGAATTGGAAGGCCGTGAGGAAGGTCAAGTGGAAGGCCATGATGAAGGTCAATGTGAGGGGCCAATGTAGGAGGCCAATGTGGAAGGCCAATGTGGGAGGCCAGTGGAAGGCCATGAAAGGTCATGAGGAAGACAATGGGAGGTATTACGACACAGGTCAACCACAATAAACAGATATTCTGCAAATAACGGTTGATGTTAATTCAACACACAAAAATGTAGATTTTCACTACTTTTGGCGAAAACTGGACCAAAGAATTTCCTCACCACCCCTCAACTCCAACATACCAGCACACTCTGACCCCAGGGGTAAGCATCACAGAAACACATGGTACACAACTTAACGTATATCACTAGCTTAGATACTGAATTACAAGAATAAGTTTCTAGAATAAACCCTTCAACTCAGCACAAACACAATCATTAATCCCTTGGAAAATACCCAACATCACCGCCTTACATGAAATTCCACCTCCAGGTGCACAACATGAAAACAGACCCCGTTTCACTTCACCACTTGGCCTCCTACCAACAACACATTTATGTCCTTCACAGAACACCAACTCACAAGCCACAAACCTAAATCTTACCTCCAACCACGCAGCGTCACAATACTCACCATATCTTACAATATACACCACACAAACCTTCAACCCCGAGCCTCTACAATACATAAAAAAAACCCACCTCAAATACCCCTGTCCATCCCTCTCTCTAGGCTCTAGCTAGCTTCTCTTTCTCTCCGCACCAAAAACAAAATACCATACCTATCCGTCGTTTTCAAACGGTACATTTCATGATATATTTACTCTATCTAACGAAGATATAAAAAAACCCACTCATATTATAATAAAACATAATATTAAACATCATTATTATGGTACTATCCTTATAATATTATAGTACATTACTTAGCAAATATATTATTACACAAATAAAGCAGGACATTTCACAGTCATTTCTGAAATATAGCGGATGTGACTGTGAAATTAGAGAAAAGTCCGATGGTCTCACATAATGATGACCATGTGAGGCCATGATGATGACCAAGGGAGGCCATGAAGAAGACCAAGGGAGGCCATGAGGGAGACCATGAGAGGCCATGAGGGAGACCATGAGAGGCCATGTGGAAGACCAAGGGAGGCCATGATGATGACCAAGGGAGGTCGTGAAGAAGACCATGGGAGGCCATGAGGGAGACCATGAGAGACCATGAGGAAGACCAAGGGAGGCCATGAAGAAGACCATGGGAGGCCATGAAGAAGACCATAGGAGGCCATGAGGAAGACCATGGGAGGCCATGATGAAGACCATAGGAGGCCATGATGAAGACCATGGGAGGCCATGATGAAGACCATGGGAGGCCACGAGAAAGACCATGGGAGGCCATGAGGAAGACCATGGGAGGCCATGAGGAAGACCATGAGGTACCATAGGTCGTCCTTTACCTAATGGAGGGGATGGTTGTATATTCTGGTGTTAGAAGATTCTTATTGTGGTAGCTGATTAGGCTGGTTGGCTGTTCTTTAGATTCTTATCCAACATCGATTTTCAATATTGTGGTTAATGGAGGTGATTTGTTCTTTTTTTGTAGTTTTTTTTCTATTTTACAGGATCAGGTATACATTCCAAGTCAACAGAATGGTCGTTACAAAAGAATTGATTGTTATACTTAACGCGCAAATGAACTCAGTTTATGTGGTGGAGTCTAATTTTACGCTGTTAAGAGTTTTTCCATGTAACACACCAATTACAATTATTTTTGTATCCTTCAGGTATCGCATATATTCTACAGAGGATTATGTAGAGAGCTCTTATGAGAGGGAAGAGAGGGAATGAAGCAATATATAAATAACATTGAATTAGGATAAGTAAGAACTTTGAGGAGAAAAGATGGACAAGTAAGTAATATAGAAACTTGATATGAGTGTACAAGGGACTCAACCAGTGAAATATATAACAAAACTAACTCATTCCTTCCCACTTCGCGATGCTGATCAAAGAGATTAAGCACAGGAAACGAGAAGGAGAGGAAGCAGGGAAAAGTTGTGCAGTCAGGCAAGGAATGACAATAGAAGGGGAAAAATCCTAACATCTCCTAAGCTCATCGCCAACGACCCTCGACACCTCCACCCACCCATGACTCAGTGGTAACGCTGGGAAAGCAACACACGAGACAATCCTGAACCAATGCACTATTTTGTATTACTCTTGCGCGGCGGTATATACCAACGCGTCACATTCGAATGATACGGTGTGGAAATCGAGCTGATGTGCCCAAATAAGCCAGTGTAAATTATCCCGGCTTATCCGTGCATCAGTGTAATAGTAGAGGAAGGTGGTCTGAGCAACGATTTCTGTGTATTAAGAGAAGAGCGAGAGGAGGTCCTGCGTCCTTTTGTGGGTATATCTGTGCCCATCCACCGTCCATCCAGTCATCCCCAACCCCCCACCCTCTGATCCTTCCTTTCTCTTTTCTATTTTTCCTCTCTCTCTCTCTCTCTCTCTCTCTCTCTCTCTCTCTCTCTCTCTCTCTCTCGTCTCTCTCTCTCTCTCTCTCTCTCTCTCTCTCTCTCTCTCTCTCTCTCTCTCTCTCTCTCTCTCTCTCTCTCTCAACTCAGCCATATTTTTCTTCCAATATCTTCATTCACGGTGTCATCGTCATCCTCCTTCTTTCGCTTTCTTCCCCGCCAACACCTAATCACTTCATCCCGCTCTGAACTTTTTCCAACTTCTACACACACACACACGCACGCACGCACGCACGCACGCACGCACGCACGCACGCAGATAGATGATAGATAGATAGATGGTTTATTGAACACAGCTCCAATTACAACCAGTATATCTAACATTTACATATAAATCCGTAGGATATCACGAATAAACTTACATGAGATTCCATGAGATATACCTTCACCAAAAATGTCTTCTAATCATGAATTCCATACTATCTTCTTAGGTGTCATCGTCATCCTCCTTCTTTCGCTTTCTTCCCCGCCAACACCTAATCACTTCATCCCGCTCTGAACTCTTTCCAACTTCTACGCACGCACGCACTCACGCACGCACGCACGCACGCACGCACGCACGCACGCACGCACGCACGCACGCACGCACGCACGCACGCACGCACGCACGCACGCAGATAGATGATAGATAGATAGATGGTTTATTGAACACAGCTCCAATTACAACCAGTATATCTGACTTTAGAATATGCACAAAGAAACTTGACAAAAATCAAAGCTAAAAAAACAGACATAGTCCACATAATCACACAACAACCAAAAGGTTAAAGAATTTTTACATCATTTTCCCAGCTGACACCACTACATATAAATCCGTAGAATATCAGGAATAAACTTACATGAGATTCCATGAGATATACCTTCACCAAAAATGTCTTCTAATCATGAATTCAATACTATCTTCTTATTGTTTCCGTTAAAAGACACAGCTCTACCACATGTCTCTCTGTTTGAATGAGTCCACAAACACACAAACGTTCCTCAATGGGAAGGCGACCACGCCCTCTCCTATTCCATCGCCCTGTCTCCACCGTTAAATTGTGTCCACTTACACGAAATCTAATGAATGACATACGGTGGAGCTCGTTCAACATGTGTTTTGTCTTGTATATTTCGTGCACTGTAAAGTTGTTGTTCAATTCCTTGTAACGAGACACCTCGACGACACTGATTCTGCAATCATAGTGTTTACATTTAGTAGCAATAAGGAGTTGTCAGGTACTTCATTATTGATAAATTCACTCACAATTTTTCCTGTGCGTGTGTTTGCATTAATTACAATTCTCATAGCAAGTAACAATTGGTCGGCTTGCATCCTTGACCTATCACACCACATTTTATGAAAAAATCTGTGTTGGTGCCATTTAACAAAATCTTCAGGAGTCAGGTAGCCTGCCTCAGCGTAACACACAAGATTCGATGTCGACCTTTTTACACCTAACATTTGTTTCAACGCCCAGTTGTGTATAATTTGTCAAGGGGCTTAACATCTGCACCAATCCATGACTCGCACCCATACATAAGGGACGAAATCAATCCAACACTCTCCGCTTCACAATGAATGAATCAATCAATCATTGGGGGCATACGCCGGGGGGCGCGTCGCCTCGCCCACCCTACGACGCCACTCCCGGGGGTCACCACGCGCGAGTTCCCATGCAGGCTCCTTTCCCATACCAACCAGCTCTCGACAAGAAACATCAACTTGCCCCAGCCACGAGCCTTGTGGGCGCCCCCTTGGCCTCCTCCACGCCGGATTGTCTTTTACAGATACAACCCGATGGGAAGGATCGGTTTCAGGGTAGCGTGCCACATGCCCATATAGCTGAAGTTGGCGCTGACGGACTATGCAGGTAATAGGCCTCGATTCAGTCTCACGGTGCAATCGCTGATTTGACACGTAATCATCCCAGCGATACCCCATGATTCTGCGAAGACACTTATTACCAAAGGCATTGATTCGTCTCTTCAAGTCACTATTTAGTGTCCATGTCTCACAACCATAGAGTAAGACAGGGATCACAAGCGACTTGAAGATCCGGATCTTTGTCCTCCTGCACAGGTACCGACAACGCCAAATAATCCCGCTGAGCGAGTCCATAACACCGTGGGCTATGCCAATCCGTCGTAAGACTTCTTGACGTGACCCGCCGTCATTATGGACTGCGCTACCAAGGTATGTAAAACTTTCCAAGATCTCAATGTCCTCGCCACACGCATGAACAGACTGTACTGCTACATCTAGTAAGTCTCCAAATACCTGGACCTTGGTCTTGAGCCAGGAGACCTCAAGTCCCAAAGGCTTTGCCTCCTCGTGCAGCGCCTCGAGAGCCATCACCAGGACCTCCAGCGACTCAGTAAAGATTACTGCATCATCGGCAAAAACAAGATCAGTGATCTTGGTGTTGCCGACGGATGCTCCACAATCACTTTGATCTACAACCTTGTCCAATACCCAGTCCATACAAGCGTTGAAAAGTGATGGGGCAAGGACGCACCCTTGCCTCACTCCTGTATTCACAGGAAAGAAGCTGGATACACCTGCCCCACACTTCACAGCACTCTCAGTCCCAGAATACAGACCAGTTATCAAACCAATAGTCCTTGCAGGAATCCCTCGAAGTCGCAGAAGATCCCAGAGTGACTCACGATGCACTGAGTCAAACGCCTTCTTGAGATCAACATAGGCTGCAAGCATCCCCTGTCGAAACTCACGTCGGCGTTCCACCAGGACACGAAGCGCTAGGATACAGTCCGTTGTTGACTTACCAGGCGTGAACCCAGACTGCTGAGGTCTCTGATAGCAGATGACTGCGGATCCGTGTCAGCAATACATGGGCAAGCACCTTGCCTGGTACGCTGAGCAGTGTAATACCGCGGCAATTGTTGCAGTCCTGACGGTCCCCTTTCCCTTTCCAGATAGGGACGACCAGCCCCCTTTTCCAGTCAGGAGGAATGGTACCTGATTGCCACACGGCAGTCAAGACAGCATGCAACCCGCGGATCATGGCCTCACCCCCAGCTTTGAGGAGCTCCGCACTGATATTACAAACACCAGCTACCTTTCCACCCTTCAACTTTGCTACAGCCTCTCTGACTTCGTCAAGAGAGGGTGCGGTTTCGTCAATGGGAGGATCGGCATCCACTGCCTGTAACCCAGTGGTGTGAAGCTGCTCAGTTGGAGGGTCCACCGTGAACAACTGCCCAAAGTACTCAGCCCAACGAGCCATCTGCCCATCCATGTCCGACACGAGGCGCCCATCTGCTGTTCGAATAGCACTCGCCCGAGAAGGAGACTTGGAACGGAGCTTCTTCAGGGCTCGGTAGGCGGGTCGGAAGTCATTAGCGTTCAAATAACCCTCGACATCCTCAGCGAGACTCCTGACATACCTCTCCTTGTCTCTCCTCAGGAGGGTTCTAGTCCGGCGTGACAGAGCCCTGTGCTGGTCCCGGTTCCCAGCCAGCCTGGCAGCGCGACTCTCCTCGATTTTCTCCAGCGTCTCCGTCGAGACAAAACCACGCCTTGACCTCGGGCGCTCCCCAATACACTCCTTGGCAGCCTGTAGAGTTTCACGTTTGAAGGTATCCCACAGTTCTACAGGATCCCCGAGAGCACCGAGCACATCAAACCGATTTGAGACTGCCACCGCATACTCATGAGCACATGTCAAGTCCTTCAGTTTCTCAAGATGAAACACAGTATGGTTACCTCTTGAGATTCTTCTGGACTTGACATGAAGCTTAAGTGTAGCAACAAGAAGTCTGTGATCTGTTCCAAAGAACTCAGCACTCCGGTAAACCCTGCAGTTCTGGAGGATCCTCCAACGAGTACTAACGAGGATGTGGTCGATCTCCTTAGCTACCCCTCCGGCATTACTATACCATGTCCAGCGGTGCAGCTCTGGTCTCTGATACCAAGAACCTGCAATTCTCAACCTTCTGGACCTTGCAAAGTTCAGAAGCAGAGAAATGTTGGTGTTTCTGGTACCGGAGCCATGGGGACCAACACACAACTCGTAGCCATCTCTCACAGTGCCAGTAGTATCACAATGAATGAAACATCATTATTCTTTTTAACAAAGGATACTTTCTTTAGAACGTGACACACACACACACACACACACACACACACACACACACACCACACACACACCCCACACACACCCCACACACCCACACACCCACACACCCACACACACACACACGGAAATAGATGGAGCGGAAATAGATGAGCTGTTTCCTTTAAACCGAGCCCCTGTCCACCCAGCAGTGAATGAGTATCGGGTGTTAGCCAGGGGTTTGTGACCAGCCTTCCGGGGTGATGGCTTCGGCCAACACTAAGCACTAAGGATGAATGATAAAAATGAAGATATGGAGACGGGGCTATACGAGTGTAGCTCTGGCCCTGTAAAATACAACTAGGTGAATACAACTATAGGTGAATACACTCGTGCACACACACACACACACACACACACACACACACACACACACACACACACACACACACACACACACACACACACACACACACACACACACACACACACACACACGGAAATAGATGGAGCGGAAATAGATGGGCTGTTTCCTTAAAACCCGAGCCCCTGTCCACCCAGTAGTGAATGGGTACCGGGTGTTAGCTGGGGGCTTGTGCCCCGCCTCCCGAGGTGATGGCTTCGGCCAACACTAAGCACTAAAGATGAAGGATACAAATGAAGTAATGGAGACGGGGCCATACGAGTGTAGCTCTGGCCCTGTAAAATACAACTAGGTGAATAAAACTATAGGTGCACGCACACGCACACACACACACACACACACACACACACACACACACACACACACACACACACACACACACAGACACAGACGCAGACACACAGACATACATACATACATATACACACACACACACACACACACACACACACACACACACACACCTTTCACTGACCAACACAAAGTAAATGTATACAAAAAAATCCAGGTACGGTATACATGGTTAGAAAAAAATGCATTGGTGAAACAAAATATAAAATCGGTAAATTAGCGATTACTTTCCCTCTAAAAAAACTAGGTTGGATCTAAAGCTTTTTCTCTTCCATCTCTCTATTATATCTCGCTCGTTTGTCTCACATTTTCCCGTCTACGACTATTCTCACAAGCATTGAAGTAAGTACTTTGAAGGAAGGTTGAACGTGGAATTATCCTCGTCTCACGCCTGGCCATTGAAAGCCCGTCACTCGTTGTTCGTTTCCACGCATCGCCAAGGCTTGTGCGTTATCTGGTCAGCCATGCAGGCAGGAAACGACAGCATTTATGAAGCTAATGGATAAATGCACAGATAAATGAGATGAGCAGGACTGCTACAATGTTTCACGACCTCCTACAGCTCTCACGCAACCTTAGTAGGAGAGACAAATGAATCAGAATCCACTTACCTCCCATCCCTGGTAGTGTCAGATGCCTTTCGATAACCCTTGGCGATGTGCGTTTGTTCTCGCCAGATAACCTCCACCACATTATACATGGGGTTCCTGTACTTATTGTTTTCCTTTTCGTCCAACTTTCGACCCCATGAACCCAAAACACAATGACCACGGCGCCAACCTTCCCACCAGTAATCACGGTTAACCCCGACATAGACTGATTAATCTCGCCTTCTATCTAAGATTGGGGGTCTTATGGTAGAGGTGGAGAAAAGATATTTGCCAAAAATTTGGTTCGTCCCACACAGTTCTGTATTAAAGCAGGCTTGCGTGATAATGAAACACTGTAAGGTTTCCTTAAAAACGGTGAACTCAACATATATTCGTCATATAGGTTTGCTCTCTCTCTCTCTCTCTCTCTCTCTCTCTCTCCTCTCTCTCCTCTCTCTCTCTCTCTCTCTCTCTCTCTCTCTCTCTCTCTCTCTCTCTCGCTACCCGCCAGGGTGGCGCGGCTGGTAGAATCACGGACTGGTGTTGCAGAGTCCCTGCGCCATTCGGTCAGCGGTTCGAGTCCACCAAATTCGTCCTGGTGCGGTGGCGCTTTGTACAGTCAATAACCTTGTAGTTGGTACTTGCAAAGTGTCCAGATAGGATCAAAGTATCTTATCTTCTCTCTCTCTCTCTCTCTCTCTCTCTCTCTCTCTCCTCTCTCTCTCTCTCTCTCTCCTCTCTCTCTCTCTCTCTCTCTCTCTCTCTCTCTCTCTCTCTACGTCAGGGTGGCTCGGTTGGTAGAGCTGCGGGCTCGCGTGTAGCGTCCCTGCATTCGGTCAGCGGTTCGAGCCCACCAGGTTCGTCCTGGCGTGGTGGCGCTTTGTATAGTCAATAACCTTGTAGTTGGTACTTGCAAAGTGTTTAGATAGGATCAAAGTATCTTATCTCTCTCTCTCTCTCTCTCTCTCTCTCTCTCTCTCTCTCCTCTCTCTCTCTCTCTCTCTCTCTCTCTCTCTCTCTCTCTCTCTCTCTCTCTCTCTCTCTCTCTCTCTCTCTCTCTCTCTCTCTCTCTCTCTCCAACAATAACTTCGTCAGTTAGGTTAGGTAATTACCTATCCTAACGTATGAAGCTATTGTTGGTATTTAATCCCTGCATGCAGAAACACGGGTAATAGCATATTATTGAATTTATATATTGGAATCTATAATAGCAAGATTAAAAACTGGAACTGTAGCCTTAAATTGGAACTCCCACCGGTGTGAAAAATTGGGTAAATTTACGGTTTAGGTCATCCCGCGATTTAGAGGCTGAAACTTAGTTATCCTGAATTTTGTTGATGTGGTTTCACTAAGCGTGCTGTGCGTTACTAAGCTCTTTCAATACGTCTCTTCGTTGGCGATAATTCCTTCTCTGAGGTTGTTGTTGTATTGGTACTTCGGCCATGTTGACAGCAGGAACGTATATCATAGCCGCGGGACCGTATATCATAGTCAAGCTAGAACACGGTGAACCCATTCTTAGCTTCCCGCGCGGTTTTGTGATACTCACCCCCCAATTTATGTAACTCGCCAGCCAGTTAGTTGTAACTAAAATGGGCCATTTTGTCCAGCTATGATATACGTTCTTAACTATGATCGCTTTCGTAATACCGCTCCTGATATTTATGTTAGATATGTAAGAAAACATAAACTGATATTGAACTGTGTACAAAAGGTAAAGTTAGGAGACTGACGTGGATATAGTAGGGTACACAACACATGCACACCATACAGGATAGGAATTTCATTTTGCATAATATTATGTTAACTCATGCTTACTGACTATTTGATTATTTCAGTTCGCCTATGTAAATCTACTGAACTCGTCCCAACATGTGGGTTTGTTCCTGACATATTCCTCTTATGATCTCTTTACTATAGGCCTCAAGCTAAATTGCCTTTATGCTTATATTATATACTAGCCGCAAAGCCGCCCTTCGGGCGGACTTTTTGGCTAGCTCCTGCGGAGGGCTATTGGTGGGCCTTCGGCCCACCAAACACAGACTCTCCAGATAGCCCCTTCTAACTTTCCTGAAATCATGGATGTAGAAATGTATGTATTAACCAATTTAGTTCGGGAGGTGTCTTGTTACTCTTCTTTTGAAAAGATTTAAGTCATAGGAAAGTGGAAAAATAGAAACAGGAAGAGAGTTCCAGAGTTTACCAGTGAAAGGGATGAAAGAGTAAATATACTGATTAACTCTTGCATTAGGAAGAAGGACAGAATAGGGATGAGAATAAGTAGAAAGTCTTGTGCAGCGAGGCCGCGGGAGTGGGGGAGGCATGCAGTTAGCAAGTTCAGAAGAGCAGTGAGCATGAAAATAACGGTAGAAGAGAGCAAGAGAAGCAACATTGCGGCGGTGATTTAAAGATTGAAGACAGTCAGTCAGAGGACAGGAGTTGATGAGACGAAAAGCTTTTGACTCAACCCTGTTTAGGAGAGCTGTATGAGTGGATCCTCCCCAAACATGTGAGACATACTCCATACATGGGCGGATAAGGCCCCTGTAGAGAGCAAGCAATTGGGAGGGAGAAAAAAAGGACGCAGACGCCACAGCACACCTAACTTCTTAGAAGCTATTTTAGCAAGAGATGAGATGTGAGATTTCCAGTTCAGATTTTTAGTAAAGGATAGTCCTAGATTCCTAGAATGTTCATTGTAGAAGAAGGAGACAGTTGAGTGTCACATTGAAGAAGAGGGGATAGTTAACTGGTACGTTTTGTCGAGTAGATAGGTGAAGAAATTAGGTTTTTGAGGCTTTGAACAAAACAAGGTTTGCTTTGCCCCAATCAGAAATTATAGAAAGATCAGAAGTTAGGCGGTCGGTGGCATCTCTCCGTGAATCACTTAGTTTCCTGTTAAATTGGCGTCAAATAAACGACGTTGAAAAATGCAGGGTAGAATCATCAGCGTAGGAGTGGATAGGGCTTTGAGTTAGACTTAAAAGATCATTAATGAATAATAGAAAGAGAGTGGGTGTTAGGACAGAACCCTGGGGAACACCACTATTGATAGATTTAGGTACAGTGGTTCTCAACCTTTTTCACTCCATTCCCCCCTTCATGAATTCTCAACATTCGTGTGGCTCCCCTTCATTTTTCTCCCAAATCCCACCCCGCCAAAAAAGGTAAAAAAAATTTTTTTAAATGTTGATGAAGAGAACACCCTTGCTTTATTACAAAGTTTACAGTCATAATTATCTTATATTGATAGATTTCTGTGATATGCTTAACTTACATCACCTGCCTACAGAAGACTAGTGGACACTAGCAAATTTGAATCTGGTTGGGAAAAAGTTCAATTAATCTCTGCATAGTTTATCACACATCAGTGGGAAGGCTGATATTGTTTCTTTTCAGTCAGTTGACGAATCCGAGCATGTGTCACTGACAATGCACATCTCATGTCGGGGTCCACATCCAATCGGTTCCGGATCTTATTCTTGATTTGTAGAAGGGTGGAGAAACCAGACTCACATAAATAGGTAGTTGAAAAAGGCAAGAGTAGTCGAAGCTGACTGCAATCTCACTGACTTTTGGATATGACTGATGCATTGAACACCAGAATACACTCAGAGATTTTTCTTCATAGAGATATTTGGCAGCAGAATCATGTTTGAGATCAAGGAACTCGTCCTGAACATCACTGGGAATGGTAGTAATATCAAGAGTGCCAGAGAATGGGTTCATTACCAAGTGCCCTTCTTCCTCCTCGAATTCTGGGAAGTACCTATTAAGTTCACTTTCCAAGGATCTCAGATGCTGAGTGATTTCAGTTTTAATTAATGGGTCAAGCAGACTATCTTCTTCATTCTCGTCAAGGACAGCTGAAAGGTTTTCAAACATGGCAACATTCCCGGCCCGACTTTCCTTTGCCAATTCTGGAGCTTGGCAAGAAATCCACAAAGGGACAATCCATCAGGTGAAACACATTTCTTTCCTTGCCCTGTAGCTTCAGATTCAACCTATTTAGCTGCCAAATAATTGCTAAATTGCAAGACGTGGCTCCCACAAAACCTCATTGAAGTGACTCACAAAATCATCTTTCCCTTGCTTTTCCAGGAAAAATTTTTAAGCTCCCCCGAAGTTAAAACACTCGATTCACAACATTGCCCTTGGAAAGCAGCGCACTTTGGAGTAAAAGAGGAAGCTTCATGCTCCGAATCCATGTCTCTACAAAGGTTCGGGAAAGGCGAGAGTTCAGGAGCTCCAGCTTTTAAAAAGTTGACGCTTTTTGAAACCACTGCCTCCGGATCTTGCAAATTTCATCAGGGAGGGTTTTCGACGCCAGTGCAAACGATGGATCATAAAATGAACCCCCTTGCATTCGGAGCTACGTCCTTGACACGCTTCTGGAACCCTGATTTTAACCCCAGCATCGCTGAGCCCCGTCTGTACAGACTCCACAACAATTTTCCCAGGGGATCCTGTTAGCTTTGAAGAAAGAAGATAGCTTTTCCACCCACATCTTTAGCTGTTGTGGTGGTCTCAAGCTGTGTACATAACAGATATTCTTCCTTGATATCACACAAGAAAACATACCTAACAAACCGAAATAGCTGTGCACAAAACTCACTCCGTTGACTCATCCAGCTGTATTGCAAATATAAAAAGTTGGAGACGATTTGATCTCCTGTATCACTTTTTTCCTTTATGTCATCTGACATTTCATTAATTCTCCGCTTCACTGTGTCGTTTGACAAGGAAATTTCTTGAATTTTTTCGTTTCACATTGCATCTCCAAGAACACGCTTGACCATCTTTAAAGTACATGGCTCGATTAAGGTTTCACCAAATTTTGTGGGGCTTCTTTTGCTTCGCTATTTTCGAGGGGAACCTCCCTATGATGCCTCAACTACACTTGAGGTTTTGTTGTTGGAAAGCACCAGTGGCATCCAGTTTCTGTTTCCCAAAATACTTTCGTGGCGCCTGAAGAAATCGGGGTCTTTCTCAGCATACTGTGGATGGATGGTCAGCAAATGATGCTTCAACTTACTAGGCCTCATAGAATCGTCCCCAGCACTTTGAAGCACAGTACCACTGAGGTTTCTCGATGCCTCAGCGAGGATTGATGTAAATCCGTAGTTAATGTACTCTTCCTTACTTCCGCTTTTACTAACACTAGTAGCCATCGGGAAATCTACGGAAATAAAAAATACAGAACATCAGAACAAACATTAAGTGATAAACAAAAGAAATGATAATGAAGGACAGATAAATAGGACAATGATAAAATGACAAACACACAAATATCCACATACATAAAACATCCATGGACTCACAAATTAAGCACACACACAGTCATACACAACATACACCCGAGAGAGTAAAGATGATAAACATTCACACTCAAGCTAGCAAGCTGAAATGTACTTTCTACAGCAAGAACAACGCCTTCTTTGACAAGCACTGCCCCAATTGAATAATAATAAAATAGCGAGTCACATCAATATTAGCACTAAAAAAAAAAGCAGGAATATCTAAGTTGGAAATGAGCATGAAAACAATACCAAAAAATAAGAAATATTTCACACACGAAAAACAGCGACCACATTTATAATTGTCGAACAAAATAAGTAACACAGTATATGGTTCAGAATCCCAAATTTTGCCCACATGTTACGTGATGATATCCCCAGGCCACACTGAGATCATTCGATCGCCTCTCTCCCTCTGTTCCCGTGACTCACCCTCACTCACCGCCCGTGTCTCTCACCCGTCTCATACGCGTTCGTTCTCCTCCGCGTTTCTATCACACCTACACTGCACATACAATTACAATTTCACACACATACTTTCATACACACGTACACCAAATTCGTAACAATATTATGTACAACATTTTATTGTCAACTTAATGATTAATCGATTAATTATTAAAACAAGAAAATTTTCTTTGCCAGGGCAGTGATGCAAGTTTTTTTTAATTCAGATTCCTAACATTATTTAGAAATGTATAATTTGCAACAGCCCACCATGGCCCCCTTAAATTCTTGCCATGGCCCCCTTGGGGGCCATGGCCCCCAGGTTGAGAACCACTGATTTAGGAGAAGAACAATGTCCGTCTACAGTAGCTGCAATAGAACGGTTTGAAAGGAAACTTAAAATGAAGGTACAGAGAGAAGGATAGAAACCGAATGAGGGTAGTTTGGAAATTAAAGATTTGTGCCAGACTCTATCAAAAGCTTTTGATATGTCAAGGGCAACAGCAAAAGTTTCACCGAAACCCCTAAAGGAGGATGACCAAGATTCAGTTAGGGAAGCTAGAAGAT
>JACEEZ010003324.1:52500-75000 GCA_016584305.1 Chionoecetes opilio
GACCCGGCCAACAGTTACTGATGCTTCAGGGTCACCCGGAGCGCTGGATAGTGAGTGAGCCCACAGCCTAACGGCCAATCAGTCAACTCAGCCAACCAGCTGGCCAATCAACCAATTTACCAGCCAGCCAGCCACCCAACCGGCACGCCAGCTAGCTGGACAGGCTGCTGACCAGCATGCCATCAGGCAAACCAGTTAGTCAGCCAGTCAGCCGGGCAATCAACCAGACGGTCATCAACATAATTTTCAAACTGGTCGCTTTGATAACAGCCAGCATGCGTCTGCCTCGTACACCTGTTATCGAATCAGACCGCAAATGAGGCCACCTGCCTGCAACACACAAAAAGGCTGTCAGGAAATCAATAACCCCCCCAACAAGCAGTCGACCTGTCATCATACAAGACAATAAATTATTAAACAGTTTCATTAATGCATTGAACTCCTTGCCTTTTACACTTCGCAGTTATTAATCGTTCAATGGAATCAAGTGTACCACCTTGCGATACCACCTTGCGGCCTTCTCTTCGTGAACTTAAACCAATACTTTACCCTTCCTTCATAGCATCAGCATGCCGATGCAGACGATGCCCTTTGCCTCCCACTTAAGACAACTTTTGAGACGTTCACTCAAATCAAACCATCCTTTAAGCTGTCCCACTAAAACATAAGTACAGTCGCTCACTCGAGCCAATTGGAGGCGTCACTAAAGCACTAAGGAGTCTCATATCCGTACAGACAAACCACAGCCAGCCCAGCCTTGGATAGCAGCATTCGCTTTGGTGTATATAAAAAAATAAGTCTCAAAAATGCCGTAGCCTAGTGCGCGTGATGTATGTGCCGATCAACGAGCACGTAGACGGGCAGGCAGTATTTTTATGTCCCCAGTAGAAAGTTGTTCCGATGTAGCGTTCCCTAGGAGGTCAGGGTGTTGCGTTGCCTCTCACCCGGCACACCCCGGCTCTGCCCCTAAGTGTGGGCAGGTAGGAACACTGACTCTCGGTGGAAAACTGCAAAACCAACTACTTATACAACAACAACAACATATACAGCAATAACAACGGCTAAGTAGTATCCCGGGGGTCTCGGTACAGCTCCAGGCAGAGGCGTGTCCCCTTTTCCCCCTTCACACACGGGAGGGCATCGATGTCTCCTGTCGGTGAGCGGCGAAGCTCCATCCCTCATTCAACACCTTCAATATCCTTGCATTATGCTGTACACGGGTGCCGCCTTATCGCTTGATGGCCTCCTCTTACTCGTCAAGACGCCAAGCGGATCTCGTATGTCTGGGGCCGCAGCGCTGCACCGCCGGGGTGTCCCCTTCCCATTGGGAATGTGTGCGGGAGGAGAAGTGGTTTGCCTCAAGTAGATGGAAGAGAGTGTATCTATTTCGCAGGTGGCAGGTCTTCATAATAATGGTAATTGATGCCTCAGTCCTTTTCTAGGTTTTGCTGCTTTGTTCCAGAGAAAGATGTCTGTGAGGATAACTTTGTTAACGTCTTCACTTCCCGTTATTACTTCGTGGCAATACTTCTTGATTCCAGAGTTGTTTCTTACAACTAATTTTGGAAATGTTGTATATCGCACACTAAGAAGGATGTGTGGCGCATACACAATGGTTTTGCTGTTCCGGTCATGTTAACACAATTAATGTTTGTAATGATAAATACAATAACAAAAACCTGAACAATAATAATGAAAATGGTAATGATATAATTTTTGCCATTCTTATTTCAATTATCAATACTATTTTTTTCATTATTAATGTCATCATCACTATCATAACCAATAAACGATAACCACCAGTCGTACTAATAGTCGTAGTAGTAAGTAGTAGTAGTGGTAGTAGTAGTGGTAGTAGTAGTAGTAGTAGTAGTAGTAGTAGTAGTAGTAGTAGTAGTAGTAGTAGTAGTAGTAGTAGTAGTAGTAGTAGTAGTAGAAGTAATAGTAGTAGAAGTAGTAGTAGTAGAAGAACTACTAGTACTAGTAGTAGTAGTAGTAGTAGTAGTAGTAGTAGTAGTAGTAGTAGTAGTAGTAGTAGTAATAGTAATAGTAGTAGTAGTAGTAGAAGTCGCTGAAGTCGTTGAGTTAAGGTAGCCACTGATAACTCATACACCTGTAGTTTAGATTTAGACGATGTAAGGTTTTGCCATGTATCAAAACAGAGATAAAAAAAAAATACTCCAAACGTAATTACGGACTTGAAATACGACTAAGGGATGCGCCTGACCTGCTCTGATCTTGAGTTACGAACAATTCACTGGGGATTGTAGGAGGGAGAACAAATATATATAGATATATAATTCATTCGGAGCCTTAGAGAGTGTTGTGCTTCAGTTCCTTTGGACGGGAGGCTGCTGCTGCTCGACGGTTAAAGAGCACGAGGAGGAGGAAGAGGAGGAAGAGAAAAGGAAGGAAAACATTTAGGAAAGAGATAAAGAAATGTACTTGAAGCACGTATATTATAAGGCGTAGTGGCATAAGATTTGAAACGATAATGTAATAAATATGAAGAAAAAAAGTTATTTTAAACCAAACTAAAAACAATTATGAAAAAAAAATATCCAAGGCATTATGAAAGAGAGTACGAAGAAAGAGAAAATTACGTACATTGAAGTGAATGAGAAAAATGTATAGTTGGAAAGAAAAAAAAGCCACCATCATGAACCATGAATCATGAACATATCTCATGACCACTTACTACTCTGCCTCCCCTGCCCCCCATTGTGCCTGGGCGCCCCGATCAACTATCTCCCTCTCTTGGTTTAATTGCTCGATTACGTTGGGAAAATGTAACTATCGGGTCGTTTGTTGCTGCCACCAGGGGAATCAGAGCCCTTCGTCAGCAGTCGGGTATGCGGTAGCAGAGTGGTTAGCGTCTCCGGGTGGCGTTCTCGGTGACCCGAGTTCGATCCCCGATGAGAACCAAAATCAACTTAAAATCTTTCTGCACCGTCGAGTGACCTAAGAACACCCATATGCTGCCCATTAACTCTACCTTTGATTGCGAGTGCATTGGAGAAAACATGGGGGCGGCATAAGCCTCTTAATCACAGGCGTCACTATAAAAATCCTGCCTGCGCCACCACGGTCGAGGGCCAACTATCACTATCCTCGAGTGAATCTCCACGGCCTACCATCCCACCCCTGAAGGTCATTGCCTACAGGCGCTATTGGCCAAGATGTAAAAAAAAAAAAAAAAAAATATATAAAATTTAAAGTTATTTGTCGGTGTTTGCATCATGATGGTGCCTCTGTCGGTGTAATGATAGTTCTTGAGACGCTTATGCTCGTGGCCCAGCTACTTCAGCCCCGGATATGTTGTGATGAACAGCCTTACAAGCTTCCAGTGGGGGGTATAACTAAATTTCAAGAACACTAGAGCCACATGCCCCTCCCCCGAGGAGGACTTGTCAAGCCCTTGTTCGCTCTTGGTGATTCTGGTGTTCTGCTGGGTGATGCCGTTCTGACCGTGATGGTGGTTTGCCGTCAAATGTACACTAAGTAACACTAACCCCAGTCCCAGCTAAAATCTCTCTCCCAGGCCTCCCAGATCACTTTGTTAATCCCTTAATTTGTCCTTGACTCGTCAAATTCTCTCTCACAAAACACGCGCGTGCGCGTACGGCGAGTGATTCATTCTCTCTCATTTACTCCCCTACCTTTAATCCGTCACGCCCTTGATTTTCTCTATCTCTCTCTCCTGCACATCTCTCTCTCCTGTATATATCTCTCTCCTGCACATCTCTCACCTGTATATATCTCTCTCCTGCACATCTCTCCCCTCCTGTATATATCCTCCTCTCCACACATCTCTCTCCTGTATATATCTCTCTCCTGCACATCTCTCTCCTGTTTTATTCTCTCTCCAAAAACATCTCTCTCCTGTATATATCTCTCTCCTGCACATCTCTCTCCTGGTATATCTCTCTCCTGCACATCTCTCTCCTGTAATTATCTCTCCTGCACATATCTCTCCTGTATATATCTCTCTCCTGCACATCTCTCTCTTCTGTATATATCTCTCTCCTTCACATCTCTCTCTCCTGTTATATATCTCTCATGCACATCTCTCTCCTGTATATATCTCTCCTGCACATCTCTCTCCTGTATTATCTCCTCCTGCACATCTCTCTCTCCTGTATATATCTCTCTCCTGCACATCTCTCTCTCCTGTATATCTCTCTTTTTGCACATCTCTCTCTCCTGTATATTCTCTCCTTCCTGCACATCTCTCTCTCCTGTATATATCTCTCCTTCCTGCACATTTTCTCTCTCTCTCCTGTATATATCTCTCTCCTGCACATCTCTCTCCTGTAAAATATCTCTCTCCTGCGCATCTCTCTTTCCTGTATATATCTATCTCCTGCACATCTCTCTCCTGTATATATATCTCTCCTGCACATCTCTCTCTCCTGTATATATCTCTCTCCTGCACATCTCTCTCTCCTGTATAATCTCTCCTTCCTGCCATCTCTCTCTCCTGTATATATCTCTCCTTCCCCGCACATCTCTCTCTCCTGTATATATCTCTCCTTCCTGCACATCTCTCCCCTCCTGTATATATCTCTCCTTCCTGCACATCTCTCTCTCCTGTATATATCTCTCCTTCCTGCATAGATCTCTCTCCTGTTTTATTTTCTCTTCTTCCTGCACATCTCTCTTTGCCTGTATATATCTCTCCTTCCTGCACATCTCTCTCTCCTGTTATATCTCTCCTTCCTGCTAGATCTCTCTCCTGTATATCTCTCTCCTTCCTGCACATCTCTCTCTCCTGTATATTTGGGTACGCCCGTATAAAAAAACAAAAATCTCACTTTGGCATGCCATTTCCTATGTAAAATAGAAATTCTAAGACGATTTGATCTTTTTTTCCATTTTTGCATTTGAGGAATTCTTTCTATGCAAAATCGCACTTTTATATTGCACCCTTATCGAATAATGCTAAATGATTTCGCAGTGTCCGGTTGGTCCTGTTTATTGCATCATGCACCAATATGAGCTCCAATGACTATCGTGTAAGCTCTTTTTTGATCAGTTGGTTCATCAGGCCTACACACTGTCCCGCCCCTACGTTTGGGCCTAGAACGTGTCCATCATGTCTTCTTAGACCCAACAGGGGATGGGGCTCCCCGGGGGTGGGCCCCAGTCCGGGATAACCCGTCTCTGGCCTCTGTTAAAATATTATATAATTCATTCGGAGCCTTAGAGAGTGTTGTGCTTCAGTTCCTTTGGACGGGAGGCTGCTGCTGCTCGACGGTTAAAGAGCACGAGAGGAGGAAGAGGAGGAAGAGAAAAGGAAGGAAAACATTTGAGGAAAGAGATAAGAAATGTACTTGAACACGTATATTATAAGGCTAGTGGCATAAGATTTGAAACGATAATGTATAAATATGAAGAAAAAAAGTTATTTAAACCAAACTAAAAACAATTAATGAAAAAAAAAATATCCAAGGCATTATGAAAGAGAGTACGAAGAAAGAGAAAATTACGTACATTGAAGTGAATGAGAAAAATGTATAGTTGGAAAGAAAAAAAGCCACCATCATGACCATGAATCATGAACATATCTCATGACCACTTACTACTCTGCCTCCCCTGCCCCCCATTTGTGCCTGGGCGCCCCGATCACTATCTCCCTCTCTTGGTTTAATTGCTCGATTACGTTGGAAAATGTAACTCTCGGGTCGTTTTGTTGCTGCCACCAGGGGAATCAGAGCCCTTCGTCAGCAGTCGGGTATGGCGGTAGCAGAGTGGTTAGCGTCCTCCGGGTGCGTTCTCGTGACCCGAGTTCGATCCCCGATGAGAACCAAAATCAACTTAAAATCTTTCTGCACCGTCGAGTGACCTAAGAACACCCATATGCTGCCCATTAACTCTACCTTTGATTGCGAGTGCATTGGAGAAAACATGGGGGCGGCATAAGCCTCTTAATCACAGGCGTCACTATAAAAATCCTGCCTGCGCCACCACGGTCGAGGGCCAACTATCACTATCCTCGAGTGAATCTCCACGGCCTACCATCCCACCCCTGAAGGTCATTGCCTACAGGCGCTATTGGCCAAGATGTAAAAAAAAAAAAAATTAAAATATATAAAATTTAAAGTTATTTGTCGGTGTTTGCATCATGATGGTGCCTCTGTCGGTGTAATGATAGTTCTTGAGACGCTTATGCTCGTGGCCCAGCTACTTCAGCCCCGGATATGTTGTGATGAACAGCCTTACAGCTTCCAGTGGGGGGTATAACTCAATTCAAGAACACTAGAGCCACATGCCCCTCCCCCGAGGAGGAGCTTGTCAAGCCCTTGTTCGCTCTTGGTGATTCTGGTGTTCTGCTGGGTGATGCCGTTCTGACGCGTGATGGTGGGTTTGCCGTCAAAATGTACACTAAGTAAACACTAACCCCAGTCCCAGCTAACAGTCTCATCTCCCAGGCTCCCAGATCACTTTGTTAATCCCTTAATTTGTCCTTGACTCACGTCAAATTCTCTCTCACACACACGCGCGTGCGCGTACGGCGAGTGATTCATTCTCTCTCATTTACTCCCCTACCTTTAATCCGTCACGCCCTTGATTTTCTCTATCTCTCTCTCCTGCACATCTCTCTCTCCTGTATATATCTCTCTCCTGCACATCTCTCACCTGTATATATCTCTCTCCTGCACATCTCTCTCTCCTGTATATATCTCTCTCCAGCACATCTCTCTCCTGTATATATCTCTCTCCTGCACATCTCTCTCCTGTATATATCTCTCTCCAGCACATCTCTCTCCTGTATATATCTCTCTCCTGCACATCTCTCTCCTGTATATATCTCTCTCCTGCACATCTCTCTCCTGTATATATCTCTCCTGCACATATCTCTCCTGTATATATCTCTCTCCTGCACATCTCTCTCTTCTGTATATATCTCTCTCCTTCACATCTCTCTCTCCTGTATATATCTCTCATGCACATCTCTCTCCTGTATATATCTCTCCTGCACATCTCTCTCCTGTATATATCTTCCTCCTGCACATCTCTCTCTCCTGTATATATCTCTCTCCTGCACATCTCTCTCTCCTGTATATATCTCTCTTCTGCACATCTCTCTCTCCTGTATATATCTCTCCTTCCTGCACATCTCTCTCTCCTGTATATATCTCTCCTTCCTGCACATCTCTCTCTCTCTCCTGTATATATCTCTCTCCTGCACATCTCTCTCCTGTATATATCTCTCTCCTGCGCATCTCTCTTTCCTGTATATATCTATCTCCTGCACATCTCTCTCCTGTATATATATCTCTCCTGCACATCTCTCTCTCCTGTATATATCTCTCTCCTGCACATCTCTCTCTCCTGTATATATCTCTCCTTCCTGCACATCTCTCTCTCCTGTATATATCTCTCCTTCCTGCACATCTCTCTCTCCTGTATATATCTCTCCTTCCTGCACATCTCTCTCTCCTGTATATATCTCTCCTTCCTGCACATCTCTCTCTCCTGTATATATCTCTCCTTCCTGCATAGATCTCTCTCCTGTATATATCTCTTCTTCCTGCACATCTCTCTCGCCTGTATATATCTCTCCTTCCTGCACATCTCTCTCTCCTGTATATATCTCTCCTTCCTGCATAGATCTCTCTCCTGTATATCTCTCTCCTTCCTGCACATCTCTCTCTCCTGTATATTAGGGTACGCCGTATAACAAAAAAAAAAATCTCAACTTTGGCATGCCAATTTCCTATGTAAAATAGAATTCTAAGACGATTTGATCTTTTTTTCCATTTTTGCATTTGAGGAATTCTTTCTATGCAAAATCGCACTTTTATATTGCACCCTTATCGAATAATGCATAAATGAGTACGCAGTGTCCGGTTGGTCCTGTTTATTGCATCATGCACCAATATGAGCTCCAAATGACTATCGTGGTAAGCTCTTTCTGATCAGTTGGTTCATCAGGCACTACATCACAGTGTCACAGCCTCTACGTTGGCCTAGAACGTGTCCATCATGTCCTTCTTAGACCTGAAGCAGGGCATGGTCTCCCGGTGGTGGGCCCGAGTCCGGATGAACCCGTCTCTGGCCTGCTGCCCCACCACTGCTGCCGCAGCCTCTGTCACCTGCTTCACGACTCTTTCGGTGCTCTGAGTGTAGATAGAGAACTCCGGAACCTCGTACGGCTTGACCAGGATCTCCTGGATCTGATCCCCGACAGTGAACATGTGAATGCCGCTCGTGCACCTGGCCAGGCTGCCAGCTGATCAGTGTCTGCAAGCTGGTGGCTGACAAGTTCAGCTTGGGTGTGATGCGAGGTCTTACACTGGTGTCCCCATACTCCTCGCCAGCCCTCAGCTTCAAATCTGGGTCACGGCGAACTGCGCTCGTCCTCACTCTGACTCGCCATCAGCGAGAGGAGGACACATTCTGAGTGTGCGAACCATGCTCCTGTCCGCAAGTAGAAGGTCACAGCTGTTTGGACCTTCTTGGGCTGCGACCTCATCACTCTGAGCTGCGTGAGGATGTGCTTGGGCCGCCCTCTAGTCCTGTGGTGAACCTTGATGTCGTAGTAGAGTTTGAAGTACACCTGCAGGCAGTACTTGACTAGGATTTCCAGGATGTTCAGTTTCTTTGCCAGTCAGTCCATACTTTCTGGTCCACATGTACACAGCGACCTGGGCTGTGGTGAGCCATCTGAGTGGGACACCTTGCACACTTGATCTCCTGCAGCTCGGACGGGAGAACGCCCCGCTTCATAGCCTGGACCAGCTGGTAGGAGACCTGCTGGTCAGTGGGCATGTTGACCAGGATATACTCCGGTATCTCCGTGAGATCTTCACCGCCTGGCACTCCTCTGAACTCTGCGTTGTACTGCATCTCATTCACGCTGGACAGCAGACTGCACACTGGACCCGTGAACCCAGTGTCAGATGAGGTAGGCCCGTCGATGCTGGTGATAAGGTGGCGCAGGGGCAACTCGTTTGTGTGCAACACGCATATACTCCCGAAGAGCTTGCGTCCCAGCATCTTCTCCAAATGGGCGTGAATACCATCCTTCCATCCCGTGTTGGCCCTAGTTGAGTCACCTTGCAGTACGATCAGTGAGTCGGTGGAGTCGTATGTCACCAGCAGATCATAGAGAGCCTGAGCCAGCTTGAACGCAGGCTTCTCAGGTGGCACCGGGTCCTCTGGTACAAAGTGCCATAGTTACCTTCCAGATGGCTCTTCTGTCACTGACACATGCTCCTCCCTGATCAACCTTGGGTGCAGTTTCCCATAGCTGTCGGGCACCATCGCCTGGTCTTGTCCTTCCTCCCATCGTAACCCAATCCAACTATTTTGGTACCCTGGTGCTTCTCCTGGTCAAGTTCCGTGGCCGATGCCATGGCATCCTGCCTGGCCCTCCTCAGCTTGTTAGGATCGCAGACCAGGTACGACATGTCTGGAGAGAGGTGGCCGTCAGCGATAAGGTCCTGGAGGAATCCAGAAGCCAAGGCAGCAGCAGCAGTGGGCGGAACGTCGAACCGGATGCTTGCCAGCGCCAGGTTCCGGACTGGCATTTGTGTTTCTTCTTGCAGCTGACCTGTCCAAGTACTGCATCACAAAGGGGTGCCAGGGACCCCCAGCCTCTCCTGAGCAGTCGTCTACCAGTATGGCAGCCTCCTGTTGCTCCTGCCTCTTTCCTCTGAGTGGCAGGGTGAACGACTCCTCCGTCTCATCCTCAGAATCCTGGTGATCTTCAGCCTGGCCCAGGAACATCTGCTCCTGCAGCTCAAGACGTCTGACCTTTTCATCTTTCTGCTTCTGCGTATTCAGCTTAGCCTCCTCTTCCAACTGCTTTCTCTTTGCTGCTTTCACTTGTCTATGCGTCTCATTCTTGTCTACCCCTGTCATCATCATTGCACTCTCCTCCCCAACTTTGATCTTCTGGTAGTACAGCCACTCCAGGTCTAAAGTAGGGACATTGCTGGCCAGGGGGAAGTCACACTGCACGCGTGCTCTCGCGTGGCACAGCTGGGGGTTGGAGCAGTGGGATTCCTGGTCCTTGCAGAGGAAGATCGTGTGAGGGCAGGCCGTTATGTCAAACAGCCTGTCCATATTCTTCTCCACGAATTCCTTTACTGCTTTAGTTGCTCTGTCTCGCACTACTTCACTAACCTTCTTCCAAAAATTATCTATCCTTCTGGTCACGGACCGGTCAATAACAACCACTGGAGGTGCAAACTGGGCGTTTGATTTCTTCCACTGGGCAAGCACCATGGGGGTCAGATCCTTCGCAATGTCTCTCACTGGGTACCCCCGCTTGTCAACACCCTCCCGGATGCCGCTGAGTTCTTGGAGAAGGATTCCCCTCTTCATCACGCTATACGTAGGCACCTCACTCTCAGCAAACTCTCGTCCACCGCCAACAAAGGCGGCCAACTTGGATCCAGAGCTCTGTCTAGTTGCGGGCTTCGATCCACTTGGTTTACAAGGAGAAGCCATCCTGAAAAAGACGACCAAGAATTGATGATAGTTGCAAATGAAGCCGTTACTTTAGCGGAGCTAAGCTATGTTTTGCATATAACTATAAAAGTCCATTTTTGCATAGCAAGAAGTGCTCAAACCTAAATGTTGAAGAGGACAAACTACCCTTAAAATACAATTTTACATAAGAAAACACCTGCCAAATTCGAAATAATCTATATTTCACTTTTCATTGGACCTACGGCGTACCCTACTGTATATATCTCTCCTTCCTGCACATCTCTCTCTCCTGTATATATCTCTCCTTCCTGCACATCTCTCTCTCTCCTGTATATATCTCTCCTTCCTGCATAGATCTCTCTCTCCTGTATATATCTCTCCTTCCTGCATAGATCTCTCTCCTGTATATATATCTCCTTCCTGCACATCTCTCTCCTGTATATATCTCTCCTTCTTGCATAGATCTCTCTCCTGTATATATCTCTCCTTCCTGCATAGATCTCTCTCTCCTGTATATATCTCTCCTTCCTGCACATCTCTCTCTCCTGTATATATCTCTCCTTCCTGCACATCTCTCTCTCCTGTATATATCTCTCCTTCCTGCACATCTCTCTCTCCTGTATATATCTCTCCTTCCTGCATAGATCTCTCTCCTGTATATATCTCTCCTTCCTGCACATCTCTCTCTCCTGTATAAATCTCTCCTTCTTGCATAGATCTCTCTCCTGTATATATCTCTCCTTCCTGCACATCTCTCTCTCCTGTATATATCTCTCCTTCCTGCATAGATCTCCCTCTCCTGTATATATCTCTCCTTCCTGCATAGAGCTCTCTCCTGTATATATCTCTCCTTCCTGCATAGATTTTTCCTTCCTGCATAGATCTCTCTCCTGTATATATCTCTCCTTCCTGCATAGATCTCTCCTTCCTGCACATCTCTCTCTCCTGTATATATCTTCCCTTCTTGCATAGATCTCTCTCCTGTATATATCTCTCCTTCCTGCACATCTCTCTCTCCTGTATATATATCTCCTTCCTGCATAGATCTCTCTTTCCTGTATAGATCTCTCCTTCCTGCACATCTCTCTCTCCTGTATATATCTCTCCTTCCTGCATATCTCTCTCTGCACATCTGCACATCACACACACACACACACAGACAGACACAGACACAGACACAGACACAGACACAGACACACACACACATACACACACACACGTACGCGCACAAAAACAGTTATATAAATAACAGAAAAATCTAAATTTTATATCTACTGAACGACCTCGCTCCCCTAATTATTATTAATTTTCAAAGCTTATGATGCAATAATGACATCAGGAAGAGGAGAAAAATTATTGAATCATTGTTGTATTCTCTCTCTCTCTCTCTCTCTCTCTCTCTCTCTCTCTCTCCTCTCTCTCTCTCTCTCTCTCTCTCTCATCTCTCTCTCTCTCTCTCTCTCGTCTCTCTGCTCTCTCTCTCTCTCTCTCTCTCTCTCCTCTCTCTCTCCTCTCTCTCTCTCTCCTCTCTCTCCTCTCTCTCTCTCTCTCTCTCTCTCTCGTCTCTCTCTCCTCGCTCTCTCTCCTCTCTCTCTCGTCTCTCGCTCTCTCGCTCGCTCTCGCTCTCTCTCTCTCTCTCCTCTCTCTCTCTCCTCACTCTCTCTCTCTCTCTCTCTCCTCTCTCTCTCTCTCTCTCTCCTCTCTCTCTCTCTCTCTCTTTCTCTTTCTCTCTCCCCTGTGACCTGCTATATCGCCTAAAGGCAAGGCCTGGTAGGGAGCCTGAGGCCTGATGTCATTAGCGTTGGGAGGACAGGTCAGGTTAAGGGGTTTGCTTGTTTCACCTCTAAAAGGTGACAGGCGCCCTCAGGTGACGCTTTTCACTTCCTCCCTCACTCAGAATTTAACAAACCTGTATATTTCCCTCTCAATATCTCATCTTCATGAAGAGTATTTGGCTTACTTTTGTGTCCATGTGATAACACATTTACTAACGATGGTGAATCGAGGACTTTCATGCACTCAAAGCAAATATATGGTGTGTTTTTAAAGAAATAGCGAAGGACCGTAGGATGCCCGATTTCCACTGAATTTTTTCAACCAATAAGAGATCACAGCGAAGCTGGCCTGACATGCTCCTCCTCGGGGGAGGAAAGTTTGGCTCTAAGGTTCTTGAATTGACTTATAGTGGTGGTGGTGGTGGTGGACGGAGTAGGGGCTTGTTGGGTGCTCTGAGGGAGTGATTGGAGGGGGGCATTAAGTGTTTGGCTGAGCTTGTTGTTGAGTGTTTTTACTTGTACGTGGACGGCCATTTTCAGGTTATGTGTATCGGGCATCCCTCTGCAGCCGAGGCATTGCTTGGGGTCTTAATGTGCTTGAGAATGATCATGCTCGTATCGGATGGTGTAGGCAGACTAGCTATAATAATGCTTACTCTCTCTTTTTTTTCCCAGTACTCCGAATTATTATTTTGTTGTTGTTAGTTCTATCGGATAGGTGCATGATGGTAACCAACTGAGGATCTATGTCATTAGTTTATCGCTTCCTTAAGAAAAAAAATCATATGTTCTGTACCAAAAGATGTGAGTATACCGTCAGTGGTACAACGGGTCTCTTCATTACAATCTCCAGAACCATGAGCATATAATTATATCATTATAATTTATTTATAATTATATGTAGCTTTTTCAGGTTAACCGTGAGACCCAAGTACAGCTCAGCCTTTTGTTAGCTAAAGGAAGTAGGTCACAGAACAAATGTATATAAGTCAGCTGTTATGACGAGCATAAAATGTCAACGTCAAACTGGTGACGAAAGCAGAAACAGTCAGAGCGAGGTGTTGAGCAGAGAGAACGACAAGACATAACAGCTTGGACCGCGAGACAACTAAGACGCTCACCTTACGAGCTCCACCGGCACTCACTGGCTGATCTACATATCTGGTTGTAACATATCTGAGTTATTTATTGGACATATAAATAAATGTGTACAAACTGTAAAGTACAATTTTGACATAGCCCAAGAAAGTCTCTACAAATAGAGGGACTTACACACCATTAATTTCGAGGACGAAACTTTTATTTTCCTGAATAGACTTGATGTGCCTTAAATTAATCTGGCACTCGTTTTCGGCTGAAATCAATGTTTGTTTTCAGGTGCGGGCGACCCGCCCAACAAACATTCCGCTCCGCTTTGCACTGCCGAAGTGTTAAGATTTATTTTTCTTCATATCATCTACAAATAAATAAAAACCCACGTCTAACCAAACCTATACTAATCTGATTTAACTTAACCTAACCGTTTCATGCTGAAATACTATTTTTTCTTTTAATTAAATAGGCGGGGGAGTTGAGGCAGTATAAAAAATATACTGATTTCCATCAAAAACGAGTCATTAAAACACATAGTATAAACTAATCAGAAAACTATAGTGTAAACAATAATGCCCAACACCGAAATCATACCGCAATTCCTTCTAAAGGAAATAAAGCAAAATTTCCTTCCATTTTAGTCTTGATAAAATGTTCACATTACAAAAATACCAGCGATAAACGTAATACTGAGTTACTTAACAACTAAATGCTGGCAACTCTCACTTTACCATAAAGGCAAGTAATGGTAATGTCGATTATTTTCGAAATCAAAATCTCCGCGCATTCCATGCGTCTATTAGCTAGGTTCGCGGTGACATTAGCGTTGTATGATGATTAAAACAAAAACTATCAAAAATACTCCCATAAGAGTTCTCTCAGATACGGCATTTCCATAAAGATATCATACAGTGGCTCCTTTCCCCCCCACCTTCCCCACACACATATACGTAAACTATGATTCTCTATTAAAGAACAAAAAAAGATGTTCCAAGATGTGCGGGTGTGAATATAAGCGGGAGCAGGTTCGCAGACAAACATAATTAGTCCCCGTGCAAGGTACAGTTTACAGGAATCCACCAGACCTGCATGCCACAGACACAACGAAAACCACGAGACAAAAAACTCCTTCCATTAAGCAATTTTGTTTGAAAGAAAGTCGGTGATCGGATGATGATGATGCGTGATAGAAATAATAATCATGTAAGATTCTGAGAACGGATAGAAAATGAAATCAATGTAGAGAGTATAAGCAGTGCAAAGGGAGTCACACAGATTGTCTGTCTGGGAAGATGGAGCAAGATAACAGATGTGCCAGGATTAGTAGGTGTGCCAACCCAGTGTAGGAGTGAAGGGGAGCGAGGCCACACATGTGTCCGAGCAGCATCACCAGACCACTGCACAATACGACGGGGAACATGACGACAAAAATGAGAGGGAATACGAGGAAGAGGCAAGGGAACAGGAGAAACTGTCATTTCGGAGAAAAATATCACATTTATTTTGTTTTTCACATAAAAGCAAGGTACTAACCAAAATAAAGAAGTTGAAATGATAGAAATTCATCTAGAGATAAAAAGATAGTAAATATAAAAATTACTTTTTTTTCATGACCACTGAATACTTCTCTGAATATGACTCACAATTATGAATGCATTGATAAAACGTAACGCTTGAAATATAACCAAATTCCAGGAGCAACACTGATAGTAAGAAAACAACAAAATACTCAGCGTCCATTCGGCACTGATATTATCTTTCAAATTACATCTATCTGATGCTTTACCGCATTGCAGATCAGATACACGTAAATAAGCATGTAAATAGAGTGTGATGAAATCATAACATCAAGAATAGTCCAAACAAAAACTTTTATTAGATATTGGGTGTAGAAAGTTTATTAATGAAGAGATCTTAACATTGAGAAAAGAAAAATAACTCGAAGCAGTACAAGACCTTCCTCAAGGGTGTTCAGAACAGTCACTTTCCTCTCTCTAACTCTTTGATACTCATTCCTATAGTTTTTGGTACCCAGCCTGTTAGTTCCCGGAAAACTTATCTATTCTCAGCCATCTAATCAAGTGTCTGTGCACCTGGGGATTACAGAGAGTCCGTAGGTGCGCATTATATGTACTTTTAGGTAAGTATTTGGCTAGAGGGAGACGCATCATAGTATTTCTTAACATTGATTAATAAAGTAGCCAGAAATAAATACTAAGCTTGTAGGGTACAACAGACAGACAAATGTATGTAACACTAATAATCACGTGAAATCTCGTATACTTATTTTCCTGTATTCATTTTATTGATCTCGGCGTCTTCGATTATATCTCATGATCTATATATGTATATAGGTAGTTGACAGGAGAATTACCTCAACATTTCTTCCTTAACATATGTACCTGTGTATTCGTTATTATCTGTTCATTCATCACTCGATTATCTTGCCAGTTAATCTTACCTCGACTCCTCGACCTCCTTAACTTAATTAGGTGAATGAATATTGCAATCAATTAATTTTCGTAATCAATGATTGAGGAATACAATTAGCATCATGGTTCCCAGCCCATCTTTGAGGACCACCTTCAATTCACATCTCTTACCTGTTGAATAAACATTATATCCTAGTCAAATACAATAATTATTATTAAGGAATGTAGCCGATATTCTCAGGAGTCAATTTATATACTCTCTCTCTCTCTCTCTCTCTCTCTCTCTCTCTCTCTCTCTCTCTCTCTCTCTCTCTCTCTCTCTCTCTCTCTCTCTCTCTCTCTCTCTCTCTCTCTCTCTCTCCGTCTATTTATCTTAAATGATGCGATGCAATACGACGTGTGTGTGTGTGTGTGTGTGTGTGTGTGTGTGTGTGTGTGTGTGTGTGTGTGTGTGTGTGTGTGTGTGTGTGTGTGTGTCATTCACCCTCATGGTCTTGTCCACGCGAGCTGGCTCGCGATCGCCAGTTTTCACCCTCTCAGTGTGTGTGTGTGTGTGTGTGTGTTCATGAACATGATCCCCGGGCTGAGCGAAAGATAGATGGGTGGTCTTTCTTAAATCCCTAGCCCCTGTCCACCCAGCAGTGAATGGGTACCGGGTGCCAGCCGGGGGTTTGTAACCCCCCCCCGGGGTGGTGGCTTCGGCCAACACTAATATGCAGCAGCGGTAGATCACTATGGCTCTGAGGCATTATCCTCTAAACAAAACAAACAAGAAAACAAGAAAACAAGTGTGTGTGTGTGTGTGTGTGTGTGTGTGTGTGTGTGTGTGTGTGTGTGTGTGTGTGTGTGTGTGTGTGTGTGTGTGTGTGTGTGTGTGTGTGTGTGTGTGTGTGTGTGTGTGTGTGTGTGTGTGTGTGTGTGTGTGTGTGTGTGTGTGTGTGTGTGTGTGTGTGTGTGTGTGTGTGTGTGTGTGTGTGTGTGTGTGTGTGTGTGTGTGTGTGTGTGTGTGTGTGTGTGTGTGTGTGTGTGTGTGTTCATTATGTACCGGTTCCTGTATACCATGTTTTATGTACGTGGCGTATATTTGGCAACATTTGTATGTGTTTTTGATACTCGTCTGTATTCTGTGCACCAAAACTTTCTTTCTTAACTCCTATACTAACTTCCTCGCGGTATACAAAGAGTATTTTCTAATCACCGTCCACAATGCGGGGACTCCCTTATTTTCTTTCGTTGGTTTTCTCCAGACTGATCTTTCATGTGTCTGGAGGCTTTTAAAATTAAGTTGTTTTATACTCGTACAAATTTACTCTGACGGCACCGATAGTTAATTATGTAACGGTTTTTTTATGTCGCCAGATTGCAGCCCTTTAAGTTACATTAATGATGCGTGTGTTGCCTCATAAACGCACCACAACTGGTACTTTCTGTTGAACTTTCCTCCATATTCAATGTACCATTATCAGCATCAAGCAATGACACTGTTGCATGCAAGTATTAAACTTCGCCTGCCTTGGATTACTAATGGATAATATTATTCGTCTTCATCCCCCAAATAGTTATTGTTGTAACGCACTGATTACGTTGCGTCGCGGACCTCTTCATTACACTGGTGCTTCGTGTCAATTAAGAGATAGCGGACGACGTGTGTCCCGCAGGTGAAAGAAAGGGTCGTTAGCAACACGTGATCTGCCGGTGTTAAGTGCAGCCCGAAGCGGGAAAAAAATAGCAAAAACAATTGAAAAATAGTAGCAAATGGAAAGTTAGAGAAAATATATAACATTCCTAACCCAGCATATGATGAATAAAATAAAAGCAAACACATTTAAAACAATCTATAATCATAATCCCCTTCCTGAGGACGACTACCACGTTAATTAAGAATATTGTTGTTAGCATGTTTTTGGCTCCCGGTGGACTTAAATTCTTATAAACCTGACTTGGAAGATAAACTACTTAATGCACAATATATGCAATTAATCGCTATAAATATATTGGATCACATACAAATATATCTAAATAATTACAGTATAAATTAAAGCTAATATACTGGAGTCTATAAGTTATACCTCTCGGGTGACCGTGTATAGGTCACTGTATAGTCCATCCCTTTTTCACTGCTACACAATACTCTAAGTAAAATAATTGTTACTTTTTTCAAGGGTGTAGACTGTACTGCCAGACGCACTATAATATAAGCAATGCACACATACTGCTCCTCTACCACGCGGTAAATTATTATTTATGCAAACGTTTCTTAATTCCAATATAGATTTTGCAGATGTACGTAGATGTTAATGTAAAATATGCATCGTGTCATGTATAAACTTAAAACACCAATGTGCATTAAGTAAAGTGAGAGTTTCATGGCTTAAAATATCATAGGTAAGTGTCAGATATGATGAATGAAACAATGATGTACTTGTATTGCATCACCAAGAGCCACAAATAACTTTTATATGGAGGCTCCTGTTTTCTTCTTTTTCTACTTCTTTATGTTTAACGTCAGTTTTTCCCATAATTCTTATAAGGTTAGACGGCCGATGATACGCTCCCTACTATCTCTATCCGTTGCGTCAACTTCTTCAATGCCCTATGCTGCCAGATCCTCTTCAACACACTTGTCTTCCTTGGCCTGCCCGGTGGACGGCGAACTGGAACTTCCACTCTAACAGCTCTTCCCACTGCCTCACCACCTTCTCTCCTCTTCACGTGCCCAAATCACCTGAATTGCCTTACTCTCAGCACTGTACTCAGCTCCTTCAATCCATATTTTCTTGCAATCTCTTCACTGGACACTTCATCTCTCCATGTGATCCCAGTCATATATCTCGACATTTTCCGATCACACCCAACAAACACATCCTCCACCTTCTTCGTCAAATCATATGTCTCAGAGCCATATAGCAAAACTGATCTTACATACATGCTTCAAATACTTTTCCTCCGTTTTTCAGTGGAATACTCTTGTTTATCAGCAGTCCCGCTATCTCTTTCCAGTTCATCCATGTAGTTGCTACTCGTTTTCTTACTGCTCTCTCCACTCCACCCTCGCTATCTAGCATGTCACCAAGATAGCAATACGGTTTCACTTATTATATTACATACCATTCACTTCTATAGTTTCTACCTCTTCCTCTTCTGGCGGGCCCCCTCTGTTGATTCTTCTTATACACATTGGACAGCAGAAATATACCAATCCATTCATGTTTCCTAGTCCCGAACATATTTTATGGTGCCACTTGTTACATTCCTTGCAATGAATATAGTTTACTCTTACTCCACTACCGCACACTCCACAGGGAAACCTTCCCACTTGAATATTTTCCTCTATTTTCTTGCCTGTTACCATCATCTTCGTCTTGGACATATTCACCTTCAGACTTCTTATCTCCATTGCTTGCTTCCAATCTATAAATCTCCTCTCAACTCCCTCATTTGTCTCAGCTGTTAAGACTAAATCATCTGCATACAGCAGCCGCCCTGGATCTACTGTTCTGCATCTATTTGTGGCCTCTTCCATCACTACCACAAACAAAAAAAGGCCTGAGAACTGATCCTTGATGCATCCCCACACCTATCTCAAAGACATCTGATGTTCCCCCAGCTACTCTCACCTTTGATTTCGATCATTCATACAATGCCATTACCAACCTTACAAGTCTTTCCGGTACGTTTTGTCTTCGTAATGCCCAACTAATTGTTCTTGGAATCCTGTGAAATGCCTTTTCCAGATCCACAAATATATGATACAACCTTTTCTTCTTCTCCTTATATTTTCATCGAGATGTCTTGTGAAGAAGATTGCATCGGTAGTTGACTTTCCAGCCAGAATGCCAAATTGGCAGTTATCGATCTTATTGATTTATTTAAGCATTTCATACAACACCCTCTCCCAAATCTTTATCCCATGCTCTAACAGCCTCAAACGTGTGTACCCTCCACATGACAGTGCATCTCCCTTTCCTTTAAACAGTGGTAAGGTAAAACTATCCTTCCATTCATCTGGACTTTTCTCCTACCTCATAATCTTTTAAAAACTCCAGTTAGTTTTCTGATATCTGTCCTTCCTGCTGGTTTCAGCATATCACTGCTTACACCCGATGGACCTGGTGCCTTTCCATCTTTCATCCCCTTCAATGCTCTTACTACCTCTTTATTATATTATTTATTATACTGGACCTCCCACCATTTCAATTTCGTCAAGCTCATTGTTATTTTCTACATTCAGCAGTCTCTCAAAATATTTTCTCCATCTTTCTCTCACCTTCCTCTCAATCAATCAATCATTGGGGGCATACGCCGGGGGGCGCGTCGCCTCGCCCACCCTACGACGCCACTCCCGGGGGTCACCACGCGCGAGTTCCCATGCAGGCTCCTTTCCCATACCAAGCAACTCTCGACAAGAAACATCAACTTGCCCCAGCCACGAGCCTTGTGGGCGCCCCCTTGGCCTCCTCCACGCCGGATTGTCTCTTACAGATACAACCCGATGGGAAGGATCGGTTTCAGGGTAGCGTGCCACATGCCCATATAGCCGAAGTTGGCGCTGACGGACTATGCAGGTAATAGGCCTCGATTCAGTCTCACGGTGCAATCGCTGATTTGACACGTAATCATCCCAGCGATACCCCATGATTCTGCGAAGACACTTATTACCAAAGGCATTGATTCGTCTCTTCAAGTCACTATTTAGTGTCCATGTCTCACAACCATAGAGTAAGACAGGGATCACAAGCGACTTGAAGATCCGGATCTTTGTCCTCCTGCACAGGTACCGACAACGCCAAATACTCCCGCTGAGCGAGTCCATAACACCGTGGGCTATGCCAATCCGCCGTAAGACTTCTTGACGTGACCCGCCGTCATTATGGACTGCGCTACCAAGGTATGTAAAACTTTCCAAGATCTCAATGTCCTCGCCACACGCATGAACAGACTGTACTGCTTCATCTATTAAGTCTCCAAACACCTGGACCTTGGTCTTGAGCCAGGAGACCTTAAGTCCCAAAGGCTTTGCCTCCTCATGCAGTGCCTCGAGAGCCATCACCAGGACCTCCAGCGACTCAGCAAAGATTACTGCATCATCGGCAAAAACAAGATCAGTGATCTTGGTGTTGCCGACGGATGCTCCACAATCACTTTGATCTACAACCCTGTCCAATACCCAGTCCATACAAGCGTTGAAAAGTGATGGGGCAAGGACGCACCCTTGCCTCACTCCTGTATTCACAGGAAAGAAGCTGGATACACCTGCCCCACACTTCACAGCACTCTCAGTCCCAGAATACAGACCAGTTATCAAACCTTCCTCTCCACCACCTTGATTTCTCCGTTTTCGTCAGTCATTTACATACTCTGTTCTTTGTACATTCTTTTTGTCTTTTCTCATCTGCTTAGCTACTCTGAATATCTTCTGCCTTCCTTCCGCTGTGTTCAAGTTCTGACTCCATTCCTCCGATGCTTGATTCTTTGCTATTGCAACTCTATAACTTATTTTATCCACCTCACATCTTGATCGTTGCCACTGTATGAATGCGAACATTTTCTCCTTAATTTTATGTTGCACCTCGTCATTCCACAGCCAAGTCTCCCTTTCTTTACATTTTCTTCCAGATAGTAGTCCACACACCTCTTCTCCAGCTCTCAGTATGCTTACATGTATGTGGTTCCAGTCTCGAACTCCTCCTTCCATCTTTGTTGTAAAGTTTTTTTCAATTCCTGTCTATTGTTTGCCTCTTTCAGCTTCCATATTTGTATTCTTTTTACACCTCTTCATCTCTTTTTTTAGGTCCACCCGTACCAACCTGTGCTGCGTCAAACAAGTCCATCCAGGTATTGCCTTACAGTTTATGACTTGAACATCTTGTTTTTTCCTCATCGGCACCAAATCCAACTGTGTTTCTGTTCCATCACTTTTATATGTAATTAGCTTTTCCCTGTTTTTTTTTAAAAAGGTGTTTAGTATACTTAAGCCATGCCTCCAACAAAATTCCAACACATTTTCTCCCTCAAAATTTGTGTCACCATAGCCATAGCTTCCCATAACACCCTCAAATCCTGTTTATATCTCCCAATATGAGCGTTTAATTCTTCTCCAATTCTCAGCCCATCTGATTTACAAGCTCCTGCCACTTCATCTTCCAATTTTTCCCAAAATTCCTGCTTCTCCTGTGTTGTTACTCCAACTTGTGGTGCATAAAAGTTGGAAGAACTGCTTCTGCCATTTCAACTCAGCTAAGTGGGAAGACCTACGGCAGCACTACTCTGATTTTCCACGGAATGATTACTGCTTCCATGTCAGAGACCCATCTCTTTGTGCAGAGCGCATAACTGAGGTCATAGTCTCTGGCATGGAGGCGTACATTCCACATACTTTCTCTAATCCTAAAGCCCATCAACCTTGGTTTAACTCTGCTTGTTCTCATGCTGTCTGAGATAGTGAGGCGGCTCACAGACGGTACTGTAACCATCCATCTCCTGAAACTCATGCCCTTTATATTTAGGCCCGTAATCATGCCAAATCTATACTTCAACTTATCAAAAACTCCTTCTTTCATAAAAAATGTCAGAATCTTTCTGAATTAAATTCCTCTCGTGACTTCTGGCATCTAGCTAATAACATCTCTAACAAATTTTCTTCTGCATCTTTCCCTCCTATGCTTCACCCAGATGGCTCCACAGCTGTCTCATCTATTTCTAAAGCTGAACTCTTCGCTCAAACCTTTGCTGAAAATTACACTCTGGTTGATGAAGGG
>JACEEZ010003324.1:80000-127500 GCA_016584305.1 Chionoecetes opilio
ATATATATATATATATATATATATATATATATATATATATATATATACATATATATATATGTATATATATACATATATATATATATATATATATATATATATAAATATATATATATATATATTACGTTGAAGCGTATAGCGCCAGTAGGCTATTTATTTTATCAGTCTGGAGGGACGTGATGGTTGGCTCTCCACCCGTTGGTTGGCGCAGGCTGGATTTTTATAGTGATACATGTGATGGTATAGGTGAAGGTCCGTTTTCTATGATGGTCTACCCTCAGTTTGTAGGCACACACTGCTACCTGTTGTCCCATCGCCGCACTTAAAGTCGCAGTCAATGGAACAGGAATGCAGCATGCGGGTTGTTTCGGCCACTCGACGATGTATTAACAGTTGCTCCTTGGTGGGACTTGAACTTGGGACCTTGTGCTCACCTTCCAGGCTCTTGTCGACCACGTTAAAGATGGCCGAAAGAGTTGAAAAAGTTTATATATATATATATAATATATATATATATATATATATATATATATATATATAATATATATATATATATATATATATATATATATCAACTCTTTCAACTCATTCGGCCATCTTTAACGTGGTGCCTATATCTTCATCTTCCCTTCAGCCACTTCTGTCTCCTCGTCACTATTCTTTCCTTCGCTAATAGTACTGGCGACTGCCACTGCCCGAGAGGACCATCGCCGATTACATAGTGTGAGCACGTCCCACTTGTTCACCCCGCCCCTCTTCCTCCTCCTCCTCCTCCTTCAAGTAGTCACCCCTAAAACGGATTGCCTGGTGGAAAATGCTAAGGTGGGTTATTGCAGGCACGATGCTCCTACAAAAAACACTGTTCAAGAAGATAGAGACATTTAGTCCAGTCAAAATATGAATGGACCCACCACAAATTGCAATAGAAACGAAGTTATATTTTTCTGAAACCTTGATGCCTACTGAATATCTGCCCAAGATTATACTTAAATATTTTGAGTGGAACATGGTTTTTCAGGTCATTTGCGTTTTGGTTACTTTTTCGGACTACCGCAATAATTGGAAATTAAATATACGACAATATCACTCTTAATAATACAACAAAACAATTTTTAATTATTTATTTAACCAGTTGTGGCCTGGTTATGGCAAATGACAACTGTCACATGCAATAATGAACAAAATATTATGCCTATCATTTTTTGCACATCAAAAAATATGGGATTAAATTTATACTTAAAATGTGACGCTTATCATTTAAACCCATTATTACTGATCCCCCCTTAGCTGTGAAATGCAGCAATAAACTTGATTTATATATAGCCCCTCACCAAAAATGTATTGCTAGTCTTCTTCAGGAAGGCCTCGTGGCTTGCATGATCGCCTGTCCGAGTGAGCAGATTTTTAAGTCTTTTCCTTTCCCCACAAAGAGCATTTCCAGCAAGAGCTTTAGTGACTCTGGTAGGAACTTGGTTGCAGCATTGACAGTGGACATGTCGATAGTAGTCGGGTAAATGTTCCTAATTTGAGATACCTGTTTTATGTCACTTTTAATGAGATCAGCGGCTGTCTTGATCAGGCGCAACTTTTCTGCTTCAGGATCACTTTCCTTTTGTTGACGATAGAAGGCCTGAAGAATCGACGATGCCACACCCCTAAATGTCACAACATTTGGTTTTCCATTCATGTCTGCAATTATGATCTTATCACCAAATTGATTGAGAAGGTTATCCTTCATGTATGAAAAACCATATGCATCACAGCCAGTGTCTACTAGGAAGTCCTCCATTTTCCCAATTAAATCACTAATTGTGGTTAGTTCCTCATCATTTCCTTCTAGGTACTTTGCCACCTTCAGGAACGCTTCATGTCTGATTTGGTCCTTAGGTCGACCCAACTTCTGCTTTTTGGATGAAGACGCCTCTTCCGATTGGAATTTGAGTGGTAACTGTTTCTTTGTACGAAAGTTAGTACTGCACACGTTATGGTATACCGCATCTGCTGCGTGTAGATCGCCAACAACTGCAATTCTGCTCCTCACTGTATCTGACCAATTGTCTAATCGATTTTCACAGGCAGTCGACACATGATTTTGGAAGTCGAATGTCTTAACATGGATCAACATATGATCCTTTTTCCTCCCCTGGTACTTGTCAGGATTACCACAGAAAAGACACTGAGTTCGGTAGTCAAACGCTGAATCCAAAGAACGAAGGCACCTCCCTTTGTCTGCATCAGACGAAACATGTTTTCGCTTCAGAGAAAGTTCAATGTCTCTCACATTACAGAACACCCTCCGGCAATCTGTATGAACTGCCTGTCCTGGATGGACTTGGACTTCTTCACCACGCTCACTTCCAGCTTCTTTGATCCTCGTACAACCTTTATCCGTCAGTGTACTGGTTGGATCACAGGAGAGGGGTTTCTTACAGAAGACGCAGTCACCCATGTTGCTGAAAAGAGAGGAAACTTAGGATTACATTTGTTCCCTCTGTTTTCCGACTATAAATGTACATGTTCATATACATGTTCATACAAAATACAAAATACAGTATACTCTCCAAGTTTTTTAAGTTAATCGGGTATGTGGTTAACGGCCCAAATTGGTACTAATGAAATGTTAAAAAAAAATTGAAATGTTAAAAAAAAAAAAAAAAAATTATTTAATGTTAAAAAATGTTAAAAAAAAAAATTTTGTTAAAACTTTAAATAAAAAGAAAACCTTAAACAATCCTACATTAAATATAATACTCCTAACATTCACAATGACCGCAGCGTATACTCTCCAAGTTTTTTAAGTTAATCGGGTAAGTGGTTAACGGCCCAAATTGGTACTAATGAAATGTTAAAAAAAAATTGAAATGTTAAAAAAAAAATTTGTTGAAAATTTAATGTTAAAAAATGTTACAGAATTTTTTTTTGTTAAAACTTTAAATAAAAATAAAACCTTAAACAATCCTACATTAAATATAATACTCCTTACATTCACAATGACCGCAGCGTTGAACTGTCCTCTGCACACCGATCCAATTTCTCACTGCAAGTGTCAATCCACCTCTCGTTCACGGCTCTCGTTCAATCTGAAAAAAATAATTGATCCACTCATTAGAATTGAGTATAATTTCATATATTTGTTCTGGGGATCAACAGGTTTCATAAAAATATTGTTTTGTTTCTATTGCAATTTGTGGTGGGTTAGGGGTAAAAACGCGCTAAATTGATTGGACTAATTGTGGTCTGGTGTCTTAAGTAAGGGTGTGTGCATAGTTCAGAATGTGTTACAAGTGCTTTTAGGAGGGTATAAGGGAAGTTCAGAATATGTAATCTACACCGTGTAGTTAAGAACACAGCCAAAACAAGTTTTGTAACTCAATAGCTTTTGTTTCACTAAGTGAGTCTTTCGGCGTTTGTGTGCTCTTGCCTTATTGATTGCTCCGCTGCAAGGCTCATGCTTATCATCCTGCAAGCAAGACTCATCTCATAGACCCTTGTAATGTAAGTGCAGTACACATACATACAAGAATGAGCATAATTAGTCTGAGCGTCTGCATAATAAAGCCACTACGTCACAAAGAACAACCATGCGGCAATCACGTGTGCTAAATGTACTAATTGATATGGTAGCGCTATTATCGTGATCCTTTTGGATTCTCAGTAACATTATCTATCGTGCGGGGCTTTAGGCAGAACCATATTTCACTGAACTCAACAGAAAATAATATACAATTGATAACCAAACAATCTTAACTTCGCTGAATTCAAGCACACATAATATGGTACATAAAAGTAACTCACTGCAACACTTACATCGAGACCTTGGAAGATTTAAGTACAAACATTTCACACTTAAAACAATGAGGCAAAACTTTACGAACGTTCGGATTGTTGGGAAAAAAAAAATTGCAGCAGTGTTAAGGCAAACATGAAGTTAATGAAGTTAAGGCAAAACATGTCAGTACTGTAAACGCCACACATTCTATTTTCTGTGGTATAGGAACAAACGCGGCGTTTTCCCAGCACCAGCCTTGGCCACATCTTTCTTTTTTTGTTTACGGTCATAAGTATTTACGAGCTGAGACGCGATCGCTAAATGAAGTCCGTCTGTCAGGGTAAAAATGTATCGGGGGGGGGGGGGCAATTGTTTTCTATCCATTTGTCTCCTAAACACTTAAAGAAAAACATTTATCAATTTTGCTATGTCCTTTTCCTTATTGAATTTTAGTCCTCTCTTGTCTATCAATTTTTTTACCCTCTCCTCCAGTATCTTCCTCTTTCATGCTTTAATTTTCAAGTATTCCTCAACCCTGTGCTGTGCTCCCTTCCATCACACTACTGGCACGTTCTAAGAAGCCTCATATCAAATACTTCAAACATCCCAATGCCCTTAAAACAATACTGATCAATCTAGGGAGGCCAGCAATTTTGATGAACAAGAAAAATGTTACATATATACATCTGAACCTCAAATTAAATATTCCTCTGCGGGTCAGTCTATACCTTCTACATTCTGAAAATCAGCATTGCCTGAAGCGAGTCGAGCGCCGCACCTGCCGCTTAGACAGTGACCTCTATCGGGGGTTTATGCTCGGTGAACGTTTAGCTAATACTGGTAATTAGTCTAAATTGACCCTTAGATCATCCGACAACATGCATAATGGCTCTTAATTAGGGGTTACCGTCAGGGGGCGATTAACATTCCTGTCCTCAGTTACCGGCGACTACCTTCTGGAGACTCTTAAACCACTCTAAGATAAAGTCATTTGACCGCAAAAATAACAATACCCTATTAATACATCTAAATATTCCCGGAGGATTCTTAAAAAGGGTGTAGGAGTGGGTGAGGAAAAAGGGCAGGTGTCAGGGTGGTACTTTGTACACTGCTCATCATAGATAATTTTTTGCACTCTTTGCTTTTCTTACGGTCGGGAGCTGACAGACGATGGGTCCTGGTCTGCATACATGTCGGGTAGGGACAGTGCAAGCTTTTGTTTGGTGAGTTTAGTGTGATGAGAAGCGATGTAAACAAGATGTTCTACTCGACGACTTTCATTATGGGATTTTGGAGGCTAGAAAACTGATGTAGAGAGATTTGGTACATAAGAGGTTCATATATTAAAAAAAAAAACCTTTGGAACGACGAATCCGTCTTGCGTGTGCGATGGAGATTCTACATTTGCTTCATCTTTCACTGGCATCAGAAACTATTCTGATGACAGTCTTCTCTCTCAGCGTGTAATTAAGCCTTTCCAGATTATAGCCCACTTCTGCCATGGACTTTAGAGGTTATGAATGATCACCTGAAGATATAATTAAAAGCTATAACGATCATGTATCCTTCGCACGACTGTGACTGGAATATTATTATACTGGTCACTGAGTCCTATAATTAGAGGTATGTACAATTAAGGCGTTTCTGAATTCATCCTCCGCGGCGCCATTGGAGAGAGGACGTTGAAGCAGAGTAAAGTCCCGCCTCTCTCCCTCGGCAGAACTGGTCAACACGAGGTCTCCATGCGGAGTTGCGGTGCCTCCAGGCACTCGGCAGAGGATGAGGTGGCACTCTGGCCGCCGGGACTAAGTAAAGCTCTTTAACGATGATGATATTTCAGAAAGAGTGACATTATCTCTGACACTAATATATTTTCTTGGGTCAACAGGCTTTTAACGATCAAACATCAGCAAGAGAAAGAAAGCGGGAGTATTTTTGAGTGGCCTGTGATCTCGTGCGAGCCTTCCGGATATCCATTTAGCCAAGACATAATTTGGGCTTCTAGATTAATGCATGATTAAGACAATGCATCACAAAGGAGCAGAACACAAGTCTAACAGAATAGAAAACTCTTGCATTTTGTGATGAATGGGCTGGGCTCTCACGCTTCCCATCAGTATCAGAGCGAAGACAGCTGGAAAGCCGGACTCTGCCTCGCCGTGTTTCCAGCAGCCACACGATAACGTCCTTATGATGTGCAGCAGAAGCAAGTCACCGGTACGCAGGCTGTTGTAAGGTTCGATGGCAAGAAATAACTCGTTTTTATACATGCGGATTTTTGCCTTGTGGAAGGAAACCTAAAAACTTTCGGTTCATTTTCTTATTTCTTAGTTATTTTTTAATACACCAAAATATAGTCAGTCCGAAGGTCGAAGTGGCATCCAACGCAAAATTTGTTTGTCAATACGATATCATACATTTCAACGCATTATAATCAACATTTCTTATAACTGGTAATTTCTTTGTTTCCATCCAGTGGGTTTCCTTTTGTTTATTGGGATGACTTTTTCCCCCTCTGTGTTGGATGTTAACTTTGTTACATTACGAAAACAAGTTGCTCTGTCGCAGCGCCTGACAAACACAAGGTTATTATTTCTTCTCATAAAAACTGGTGGCAGAGAACCCTTTCCAGAGAGATGCAGCGGCGGCACTCAATAGTCGAGTGAGCAGCCTCCCTAAAAGGCCGCCACCAAACACTCTATAAGGCATTTCTTTTTTTAATCAGAACTCAACCAGAACACAGCACCATAAAAAAAAATATAGTTATAATGATTTCATTTTTTGCGCACATCCATTAGACACACATGTAGTATGTGTGAGATATATCTGCTGAATCTCGTTCTGCAGGTTTGACCTTATATATATATATATATAGTGATGGACAGAATATTCGCATTCGTATTCGCAAATGCGAATATTCGCATGTTTTTTTCAATATTCGCATTCGCATTCGCACACCCGCTCTTAGTTGTTTGCGAATATGCGAATATTTTGCACAAATAAATATCTTTAAAAATAAGAAAAAAAGTAACAGGTAAACATAATATTACACAAGCAAACATATACATAATTAATAGTTTAGCCAAGCGTTAGTTAAAATAATGGGGTGAGAAGGCGTAGTGGCAGCCAAGGCCATAGTCCCTCGGACACTACGTCCATCCTCTACCCTCCAACAGAGTGGCAGCCGCTACTCTCAAGGTCACTTTTACTAAACTTAACTCATTCCCTCGTGCGCCATACTGCAGTAAGCATATACGTGCTCTTTTCTGTCACCCACGAGAACAATCAATTTCCTTTGAAAGATAACAGTATTGCAGCAGCCTACTGCGTAAAGGCGTCCAGTCACATCAGTGTGGTTTGGGATTATATCGAGATTATCTCAAATGATATTGTAAAGTGTAAACTTTCCAGTAATAATTATTCAAGTAAGATATTATCATGTAATTATTTGTATAAGAGTGGGTCCTCGTACCGCAACCTGGAAACATAGAAAATTGAATGGAATTTACTTTGGACATTCATATTCTTATGGCTGAACTCCTACAATACATACAAAATATTTCAGTTACCTGTATGATATAAAAAATTGTGTATTACTTGAAATATTATGTAATATTCGCAGTTCGCATTCGCATTCGCGAAAATTTAAACCAAATATTCGCATTCGCATTCGCATTCGCGAATACGGAAAATAGACATTCGGTCCATCACTAATATATATATTATATATATATATATATATATATATATATATATATATATATATATATATATATATATAATATATATATAATATATATATATATATTATATAATATATATATATATATATATATATATATATATATATAATATATATAATATATATATATAAGACTGCTCATGCCTCTGATGGCGGAAAAAAACTTGGAGATTGCTAAATAACCAAACTTCATCAAGATCACACTGCTGATCACACTTCATCAAGATCACACTTTTTCAGCTATTGTCTACATATTATTTCGGTAAATTAGATTTTGATGAATGAATTGTGTGTTGTAACGTAAAGCTGTATGGTGTGATAGGTGGCTGGAGTGTGACCTGTAGATGTGTTAAACCAGTGGTGATGTGGTGTGTGATTGTGTACCAGTGTGATGACACCTAATTGTGTGATGTGGCGCATAGTAGTGTGATGTGACGTATAGTGGCTTGATGTGACGCATAATAGTGTGATGTGACGCATATTAGTATGATGTGACGCATAATAGTATGATGTGACACATTAATTGTTATGTGGTGTAAAGCCTGAATTCAATTAAATATAAAGTCATTTAGTGAATGCATTATTTTACCTATGGTTGTACGATAATTGATCTAAAAATATGATTATTCTGGTGGCTCGGTACGACAATGTGGGCTACAAAAGTTCACATCCCTGCACCGGTCCCTGCGGCCTAAACATCTTATGGTCTAAAGTTGTGACTTGTTGTGGAAAAAATACGGCCTAATAGACCCGAACTCTGCTAAGCTACACATCAATGAAGCGCACACGCATCAGCGACAGCCACCGGCAGTTATTCATCTACAGTCTTTACCGGATGAAGTACACGCTCACAATAACAATGAGTCGCCACCTCAGGTCACCGCCGAGCATGGAGCTATACAGGCTTTATAGCTCCATGCCGCCAAGTGTTCCAGCACCTCATGAACTGATGGCATGACTCTTGCCACACATCACTGTTGCGGTTAACTACTGATAGAATTTCATGCATCATACCAACTCAGAGACTAGTATAAGTTGGACTATAACTACGAACCTATACAACACATGTTTTCTTCCATCTCGAGTGTTGGCATTTACATCCAGTCATAGACCACTGTATACCTGGACTGCGCACAGAATATCGGCCTGTTGCACATGGGCCTGAACTTGCCCTGAAGTCGGAGGGCCGCTCGGATTCATATATATATATATATATATATATATATATATATATATATATATATATATATATATATATATATATATATATATATAATCGCATCATACAGACTGGTTTATCAGTATATATGATATACTGTAATCTTCGTAAATGTTTGTTCTATAATATTATCAAATAAAAAAAACAGTAAAACACGGTAAAGAAATGCCATTACGAGACTGAAGAAATATGCATGAACTTCAAATATTCACATTATTTTTTAATATTCACTTCAACTCTTCGCCATTTAAAACTTTGCGAGTCAACTTTTATCATGAAGGGTATCAATAGAAGCGCAATTTTATTAGCTTTCCTTTGATATATCTCGTTATCTGATAAATGAATTAAAACCATGCATAAATTAGCGTTAAATAAATAAATAAAATCATCAATCGGGTTATTTTCCCGATTGATGAGGTTATTTATTTAGTTAACGCTAATTTATACATGGTGATAATTCATTTATCAGAAAACTAAATATATATGTAAATAAATAACATCATCAATCGGGAAAATTACCCGATTGATGATTTTATTTATTTATTTAACGCTAATGTATGCATGGTTCTAATTAATTTATCAGATAACGAAATATATCAATGGAAAGCTAATAAAATTGCGCTTCTATTGATACCCTTCATGATAAAAGTTGACTCGCAAAGTTTTAAATGGCGAAGAGTTAAGTGAATATATATGTTCATGCATATTTCTTCATAGTCTCGTAATGGCATTTCTTTAGCGTGTTTTACTGTTTTTTATTTGATGCTATTATAGAACAAACATGTATGAAGATTACAGTACATCATATATACTGATAAACCAGTCTATATGATAGTCCATAGACCACTATATCTCTTTGTCGGGCGCCCCGCAGGCACCTATGCAGCCCCGCAATTCAAAACATTGTCGCGTGTGCAGTCCAGGTATACAGTGGTCTATGATCCAGTCTATAGGATCAAGGAAATCGTAGATATGATATAAATTTCTTTCAAAAAAGTACAAAAAACAATCATTAACATGATGGATGCCATGACATAAATTAATTTATTTACAGTCAATGACTTAAATCATGAAATGAGGAAACATATATGAAAAGCGTGATAACGAAAACAAATAGAAAGTGTATATCTGTTTACTTGCTTTCTCTGCGCCGAAGCTTTGTGTCCGTGCTTGACTATCATGGTGTTGGTCAATCCAAGTCGTAATGCTAAACAACCGCCTCTCACCGTTGCCTGCCGGTGTCTTAGGTAACGCGCGGCTGCAGGTGTTCCTCACTCTCGGCATGCCGTTTGACCCTAGAAACTGAGGCAACAAATATCGTCACACTGAGACTATGAGCCATGCGCCTGGACATGTATAGTCTGAAGTAGCGAGTAAAACATTAACCAACCAGGAGAAAGCTATATAGAATCATCAATTTGCATTTTTCAGCGTAACGAGTGTCATGCCCTTTTCCTTTCTGGATAGAGATTATTTACATATATCCCGAAATTCCGTGAAATCACAATTGTAAAAACTTGTCTTGATTCAGCCCAAAATGCTGAAAAACACTTGGCCTGCTATCACGATGCAAAAACATCATTTCACATACTAAAGCAGAATTGACGAACCTTCCCTATATTTGTGTCTTTTCTCTTTGCTGCATGGGGACTGGTAATATGTATAAAAAAAAAAAAAAAAAAAAAAAAAAAAAAAAAAAAAAAAAAAAATCTCTCATGAAACTTCAATGGCGTCACAGAAGTTTAAGTGAATCCCACAAAACATGGAGGAATGAATACGATATAAAAACAAAGAAACAATCATTAGCGTGCCAGGATGAGGGTAAAGCAAACACTTCAACATGTTCCCTGTTTGACCAAGCATGAACCAGTCCTTGTCTGGCTCATCCTCGTTCTCGATTATGCAGTCTATCTTTTGCACGCCGACGTTTCTCCTTCGAAGCTTTTTTCCCTACCACCAATCACTATATAATTTCCACCCTTTCTGTTTTTGTCTCACTTTTCCTCTCTTCAAACGTTTTGTTTTATACCTTCACTTTCTTCACTGCACTATCAATACCATTCCTGCATGATACACGGTCTCCAACATCCCGTCACTGTTAATCCCGCTTCTTTATCCATCGACGCATACGAAACTTGGGTTCTCTGATAAATGCCTCCAAGTTGAGTGCGTCCATCGTGTCAATAGTGTGCATCCTCTGTTACCTTCAGCTATTTCAAATACAACAATAGCCGCAGACAATTTATTTTACGGTGATGGTGGTGGTGGTGGTGGTGGTGGTGGTTAGAGTAGTGGTGGTAAAGGTGGTGGTAGTGGTGGTGGTGGTGGGGTAGGTAGGTTATGATGACGAAGAAGATTAGTGTGGTATTGACAGTGGTAATGGTGATGGGAATAATTCTAGAGGCAGTAAAATATAAAGATTGATATGTACATACATACATACATACACCCATACAAACAAGCAGCATTCTTCAAAATATTGCTCATTTACCTAAATAAACCCCCTGATGTAGGCAGCAGTTACATGCTACTTTAACCTCGGGAGGATACACATCTGGGACACATCGCAGTATCTCGCCAGAAGTAACACGCTAACCCCATTCCACTAAGAAACTAAACACCGCATTCAGGGAAATTTGCTAAAAAAAAATGCCTAAAAATAAATTCTAACTTTTGTCGCCCTTTATAATACTCATATATTATGATTCTACTGGAAAATCAAATCTAAAGAGGAGACCTTCGTACTGGTCCTTTGATAATTACAGGAAATTCCAGCTACCAGCACATCAGCTATATAACTACCTATAGACCATCACAGACTCAAGTGTGAGGGTCTATAGAAGGCGAAATTAATAGTGCACGTTTGGTGTGTAGGAATTAGCGTCTGAGAAACGTAAAACTCTTCCATGATGCCTGATGGGCAGTATTGGCGGCGCCTTAACATTATAACACAAGCTCTCCGTCTTCTTTATGAAGCCTTGGAATGTTCGAGGCCCAAGGCAAGGGACGTGACTTTAGTTTTCTCGCACCTGTCTGCTACATTTTTTTGGGACACATTGGTCAACAAGTCAGCCATGAAGTTGTCAGCGTAGAGATAACAGATAAAACACGTGTCATACTACCTCTTCAAGCATTGCCCTGCATCGTATTGCTTATTTCCACATTTTTTCATTCACATTCACTATTTATTGTCATCCGTACCACAGCGCTCCGCCCATACGGTTTCCCGACGAGACCATCCGTCTCCGTCAACCGCCTCTGCATCCGTCGGCTCCACGCACCTCGCTCATCCATCACATCGGCCCTACGCTACACAAAAAAATATGTTTTTCGCCTATCCTGAAGCTTACATCTTTTGCGGTTCCATTTAGGTCTGAGTCTCGAAATAAAGCAGGAACACTACATCTCTCCTATACATATTGTATTCTTAAAATGACTTCATGTCGGTATTTAATTGCGTTTTCTTCCCCTGGAGTATTGTAAATTCAATCTGAGTAATAAGCAATACGTTTCGTGATCAAAACGATCGCTTGTATTTATTTTCTGTCCCTTAGGCACGTCTTCCAACCGAAGGTCAGGAGGAAGGGGGAAGGGGTCACAGGAGAGGCAAGAGGTCAGGAAGGGTCACAGAGAGGCCTCGCGTGTATCTGGTAGTAGTGGTTTGGGAAGTAGTGGTTGTTGATTGTTATAGTTGCGTTATAGTGGTGGTAGTGATATCGTTGGTGTTATTTTTGTCGTTTATAGAGTTTATAGAGTTTATTGCCAAATAACTATTTTATACATGAATAAATATATACACATTTTATAGGCATTAGTCTGCTGAGCATGAGCTCTTTAGCAGACATAAAATCAGTTAACATCTTCTAAATACGAATACGACGAGTCCAATAATTTACAAATAAAGATTAACATACAAAAATATAAACTCACAGTGACAAAATGTTTTCAAAAAAGGTACCTAAATTTCAGGAGCACAAATTAACTGTATTTTAATTTCATTCTATAACACCTTGACTTTGTAAATTATATAAATACTGTTTAAGTTTAAATTTAAATAAATTGAGATTAGTTCCTGTTTTTATTTCATCTGGTAATGCGTTCCAACATCTCGGGCCAAAACAATATATATAAAATTTGTACCGTGTTGTTCTTGGTTGTGGACATAACAAATTAACATTGTTACCTCTGATACCTAGGCTGTGCTGAATCATTCTATATATTGTTATGTTGTGACTATTATCATTTAAATCATTATAAACAATGAGAAGACAAAGATATTTAAGTAGTAATTCAAATTTTAGTAACTTTAACTCATTGAATAAGAAGTGTGTAGAGTCATGTTTCCCTCTATATGTTATGGTTCTGATCAATTTCTTCTGAGTGACAATAATTTCCTTTACATTTGACGGCCACGTACAACCCCAGATGGGCGCACAATATATAATAAGAGGATAACACAAGGAATAATATATACTTTTCAATGCATCAGTTGTTAGATTGTAACGAATTTTGTATAATATTCCACAAGTTTTTGACAATTTTAAGCAGACTGATTGAATATGATTTTTCTAATTTAAGTTTTCATCTATAATAACCCCGAAAAATGTTGTACATGCAACTCTCTTAAGTTCACACCCATCCATATATACTGGACCCATGTTGTATATTACAGATCGATTTTGAAATAGCATATAATTAGTTTTTGTAATATTTACCCTTAATTTGTTTGCTGAAACCCATTTACTAAATATTTCTAGTTCAGTATTTAACACAGCATTCAAGTGATCTAAGTTGTTATCCTGTAGGAGAAGATTGGTGTCATCCGCATAAAGAACATAATTAAATTTATTACTGGCATTGCAAATATCATTTATAAATACTAAAAACAACAATGGGCCCAGTATTGATCCCTGAGGTACTCCCCTGTCGACAGTTTTCAGCCTGATGTTTTATTGTTACAATATACAGCTTGTTTCCTATTTGTCAAATAACTTGAAATTAACTTTAATGGTGTTCCTCTTATTCCTATATTATTTAGCTTACCTATTAATATTTTATGGTCCAGTGAATCAAATGCTTTAGATAAGTCCATGAATATGCCTGCAACATAATGTTTTCTTTCCAAATTACTATAAATTTCACTTGTAAATTTCATTCTTGCTTTCTCTGTTGACATATTATTACGGTATCCATATTGACTATCAGATAGTAATTAAAAATCTTCCAAGAACCCTTTGAATCTATGAACAATATCTTTTTCAAAAATATTACTAATCGAGGGTAAAATAGATATGGGTCTATAATTATTTTCATCATCATCATCACCATATATAAATATTGGGATTACTTTATCAATTTTAAGTTTGTCCGGAAAGCATTCTTACTGGAAACATAGATCGATAATGTGGGTGAGAGGGACATCAATGTAATGTGCGAGCAGCAAGTTGGAGCAGTTTTGGTGGAATTTCATCACATCCGGGTGCTGTGTTTGCTTTTATAGATTTTAAATATTGATTAATTTCTTCCCTAGTAACAGGATACAGGTAAAAAGAATTTTCCGATGGATTATTGAAAAATGGAGAGTGAGAGTTTTGTTGTACACTTATTTGTTGCGGTGGAATCTAGCTTTTTTTTAAGAAATGTTCATTACAAATATTTGCAGTGAGGCCATTATTTTTCAGTTTAATTTCAATACAATGATTGACCTTTTTTCTGCCCATTAGACAATTTATTGTATTCCAAATTGATTTATTATTACCTTGTTTACTCCTAAATTTAATTTGAAAATATTTGTTTTTTGCAGCTCGAAGTAGTGTTACCAGCTGGTTCCTGTAAGTTTTATATCTTGGTCCATATGACAATGGCCATTTTGATGCCAACCTTTCAAGTCTGTGTTTCTCATGGATACTAGTTCTTAATCCTGCAGTTATATAAGGGCGTCCTTGGTGCAATAGTGGTACTGGTGATTGTAGTGCAGTGGGCATGATTGTGGTGATATCTTATGATAGTGGTCACAGAGATGGTGTTGGTGGTGATGGTGGTGGTAATAATAGGGGTGGTGAAGTGTTTATATACTTGGATTTGGGCAACAATTGGTGCTCTTAATCATGTCAGTTGGTTGTATTGATTGGCGAAGAAGTTTTGGTAATAGTAGCAAAGATGAAGGTCGAGGACTTGATAACGTGGTAGTACATAGGTAACACAAATGTGATGGCATTCTAGGTGGACACACTATAGAGAAAAGTAGAAAGTGAGAGCTTGGAAAGGGGCAGGAGACAGAAAATGGCGAGAGAAGGCCGAAGGTAGTAAAAACAAAAATATGGGATAGTTAATAAACAAAAATGAAATACTACAGATAGAGATTGAAATGTAGAAGAAAAAAAAATGGGAATGCGTAATGGCTGTAACTAAATAAATAACATCATGAAATCGGGTAAATTACCCGATTTCATGATGTTATTTATTTAGTTAACGCTAATTTATGCATAGTTCTAATTCATTTATCAGAAAAGGAAATATATCAATGGAAAGCTAATTAAATTCCGCTTCTATTGATATTCTCCATGTAAAAAGTTTTTTCACAAAACATTAAATGGCGAAAAGTTTAAGTTCATGCATATTTCTTGAAAGTCTCATAATGGCATTTCTTTAGTGTGTTTTACGGTTTTTTATTTGATAATATTATAAACAAACATTTCTAAAGATAACAGTATATATTTTATACTGATAAACATATATTAGGTAGGATATTACCCGATTTCATGATTTTTTATATTTAGTCACGCCGCTAATTCATTTATCACTAAACGAAATATATCAATGGAAAGCTAATTAAACTCCGCTTCTATTGACATTCTCCATGTAAAATGTTTGCGAGCAAAATATTAAATGGCGAAGAGTTTAAGTTAATGCATATTTCTTGAAAGTCTCATAATGGCATTTTCTTTGTGTGTTTTACGGTTTTTTATTTGATAATATTATAGAACAAACATTTCCGAAGATAACAGTATATCTTTTATACTGATAAACATTATATTAGGTAGGTAAACTTGTACAGGGAGCGGTGCGGGTAGTATCCTTATGGTGTGACGTCACGGGCGATCCACCAGGCCTTATCATCTCGGTGGCCACGGTATTATTGTATGTATCAGAAAACGAAATATGTCAATGGAAAGCTAATTAAATTCTGCTTGTATTGATATCTGCCATCTTATAAGCTGTCCCACAAAGTCATACATGACGACGAGTTTTAAGTGAATCATATTTCTTCAGAGTCTCATAATGACCTTTATTTAACGTGTTTTACTATGTTTTATGTGATAATCTTATAGAACAAACATTTCCGAAGATAACAGTCTATCCTTTATACATGTATAACATGATATACTGCGGGGTAATGCCTTGAGAACTTCCCCGGGTCTTGGGTGAACGAGGAGGCCTTGGCACCAAGATGGCGCCCAGTAGCGTTTAACATAGGGCCTATGAATGGCGTTACCCTCTTTATAGAGATACCCTAGTATTAATCAGCATGGAATACTTATATATATCTTTATAGTCTCATTTACTCTAATCAATGGGTTCCATTTTCCTCCCCTACCTCTGCCAGAACCATAGTCAGGCCGGTTCCCTCACAATTAAGGGGACTCTTGCCTCTCATTATCTCTCCTATCATGCGCGCCCTCCAAGAATTATTTTTACACTTTCAGCCACACGACTGTCATTCCTCCACTCAGCACACTACCACAGGAGCTACTCCATCAGTCTATCCACACTCCTTCTGTCTCTCATCTTACTTCATTCTTCATATCTTGACATCTCTCTCGTGGGAGAGCTCTTCCATCATGCATCAATACAATATAACAAGAAGATTCGTCTCTCATCGAGTGTGCTTATATATATTCAGTAATGATTACATTAATCACTGAACATATCACTCTCCTATGCGTCAGTTTCTGAAAAAATTCTATAGGCGGCTTAATAAGGAAGATAATACGAATATGCTAATTAGGGTCAATTATGCAAATTAGCATCCAGCAGTTTCTGCATCCTTAGGATGTGTACATTACATTTCAAGCATAAAACCTTACTGTACTCAACAGTTCCAGGTTCACTATAGGGCATATAGGAACGGCTACCGTAGTTTAGACTAAATTTAAAGTGACAAGAGTCAGCTAGAGCAGATTTTTTTACTCCCACCAACTAGCTGCTCACCATATATGCATGGTGCATTTTGTGTGAGAATGAATTTCCATTCTAGATAAGCTCAAGTTAATTATAGGCTAAATAGTAGGCTACTATGAAATACCAGCTATACCGATAACGACTTCAATACGAAGATTTCCTCAGATAAGAGGAAGCAAATATATAAACAAATGCAATCACTGAAAATTAAAACTTCATTCAGTAAGGGGAAAAAACCGGAAAGCCAAAACCTGTCATGCCCTGCCACCTATAGCTACATGTACTAGGTAGACAAGGAAGGCCAAATTTTAACAGCAAGGCTACGCTACCTTTATTTACAACTATAGGATTCGTACAGTAATTGTATCTCATCGAGTGCGCTTATATTAATTCACATTACTGTGTAACGAGACGCAAAAGATATACGTAAAAAGACAGTGCAGGTGAGAAATAATGTATAAATAATGAGAACAAAATGAGGTCGCTACATGGTGAGATATGCCGAGCTGCCTCTTGACTGAGGAATGGCAGCTAGGCTGCTTCCTGACGGAGAACAAATCATGTCGCTACATGGTGAGATGCATTACACCGATATTGTGGAGGGACTGTGGATATCTGCCACCTGACGAAGAACAACAGGCAGTTGAGAGAGGCCGCTGCCTCAGCTGTGGTCTCGCTTCCCCGTGATTGAGTAACAAGCAAAGCTACGCTTCCTTGATTTACAAGAAGATTCGTCTCTCATCGAGTGTGCTTATATATATATATTCACATTACTGGGTAATAAGACGCAAAAGATATATTTAAGAAAGACAGTGAAGATGAGAAAAAATTTATAAATGATGAAGATGAGTGGTTAAATCCACCCAGAGTATCCTACGGCGAATTAATCCGCCACGGAAATCTCCGGCCGTGGGGTCGGCTGGGGTGAGGCAGGAGCCGGGAGCAAGCTGTTGCCTCTCCGCGCGGCGGGATGAAATGAAAAGTAATCATCGTACCTCTGGCGCGCTACATGGCATCCGAAAACACAACCTTCTGGATAACCAAACCAAAGACAGTATACTAAAGAAAGACGGGAAATATTCCTATCCAACATAACAAATAAGTGTAGCCAGAACGATGCCAGATAGCACTCGATTCTTGTGTTTAGAGCGCCATCTATTGGGTGGACGAAAAACTACCTCAGTGGTTCCAGATGTTGCTAGCCTTTTATTTTCTATTATTTCAGGGAAAATATTAGATATATTAAGTGGAATTGTTGTCATATATATATATATATATGCACACAGTACAACGTAGTGTAGTGTCGTGGTCAGGGAAGCGGTAGTAGCAGTAATATTTCGGTGGAGGAGCTGGAGCATACACGTCTTGCCACCACCACGATAGCTCAAAGAGTGGACGACTGGACGACGGACGTCCGAGTTGATTCAAAGATGTAAAATTGTAGACAACCATGCGAGATGATGATTGCACAGAAGGTACTGACTACTGATTTTGCAACGGCACCACCTGAAGTGTTTAATTACGGAATTTATTTAATTTCTGCCCACAATATAGTTCCTTGGTGTCTATTTTGACATATCTGAAAAAGATCCACTGATTTTGTTGTTCCTATTTGTTTTACGTAAATTAAGAAGTTCCAAATGACTGTTTTGGTTTCCTTTACATGGTGTTGTAACATCAACGACTTCATCCGTATATGTTGATTTCCAGGCAATGTAGTAAAACATGTTCCTTAATATACATATCTGCATTGTACAATTCACACTTCGTGTCTTTAGAATAGTCATAGCTCAATTGACGCTAACGCCCTCATCTAGTGGACGAAAGAACTAAAGAGTAACCAGTTAGCCTTTACTACACCTTATTTTGAAGCTTTCCAGTCTTTCTTTAGTATACCGTCTTTGACCAAGCCTCCCAGACCGCTACACCCGCACCTCCCCCGGCGCACACACTTCTCCACACATTTATCGTGGCCGTATAGGTCGGGAACGGGTGATAAACGCTCTGGAAAGGCACAGCTTTCTTGCTTCACCCATAAAGGATGCAAGTATATGCCATATCGCAAAAAAAAAATATCAGAAACACCTACAAACCTTCAAGTACTATACTTATTTATAATTTTACGCGTATTTGTATTACAGCGGGGTTGGGAGGCCACCTCAGTTGACGTCACCGAGCCGTGGTGCGTCGTCTGCAAGTCGTGAGGAGCGTTTTGGAAGCTCGGGGAATTTACATATTTCGATTGCGGATAATTAAAAATCGGGTGACTGGATGCAAAAAGTGACAACATATTGTTGATATACTCGATAATGGCTATATTTTGACTGCATTAAATCAGGATTGATGAAATAGTCTGGACGATTACTTTAAGGATTTTTCTTACGTATATCAGCGCACAAGGAAAATTAAAAATGCTTCCCGCAGTTCCCATAATTCACTGTAACAAAACAACTGAAAAATCGTACAAATCTGATCCAAAATAACAGTCACTGGACAAAATATATAATTCATATTCCTATCAAAACGCGTGGAAGAGAAATGAGGTCACGTTAGGAACCCTATTAGCGTGCACGCTCAGGCCTCGCTCATTAATCGCCAATAATGCTAATAATGCTAATAAATAGGTAGTAATCCTCCCATTAGTTCTCGCGATGGTTGACTTCCGATTTTTCAAGATCCGCTGTGTGTTTCCTTATCGGCAGGAGACAAGAGCGAAGTCTTGGCAGCCGCGATAGTTCCTAGTATGTGGCTCGCCAAGGGACTGATCTCAGAGTGAGTGGACCACCAATTAAACGACCATCCGCATGTCTGCCCATGCCTCTGTAGTGACTCAAAATGACTCGTGATGCTGATAAACTATACAATAGCTCTTTTTTCCAACCACCATCGACTGCTATCAACGTGCCATCAGATACCTGAAGATGATGTAAGTGGTAATCGCTGTCTTTATGGAATGAGATCAGTTCCAGAGTGTTGACCTTTTTAAAGGTAATGATTTCACTTATTTGTTCAACATCGCATCATGACATAGCGCATCGCCGTCCTAGAGGAGAGCTAGAGTGCGTCAACGACTAATGAGGAACAATGTGTGCAATACTCTCACCCAATAGAGATTTGGCAGGACATAAATATAAGACAAACAAGCCGACTCTCCCGTTGCCTTTTCCGTTTCAGCCACCTAAAACTGGGCAACCTCCCTGACCCGAGGAGCAAATGAAACTGACTTTCACCCAAGGGACCAACTCTGTATCCTCTCCTAACCGACCTGACCCGCATCAGCTTATCTCCACCATAAAGATAAAGTCAGTGAGGTGTACCTATAAGCACCTCTCTCCTCTCTCTATCTCCTTCCCCTCGAACACCTTATTGATGGGACAGGTTTGGGCCTGGTCACGCCTCCTTTCCACACCTTGAGACATGCTCACCTGCGAATAAAAAGTTTCGCGCACACCTGGATTCGCACACCTTTCATGACTTACGTGTATAAAGGTCTTATAAAGAATGAATGTGAATTAATGTCAAAGTACACTCACAAATATACTGACATGTATATACAAAAAAATGTATTCCTCAGTAATATACTATTACATACAAAAAAGACATGTAATCACAAATATTGTACAGTAGGGTACGTCTCTCTCTCTCTCTCTCTCTACCCGTCAGGGTGTCAAGGTTGGTAGAGACGTGAGCTCGCAATGTGCAGAGTCCCTGCGCATTCGGTCAGCGGTTCGAGTCCGCCTAGTTCGTGCTGACGTGGTGGCGCTTTGTATAGTCAATAACCTTGTAGTTGGTACTTGGAAAGTGTCTAGATAGGATGAAAATCTTATCTTATCTCTCTCTCTCTCTCTCTCTCTCTCCTCTCTCTCTCTCTCTCTCTCTCTCTCTCTCTCTCTGAAATAACTAACAGTTGTACTCACTCCCTCCCTACCTCACCTCACCTCACCTCACCTCACCTCACCTCACCTCACCTCACCTCACCTCACCTCACCTCACCTCACTCACTCACTCACTCACACACACACAGCGACACGGAAATAACGGAAAAATAAATGCCACCTTCACCTGCGAATAAAACTTTGCTAAATTAGGTGATGGTATCTTGAGGAAACTAGGTGACTTATTTGGCTGTTCTGACTTCGTGCCTCTGCCTGCCTGGTGTTATCTGGCCGGCCCGGCGCCTCGCTCGTACAGAGAACCAGATGGTGATATTCACTTGAACAGATGATGCTGCGTGGAGGTGCAACTCAGCTCTGATACTCCATCATCCCCACCTGGATATATGTGTGTGTGTGTGTGTGTGTGGTGTGTGTGTGTGTGAGCGTGCGTGCGTGTGTGTGTATTCATCTAGTTGTATTCATCTAGTTGTATTTTACAGGGTCTGAGCAACGCTCGTATGGCCCCGTCCGTCTCCAGATCAACATATTTTATCATTCATCCTTAGTGTTTAGTGTTGGCCGAAGCCAACAATGTATGTGTGTGTTTGTGTGTGTGTGTGTTGGGTCGTGTGCGTGTGCGTGTGGTGTGTGTGTGTGTGTCTTAATAGGCCTCCCACTTAAGTAATCTTTGAAATATCAGCACTTCACGATTCTGCCGTTGTAAGGATCACAATAATGAACTAGGGGGGGGGGGGGCACTCAGTAGAGCGCATACCTCCGCCCGAATATTTCATCAAAATATAATATAAATATAATATGTTATATATATATATATATATTTTATATATATATATATATATTATATTATATATATATATATATATATATAAAATGCACTCAGTATGAGCGCATACCTCCGGCCGAATATTTCATCAATTGGTTGCCATGGCAACAGTTGTAAATAGATTTAATCCAAAATTAAATCAGTTCTTCCTCATACCAAATAGACTTGGTATACCGAGTTTGGTCCAAATCTATTCGTAACTTTTCGAGAAATCCTGTACACTAACAAACAGACAGACAGTCAGACAGATCGGGGTGAAAACATAACCCCTCCAACATCGTTGGCGGAGGTAAAAAGCTGAACTAATATTTCAGCTATGGACTTAATGAAAAAAATAGGCTATGGCTTCAACACGCTCTCTGGCGATCAGGTCCTATCATGAAATACTTGGGAAGCTTGGAATTCTTAGCCTTATCTTTACTACCCGTGAGAAGATGAAAAAACTTGCTGAAAAACCTTTCACTGTGATAAGTCAAGTCATTTGGCTGCTGTCTCCCTCGTGAGAGCGTGTGGCCACCCGCTGATGAGGCAGCTGATGCTAGTTTGTTAGTGATCCCATGTAACTTTCCAGTAACTTCCTAGTGGTATAAACCAACATGACGTGACGGCTGCCTAGCACACTGTCAGGCCGCTACCCCCAGACGATGCGATAACTGGGAGTCTGGCTGCGTTACGAGCAAGGGGCGCCCACCTGATGGGCTTCTTCTCAGGTGAACTCAAGGGAACGAGAGCCATTATTGTAAGACTTCACATCGCTTTGTATATACTCACAACGATCAGGTTCCTTTTAAAGCTTTATATATGTCAATACTAGTTATATGGTGTAAGAGAAATATATATATATATACAACATTTATATACATATATATATATATATATATATATATATATATATATATATATATATATATATATATATATATATATATATATATATATATATATATATATATATATTGTTTATATGACACGAGTGATTATAAGCTGGAACAGTTTGTTCCTTCATAATACAGAAAGATAGTGAATTGATGCGCGAAAGCAACGGGATAAATATGGGAATTTTTCACCAAGACAAATGGATTGTAATCAGAGGGTACGCACATACCCTCGCACGCACAAATGAAGAAAAAAATCGAGTTTGTATATGATGAGAGAAGAAAGAACCAAAATTATCTATAATAATATAAGCGAAAGTGTGTCTGTCTGTCTGTCTGTGTGTGTGTGTGTGTGTGTGTGTGTTGTGTGTGTGGTGTGTGTGTGTGTGTGTGTGTGGTATAGGTTCCGCCCCCCCTGGCGCAATCACCTCATATGGCACATTTTTGGAACCGGGTTGACCAGGGGAAGGTTTTAAGCCCATTTATGAGATGATTCGATCACTTTTTTTTCTTCTTTTTTTTAGCAGCCTATTAGCGATAATTGTGAAAAAAAAAGTGGGTTGCGAGAATTGAGGAAACCTTGATGTAGGGTGATGGGTAATGGGTGAGTGAATGGGTGGGGTGATGGGTAATGGGTGTGGGGTGATGGGTGAGTGAATGGGTGGGGGGTGATGGGTTGGGGGTGATGGGTGATGGGTGAGGGAATAGGTGGGGGGTAATGGGTAATCTATAATAATATAAGCGAAAGTGTGTCTGTCTGTCTGTCTGTGTGTGTGGTTGTGTGTGTGTGTGTGTGTGTGTGTGTGTGTTGTGTGTGTGTGTGTGTGTGTGTGTGTGTGTCTGGTATAGGTTCCGCCCCCGTGGCGCAATCACCTCATATGGCACATTTTTGGAACCGGGTTGACCAGGGGAAGTAGTAGGGCAGCTTAGCACCGAATTTCAAATGGATGGGGACATGCCGGATAAAAGCACCAAAATTTTATCAGGCAATCTTCAGGGTCCCCGCTATGATTCTATAACCGGCGCCAAGCGGTAGGACCACTCTTATTTGAAATTTTTCATTATTTGTGAGAAAAAAAAATTGAAAATTTTGGGATTTTGTTTTTGTTTTGTTTGTTTTTTAGTTTTTGGGAAAAAATGTTTTTTTATTGCAGAAATGAGAAATATAGTCTTTTCCGATCATTTTGGTGTAATTGTTTTTAAAATCGAACATCTAGAAGTATTTTAAAACAATATTTGAAAATTAGGTGTCTCGGGTGCATTTCCTCAATTTTTTTTAAACGTTCTAATTAACGTAGGTCACCCGGGTATTCATAAACACAATTTTCGTTATCATTTTTATTTCGTAATCGCGTGGTCGAGTAGCGGTTAACATAGTGAATCGCGTAGTCTAATTAATTCGGAGCCTGCCCTTAACACATACGAAAATCAAGAAAAATGGATACTCTTTCAGACCGTGCGTATATTCACCCAACATGGTGCAAAATTACTTCTCGGCTAAGCTATTCACATTGGCAGCTGCATAGTTCGGTGCACTTCCACTGCGCCTTCTGCATGAGCATCGTCCTCCGCACGTGGCGCTTTTGCAGCCACACTTGACCAGTTCGCTGCAGGCCTGAGATGCTACAGGCAGGTTGGACCACACAGGACGCCAGGTCTTCGTTGCACTCTCTAGAGTCCATCCAAAGCCCTCTGGGGTTGGAGGCTTCTGCTCACATGATCACTGGTTGCCCAGATTCCAGCTTGGTAGACTGCGCGCAGTGTGTGCTGCAGAAGGGCTTCTTGCGTTGGGGGAATCTTTCCATTGGCCTGTTCTTCTGTGAGAAGAGTTCCCTACGTGCCTCGTTCACAGAGTCCAAGTTGCTCGTCTTATTGTAGATGATCACGGTGAAGCGCTCGAGCAACTGGAATTGCTTGCAGTTCACTGTCACAGTCATGTAAGGGTGATTCATGAAGTTGTTGAAGGCCTCCGTCACCTCCACGTAGGCATTCCAAGCCTCCCATGCTGATTTCTTCCCTTTGCCGGAAGAAAGCGGAAGTTGTGTCGCAGCCCGTGAAACTGTGGAACATAGGCAATGCCGGTTGACCTATCTTTTCCCAGAGCATGGCATATGGCATTGATTATCCAGGTACATGAAGTTCTTTCCAGTTCCAAATGCTACCCAGATGGCTGCCATCTGATGCTGGCTGGTCAGGGAATGGTACTTTCCTATCAGTATGGCAACGACGTCTGTGTTGACAGTGCGTACCAAACAGTTGGTGCATCCCTTGTCCAGCGCATCTTTCAGGTGAACAACAATCCTTGTATCGGCCTCTTCGTGGTCACATCGTGGCATGGAGTGGTCTGAACCTCTGCTGATTACATTTGTGCCTGATGTTATGAAGACCCCTTTCCGTCTGGCCAGTCACTGGAGCCGACTTTGTCTGAAAGGAACTGGAAAAGCTCCTCCTTGTTTGTGGGATCCCGGAGGAAGTCGGGCCAGTTGCTGGGCACCTTCGTTGGACCACCGACCTTTCTTCGTACACCTTTCCCCCTTTTCTCTCTAGTTGACTCCTTGATACTGCTGGCAATGTAGCTGTCCCAGACCACATCGACTCTCTGCAGGATTCAAGAAGCTTCAGGATGTGGGGATGAAGACCTCATTAGCGTAGTCATTGAATGTGGTAACATTAGTAAGAGGAAGCAGATACACCACAGCAGCACCGTCGAGTATTCTTGCATCCAGAAACGGCGGGGGGTTCCTCTGAGGTTTGTGTTTCTTCCACAAGATACCAATGAGGTCTGACTTCTTTCGCGCCGACTTTTCGCTGACTTTGGCGCCGGTTCTAGAATTGAAGCTTAGATGCTGAGGAAATGCACCCGAGACACCTAATTTTCAAATATTGTTTTAAAATACTTCTAGATGTTCGATTTTAAAAACAATTACACCAAAATGATCGGAAAAGACTATATTTCTCATTTCTGCAATAAAAAACCATTTTTTCCCAAAAACTAAAAAAAAAAAAAAATTCCCAAAATTTTCAAAAAAAAATTTCAAATAAGAGTGGTCCTACCGCTTGGCGCCGGTTATAGAATCATAGCTGGGACCCTGAAGATTGCGTGATAAAATTTTGGTGCTTTTATCCGGCATGTCCCCATCTACTACCTAAGCTGCCCCACTAAAGGTTTTAAGCACAATTATGAGATGATCCGATCCCTCTATTTTTTCTTTTTTTTAGCAGCCTATTAGCGATAATTGTGAAAAAAAAGTGGGTTGCGAGATTTGGAGAGAACTGCAACTCGAGAAATGCCAGTGGTCGCTGGCAGTTTTAACTCAAAGGTTGGTCTACTGTGTTTTGGCTCCGCGACTAATATTTTTCATAAATTAATTTCGCGATAAATATTGATGCACCGCATCTGAATACCAAAAAATATAGTTCTTCTGTTGTTCTACTAATTATATGGATGACATGCATTACGATGGAACGTTCTATAATAGCAATTTAATGCAAATTACTCGCCTCGAGTAGCAAAGCTTAATAGATTTTTTACATGTATATTGTGGCATGTAAAATTTGGGCGATGTTCACACTGTTTTCTAAGACAGTACTGCTGCGTCTGGCAAACGCTTGTCAAAATACAATTAGCAATGCCTTGGAAAAACGAAGAATAAAGAATGCCGAAATCGGCTTGTTGCTGCGACAATGTAGGTTATAATTGTGGAGGCGACGTGCCGCGGCGGGGAGTGGTGGGCGGGGAGATTGTGGCGGGGAGATTGAATCAAAACATTGCCACTTCACGCGTCGACTCATTGCACTTCTAGGCTTTCTATCTGATTGATACACAATAATAACAGGAAAATATGACTGCCTAGGTATAGATAGCTTCTAAATATTCGTTATTGACTATATAATATCATAGAGTAGCAATTTACCTCGCCTCCTCAACTATAACCTACTTGGTTAGTTTGGTTATATACAATGTTTTACAGAATCAGGCTTCTATACAATATACATATAGAAGAAAATCGTTCTTAATATTATACTTGTGTGTTTTAAGTACAGTGGAATAAGCCCATATTTTTCTTTCAAGTTGACCAACTTTTCACCAAATTGTGAGTTTAAAACTACCAGCGACCACTGGCATTTCGGAGTTGCAGTTACTCTCTAATTGAGGAAACCTTGATGTAGGGTGATGGGTAATGGTGAGTGAATGGGTGGGTGATGGGTAATGGGTGTGGGGTGATGGGTGAGTGAATGGTGGGGGTTGATGGGTTGGGGGTGATGGGTGAGGGTGAGGGAATAGGTGGGGGTGATGGGTAATGGTAAATATAAGCGAAAGTGTGTGTGTGGTGTGTGTGTGTGTGTGTGTGTGTGTGTGTGTGTGTGTGTGTGTGTGTGTGTGTCTGGTATAGGTTCCGCCCCCCGTGGCGCAATCACCTCATATGGCACATTTTTGGAACCGGGTTGACCAGGGAAGGTTTTAAGCCCAATTATGAGATGATCCGATCCCTTTTTTTTTTTTTTAGCAGCCTATTAGCGATAATTGTGAAAAAAAAAGTGGGTTGCGAGAATTGAGGAAACCTTGATGTAGGGTGATGGGTAACTGGTGAGTGAATGGGTTGGGTGATGGGTAATGGGTGTGGGGTGATGGGTGAGTGAATGGGTGGGGGGTGATGGGTGATGGGTGAGGGAATAGGTGGGGGGTGATGGGTAATGGTAAAATAAGCGAAAGTGTGTCTGTCTGTCTGTCTGTGTGTGTGTGTGTGTGTGTGTCTGGAATAGGTTCCGCCCCCCGTGGCGCAATCACCTCATATGGCACATTTTTGGAACCGGGTTGACCAGGGGAAGGTTTTAAGCCCAATTATGAGATGATCCGATCCTTTTTTTTTTTTTTTTAGCAGCCTATTAGCGGTAATTGTGAAAAAAAGTGGGTTGCGAGAATTGAGGAAACCTTGATGTAGGGTGATGGGTAATGGGTGAGTGAATGGGTGGGGTGATGGGTAATGGGTGTGGGGTGATGGGTGAGTGAATGGGTGGGGGGTGATGGGTTGGGGGTGATGGGTGAGGGAATAGGTGGGGGGTGATGGGTAATGGGTGAGTGAATGGGTGTATGGTGATGGGCAATGGGTGAGTGAATGGGTGGGGGGGTGATGGGTAATGGGTGAGTGAATGGGGTGGGGGGTGATGGGTAATGGGGGGAGTGAATGGGTGGGGGGAATACATACATTTCTACATCCATGATTTCAGGAAAGTTGGGAAGGGCTATCTGGGAGAGCCCGGGTTTTTGGGTTTGGGCCGAAGGCCCACCAAACACAGGTGGTGGGCCAAAGGCCCACCACCAATAGCCCCCCGCAAGAGCTAGCCAAAAAGTCCGCCCGGAGGGCGGCTTTGCGGCTAGTGAACCATATATAAGAAAAGAATCGACAAAAAAACAACCACAAGACAACAAGTGTATTGAGCTCAAAAACAGTGACTAAATAGAAACATTCACCGCAAACATTAATCGTCAACTCGCAAGCTTCGCCAGACGTTGCCATTAACATATACAAGGTACATAATATATGAAGTAGGAAAATGTACCTATTTACCCTTGAACCCTGAAAATTCGCCTGGACAAACGATATTTTTTCTGGTCGATACATTTATAGGATTCAAACAGGTTTTCTTATCCAGCAGACACGACGCTTGTGTAAGGGAGGAGAGAAGTGGCACCAAGAATGGGAGGAAGAAAGGGGGAGAAAGAGGGAACGAGGAAGTAATGGAAGGAGTGGAGATCGGTGGGAGGGAAGATAAGAAGGGAAATATACGTAGAAAAGGAAAACCAATAAAAGAGGAGAAAGGAATAGAATGGGATGAGAGAGAGAGAGAGAGAGGGGAGGAGGAGAAAAGAGAGAGAGAGAGAGGGGAGGAGAGAGGAGAGAGAGAGAGGAAAAGGAGAGAGAGAGAGAGAGAGAGAGAGAGGGGGGGGGGGGAGATAGTGCATAGAGTAAAGCCCTGTTCACGCTGTGCCGACTCTGAGCAACGACAACCCAGCGACCTTCAAATTTGACGAGTCGGCTCCCACGCTCCTAGAATGGGGGAAGTTCTTTTGGTGTCTTGGTGTCGGCGAGTATGATTGCCGACGGTCGTTACCTGCTTGGGACATTCGTCCAACTAGTTTCCATGTCGGCGACATGCTCGCAACTAGTCTCAAGAAGAGTTTCAACGGTTATTTTTTTCATTGGCGCCATGTCTACGACAACCCCGACTCTGCCGACCGATTGGCCGACAGTCGCAGACAGTTTTGACGACAGTCAAGCAGATGGTCGCCGACTGTTGGCAAGACTGTTTGTGAAGTGGCTGGCCGACCAATTGGGCAACAATTGCCAAGGAGTTGGCCGACGGTCTTCCCTACGGTCTTCCCGACTGTCTTGGTGGCAGTCTTGCCAACTGTCGCAGAATTACCCAGATTTTTCATCAAAAGGATATTTTGGCCGCACACATCTGTCCAGCATTTGGATACTGTCGCCGATTTTTACCCAGATTTTCCTTCAAAAGGATACTTTGGCTAACATCTCAACATCCTGTTAGCCGATATTTCCGAGCCGACATTCGTCACGAACGTCCTTCATTAGATGAGGACTGTCGTCACTACAGTCCGTCATTAGTCTTAGGTAGTCGGCATCGACGACTGTGCCGACAGGAAACTGTCAAAATTTGAAAAATGACCCCGACAGTCTTCGCGACTGTCTCAAGACATGTCAAGACTGTCAGGGCAGTCTTGACGACTGTCGCCGACCTCCCTCAGACCTCAACCGGAAATAACCGTTGGTCCAGACCCTTGCCGACCCTCGTCGAGAAAGTATTCCAAGGAATACTTTTTCGCGTGCCCCCTCACGACTCCACAACCCACCCCGACGTCAGCTCATCATCCGGCGATCACTTATAATAGTCCATGGCCGGACCAGATATCGGTACCACCCAAGGTGGCAAAACTATACTTGTGCCATTTAGTTTGTTGCATCAATAGAAGTAAAATAATGTATGACAGCCTTTCCATGTTGGTAGCTTTACGGTATATTTTTTTGAAAAACCCACTTTCATAGGGAAATTTTTTCATACTTTCCGTTTTTATTTATGAAACAGTGCATCGTAGGCATAAAGGGTATATAGACTAAGAATTTAGTCAATTAAATTCTGCACAGGTCTGTCTCCATGCATTTTTGCTATATATGTCATAGTTTTTGCGCAAATGAAGCCGGAAGTTGAAGGCATGTTTTCATCCAGATTGAAAAAATTGCGTTTCTCAGCCATATTTCGTTAAATAACTCTGAAACATGTAATTTCTCGATAAAATGCCATAGAGATGAGATTGATGAGACAGTATTCATCTTTTAAATGTTACTTTTATTATTCTTCAAATGTTATATATTGACATCTAAGAAGCTAAAAACAAAAAACTGTATCACAGAAATCCATATCTTGATATCATTTACGTCTTAAGCCTTATATATTACCAGAGTATTTACGTTGAAAGAACTGGAAAAAAAAATTTCTAATCCATGTTCTTGTCTGTTGCAGATGGACGAGCTGAATGATGGCGGACACTGAGTACCCTTGTACTGATCCGACTCCAAGGCGCCCGCGGCTAGAGTGCATCATTCATTGTTCCGATGACAATGAAAACCTAATTTCACCACAATCAGTCGATCCTGGAAAACTCTCCTCCGGGCAGCTCAAATACGGCGTCATGAGTTGGAGTTGGCTGAAGGCACTCCCGAAGGAGAGATCCCTGCTCTCAATTACCACAGAAAATGTCGCAGCATCTTCACGATGAAGAAAGCACTAGATGGCATCCTTGCTCAAAAAGAGAAGACTACCAATGGCTGTCCTGAGGATAGCAACCCTGCAAGGGCTGGTCGTGCAGTCCCTAGCACCTCAAGAACATATGAAGCAGAGTGCATATTTTGCCAGAAAACAAACAAGTACTCCAAACGACAGAAGACTCGAGAAGTGTTGGTGAAGTGCAGTGAACTGAGAGCTGATGCTAAGATCAGGAATGCCGCCACAAAGAAACTGGACAGCAGAATACTTGGCATTGTAAGCAGAGATATTGTGGCCGCTGAAGCACACTATCACAGGTCCTGCTATAGATTCTACACACGGGGCGAAACTTTACAGCAGAAGGGTGCTGTCAGTGCCGATGACAAAGAAGATGAAAATATATATGAGGCGGCTGTTAGTCAGTCATACAGTGAGCTCTTTCACTACATCAGAATGGAGCTTTTCGGTACCCCAAAGTCCTGATGATGACTGATGTTACCTCTAGACTTGTGGCATCCATGAAGAGCTTTGGTGTCGACCAAGTGCAGGACTCCACCAAAAAGCACCTGCGGCAAAGGATTGAGAAGGAGTTTGGTGGATTTCTTCACATCATCCAAGATCATAATGGCAAACTTCTCATCTATCCAGACAGCTTAACTGTGCAGGAACTTGTCAGGGAAAAACAATCTCTAAAGAAAGTTGAAGACCCTGTCCAGAGGTGATGCCCAGGAACTCCAAACAAAGGCTGCCAAGCAACTCAGGGCTGACATCAAGACCAAAGCCAAAGATATCAACCAATCACAGGTCACTACCACAACCGAGGTGCCGACAACTCTCTCCAATACAAGAACCTAGCTGGCGGGCATCATGTGCAGCAGTGGAGGAAATTCTTGTCTGGATCTGCAAACAAGACCTCCCTGATCAGGTTTTTGACAGAGGAGTGGAAACTCTCAAAGTACAGAGAGAGGTTACCGGACAAGGCGCTCTATGTCACTTGTGAACAAAGCTGTTTCAAGCTAACAGAAGACAAGTGGGAGGAGGTACCTGAGCTCGAGTCGACACAAGAAGAGGCTGATACCCGCCTGCTTCTCCACACGCTGCATGCAGCGAGAGAGGCTACAAGGCAGCCGTCATTTGCTCAGAGGACACTGATGTCTTCATCATTAGCCTTGCCATGCACAGCACCATGGATATCTCTATCTACCAGAAGTTTGGAACCAAGACTCGCACCCGATACGCAGATGTAGACAAGATCGGGAGAAGTCAAGGGCAGGGTGTCTGCGACAGCCTGATTGGCTTGCATGCGTTCACTGGATGTGACTCTGTAAGCTGCTTTGCCGGTAAAGGCAAGCTAATTGCACTGACGCTATTCAAGAAGGACCCGTCTAACCAGGCATTCAAGCAGCTGGGCCAATGCTGGGAATTGAGCGATGAGATCTTTGATAAGCTTGAGCAGTTCACCTGTGCAATGTATGCTGGCAGCAGGAGCAACAAGAGCAGAAGCAGCGCCGCAGGGGGCAACAGTGTCAACGAGCTGCGTTACCAGCTCTTCTGTGCAAAGAGAGGGGAAGCAGAGTCAAGCCAGCTGCCACCATGCAGCCTCTTCCTACACCCACAGAGAGCCAACTTCCAGGCTGCTATCTGGAGATGCTGTTTAGATCCCAAGGCCAAAGTACCAAGCCTCAGTGAGCATGGCTGGACTGAAGAAGACGGGAAGCTGAACATCCTCTGGATGCGTTCGGCACCAGCACCAGAGGTGGTGTTGGAGCTACTGGCTTGCAAGTGTTCACGGGTTTACAAGCTACCTGACTGTGCATGCCTGGTCAATGGCCTCACATGCACTGATATGTGCAAGCTCCAGACCTGCACCAACCAAGCAGTGCAGCAGCAGGAACCCGACCTTGAGCCGGATTCTGAGGATTCAGAGGATGAGTAAACGGTACAGCAGATACATATGTTTCTGGCGCTTCTATGCATGTCTAAAGGTTCCATATGACTCAACAAATTATTAATACAAATAGTTTCATGAATATTAGTCTTTGTTATGTTCACAAGAAGTCGCATAGAAGTACACATTCAGACTTCATTGCATATGGTAGCGAGACATTTCTGTTCATTAGTATTAGTGTTTTAACTTTTATGTCAATTAACCTGATGCCAGCTTATTATGTTATTGTATGTATATTAGCCAATAAAACTGTAATTGAATGAACATCGATTTTGAAAATTTTCAGAAGGCTAACCTATAGTAATATCACTTTCACAGTTGCGGATATCCGTAGTTGAGTGCCGTTGGGTGCGGCTATAAAAGTCGCAATTTTTTATTATCATTTTTTTTTTTTACAACACAAGGAACTGGCCAAGGGCACAACAAAAATGGGTAACACAAAGCCCGCTTAGTTGCCAGTCCCTATAAAGAAGACAGTAAAGAATAAAATAAAAAAGAGGGGTGAGCCAATTTAGTTTGGGAGGTGTCTTGTTACTCTTCTTTTAAAAAGATTTAAGTCATAGGAAGGTGGAAAAATAGAAACAGGAAGAGAGTTCCAGAGTTTACAAGTGAAAGGGATAAAAGAGTAAAGATTCTGATTAACTCTTGCATTAGGAAGATGGACAGAATAGGAATGAGAATGAGTAGAAAGTCTTGTGCAGCGAGGTCGCGGGAGAGGGGGAGGCATGCAGTTAGCAAGTTCAGAAGAGCACTGAGCATGAAAATAACGGTAGAAGAGAGCAAGAGAAGCAACATTGCGGCGATGATTTAAAAATTGAAGACAGTCAGTCAGAGGAGAGGAGTTGATGAGACGAAAAGCTTTTGACTCAACCCTGTTTAGGAGAGCTGTATGAGTGGATCCTCCCCAAGCATGTGAGACATACTCCATACATGGGCGGATAAGGCCCCTGTAGAGAGCAAGCAATTGGGAGGGAGAAAAAAAAGGACGCAGACGCCACAGCACACCTAACTTCTTAGAAGCTGTTTTAGCAAGAGATGTGAGATTTCCAGTTCAGATTTTTAGTAAAGGATAGTCCTAGAATGTTCATTGTAGAAGAAGAAGACAGTTTGGTGTCATTGAAGAAGAGGGGATAGTTATCTGGTACGTTTTGTCGAGTAGATAGGTGAAGAAATTGGGTTTTTGAGGCATTGAACAAAACAAGGTTTGCTTTGCCTCAATCAGAAATTATAGAAAGATCAGAAGTTAGGCGCTCGGTGGCATCTCTCCGTGAATCACTTAGTTCCTGTTGAGTTGGACGTCTATTAAACGACGTTGAGAAATGCAGGGTAGAATCATGAGCGTAGGAGTGGATAGGGCTTTGAGTTAGACTTAAAAGATCATTAATGAATAATAGAAAGAGAGTGGGTGATAGGACAGAACCCTGGGTAACACTGATATTAATAGATTTAGGAGAAAAACAATGTCCGTCTACAGTAGCTGCAATAGAACGGTTTGAAAGGAAACTTAAGATGAAGGTACAGAGAGAAGGATATAAACCGAATGAGGGTAGTTTGGAAATTAATGATTTGTACCAAACTCTGTCAAAAGCTTTTGATATGTCAAGGGCAACAGTAAAAGTTTCACCGAAACCCCTAAAGGAGGATGACCAAGATTCAGTTAGGAAAGCTAGAAGATCGCCAGTAGATCGCCCTTTACGGAAACCGTACTGACGATCAGATAGAAGATTGTGAGCAGATAGATGCTTAAGAATCTTCTTATTAAGTATAGATTCAAAAACTTTAGAAAGGCAGGAAGTCAAAGCTATAGGACGGTAGTTTGAAGGATTAGAGCGGTCACCCTTCTTAGGAACAGGTTGGATGTGAGCAAACTTCCAGCAAGAAGGAAAGGTGGAAGTAGATAGACAAAGACGGAAAAGTTTGACCAGGCAAGGTGCAAGCACAGAATCACAGTTTTTGAGAACAATAGGAGGGACTCCGTCAGGACCGTAAGCCTTCCGAGGATCAAGGCCAGAAAGGGCAAAGAAAACATCATTCCGAAGGATCTTAATGACAGGCATAATATAGTCAGAGGATAGAGGAAAAGGAGGATCAAGCCCTTCATCAACCAGAGTGGAATTTTTAGCAAAGGTTTGAGCGAAGAGTTCAGCTGTAGAAGTAGATGAGACAGCTGTGGAACCATCTGGGTGAAGCATAGGAGGGAAAGATGAAGAAGAACTAGCACTAAGCTATCACCTAGCAAGGGCTATCATATCAAAATCTATCCTATAGACATGGGGAAATATAAAAAACATCACTAGGCCTTGCCACCTCGGATGGTACCAAAAAGTAATTTTGGGGAGTCCAGCCCATGGACTATAAGCTTCATTCAGACCACGCGCGATCATTTCACATTAATAGCCAAAACCTCGTGTACCCTAGAGTCGTGGCTAGTCGTGGCCCAGAGTCAGCACAGTGTCAAGGGAGCTTAAAGCCTCCTTCACACTGTGCCTACTCTGGGCCACGACAACCCAGCGACTTTCGGGTTTGACAAGTCGGCTCCCAAGCTTCAAGCAATGGGGGATTTTTTTTTTGGTGTCCTGCTGTCGGCGAGTATGATTGCAGACGGTTTTGGCCGCAGACATCTGCCCAGCACTTGTGTACTGTCGCCGATTTTAACCCAGATTTTCATTCAAAAAGATACTTTGGCCAACATTTAGACAAGGTGTTAGCCGATATTTTCGAGCCGACATTCGTCACGAACGTCCTTCATTAGACGAGGACTGTCGTCACGACAGTCCATCATTAGTATTAGGTAATCGGACCCGACGACTGTGCCAATAGAAAACTGTCAAAATTTGAAAAAATCAAGTCTCATGACAGGCCAAGACTATCTGGGACATCTTGACGACTGTCACCGACCTCCCTCAGACCTCAACCGGAAATAGCCATTGGTCCATTGGTCCAGACCCTTGCCGACCGTCGTCGGGAAAGTATTACATGGAATACTTTTTCGCGCCCCCGCCCCCTCGCGACTCCACACCCCGCCCCGACGTCCGCTCAGCATCCGGCGATCGTTTATAAACCTCTTTCAGACCACGTGCGATGATTTCACACCAATAACCATTGCCTCGTGTTCCCTAGAGTCGTATTTTTTCGTGGCCCAGATTCGGCACAGTGTGAAGGGGGCTTAATAGAGATGAATCAGCGACGGAGGTGATGTGAAAGCAGGAAAGGAGAATGGGAGAAGCAAAGATAATGAATGACCTCATAATAATGGAAAAGCAGCAAGGCAAGAGTGAGAGCGGGGGAGGAGAGGAAAAAGAAGGTAGTGTGAGTGCGTGGAGGAGGAGGATTACATAGGATTACATAGGAATAACAAACACCAGGAGACCTATTGGTCCATGACGAGGGTATCTGCTGAACTACATACTACTAACTATCAACTACTTGTAAGAAAACAGTTGGAAAATGATACCATGTCCCTAAAGAAGATAGGAACATGGAAGTTTCGTAGTGCAGAATGATAGGATATGAAATATACTAACTACAACTACCACTACCACTACAACTAATCGATACGGGGGACTAGATATGAATTCGCAGGGCACTATCAATACCCATTTACTTTACAGTGCGCGTCAAGTCTGTTTTTAAATGTAGTTATTGTGCTGGCTTCGACAACATTTGCTGGTATCTTGTTCCATCGATCAACGACTCTAACATTGAAATAATGTTTACGGAGATCGGTGATGCAACGTTGACCGTTTAGTTTTAAACCATTATTTCTTGTTGTCACTTGAGCTGAAAGCTCGAATAGGTTCTCTTGATTAATGACATCAAATCCTTTTAGGATCTTAAAGGTTTCTATCAAGTCCCCACGGATTCTACGATCCTTTAAGGAAAACATATTAAGTTTCCGCAGTCTCTCTTCATAAGATGAATTTCGCAGAGATGCAATTTGTTTGGTTGCTCTTCTTTGCACTGATTCCAATTTGGCTTGATCTTTTACAAAACAGGGCGACCAGAATTGAACGGCATATTCCAAGTGCGGCCTAACCAAGGACGTATATAATTGTGTCATTACTTTCGGAGTTTTGTGTTCAAAGTTGCGTTTAATAAAGCCCAACATCATGTTCGTCTTTTTACTGGCAGCTAGGCAATGCGAACTGGTTTTAAGATCATTACTGATGATGACACCTAAATCCTTTTCCTGCTGTACTTCAGTTAACGATTTATTTTGCATTTGATAGTTATATTTGAGGTTATCGTTGCCTATATGCATTACTTTACATTTATCGGAATTGAATTTTAATAGCCATTTATCACTCCAATCTGATAGTTTGTCGAGATCACTTTGTATGAGTTCGCAGTTTTCTCTAGTATATGCTTTACCGCCTAATTTGGTGTCATCTGCAAATTTGAATATTTTAGATACAAGTCCGCAGTCCAGATCGTTGATATATATCAGAAAAAGGGTAGGACCCAAGACCGAGCCCTGAGGCACCCCAATAGTAACATCTAACCAATCAGACGCCTCGCCATTTATTACTACCCGTTGTTTACGATTTGAAAGCCAATCGCCAATCCATGAACATAATTGCTCTCCTAAGCCATGTGCCCTTAGCTTGGTCAAAAGTCGCTTATGGGGAACTGTATCGAAGGCTTTCTGAAAATCAAGGTATATTACATCCGAGGGAATTTTAGCGTCCCAGTTTGAATAAATGACATTAAAAAAATCGAGTAGGTTTGTTAAGCAGGATCTCTTATTTCGAAATCCATGCTGGGAGTTTAGTATTGAGTTATTTGCATCGAGAAAAGACACTATTTTAGCCCGCAATATTTTCTCAAATAGTTTAACAATCACAGACGTTAGACTAATTGGGCGATAATTATTACTTGCGAGGCTCTTACTCCCTTTCTTGAATATCGGTGTAACATTAGCTAATTTCCACATACTAGGAACATTTTTGTCCATTAGCAATTTATTGAGAATAATCTTTAATGGAAGTGAAAGTTGACTGTGACATTCGCGAAGTAATCGTGGCGAAATTTTGTCCACCCCCACGGATTTTGCTGGGTCAAGTTTCTGCAAATACTTTGATATTTCGTCTACTGTTATCTCTCCTATTTATAATCTATCACTTTCGAGTCCCGCATACATGTTTACTGGTTCTGGTAATGGAGCTTCGTCTTCTTTAATAAATACCGCATTAAAGTAATCATTGAGTACGCATGCCATGCTCTTATTATCATTTACCAAGATGTTACTCTTATCTTTCAGTGGTCCAATACCTGTTTTGACGTTTTTCTTACTTCGAACGTATTGAAAGAACCTTTTCGGGTTTGATTTGGATTCCTTTGCAATTTTTTCTTCATACTCGCGCTTTTTAGTCTTTATTATTCCTTTGCAACGACATTTTACGTCATTGTATTCTTTAGAATCGCAGTCCGCATTTGATTGCTTGTAAACTTTATACGCTCGGCGCTTACTGCCAATGATTTGTTGAATCTCATTAGTCATCCAACTGAGTTTGTTTATGTTATTCAGGCGTTTTCTTATCATGGGAACATGTTTTACAACCACCGATTGGAGTTTATTTGTGAATAAATTACGCATGTTTTCGGCGTTATTACCGTTTAGTAGGTCAACCCAATCAACTTCATTTAGTACCCTGCTGATTTTCGTGAAATCTGCTTTATTATAATTAGGACTTAATAACCGATTTTCTGTGATGTCTACATTGCAATTTATGCCGCATCTGATTAACCTGTGATCACTGTTTGCCAAATGTTCACCTATATCGCAGTAATCAATCAGATCAATGACGGTAGTGAAAACTAAATCTAGGATACTATTATCCTTTGTAGGCTCACGGACCACCTGATTTAAATATACTTCGTTTACCATATCAAGCAATCGCATACCTTCTCTATCAGCAGAATTATTATTCCAGTTTATACGAGGTAGGTTAAAATCTCAACATATAATTATATCGTTATTATTGTTGACAACTGACTTTATCTCGTCATAAAGGAGGCAATCGACTTCCGCATTAGATTTGGGAGGACAATATATTGTCGTAATAGTTAGCAATTTACCGTTTAGCTTAATCTTTGCGTAGACTGAGTCATAATGATCTTTATTTACTTTATCGATTTCGATTGCTTGCAAATTATCTTTAATGTAAGGAATGACACCTCCACCTGCTTTATGCGTACGACAATTTAGGAATGTCGTCTTATAGCCTGGAATGGCTATTTCAGCTAATAAATGTTTATCTTTGGTGTTGAGCCAGCTCTCAGTGATACTAACGATATCTGGCGTTTCGGCAACAACGTATACTAATAGTTCGTTACGCTTTAAAATAATGCTTCTGGCATTTGTGTAGAGTAATTTAAGTTCTTTAATAGTTTTGGTAACCTTGCGTGAGGGTTTACCGGCAGGGTGTCTAGGGTCCACTGTACCAGGGCGCTTGATTAAGTTAGTTTGATTAGTATTTGCGGAAACGGAACGTGACCCAGCGTTGCTGTGGAGTAAGGAAGGGGTTAGGGTGATGCTGCTACTGCCGTTTGCTCGTCGTTTTTTGATCTGTTAGAAGAAACTTTATCATTTAGCAGACGTCCTAATGGTGCATGGCCAACGGGGCTGAGGTGGAGTCCGTCATCCCCAAACAGGATAGAATCCTCAACCAGGATGGGGTCCTCGTAGAAATTATCCCAGAAGTTTGCGAAGTCTACATTTTCCTGTGCACAAAGAGACCTTAGCCGGTTATTTGCGCTGAACGCTTTATCGTAAAAGCGTGGAAGAGACCTTAGCCGGTTATTTGCGCTGAACGCTTTATCGTAAAAGGAGGAGGAGGAGGAGGAGGAGGAGGAGGAGGAGGAGGAGGAGGAGGAGGAGGAGGAGGCGGAGGAGGAGGAGGAGACATAAAGCCAGGGCAGGTCAGGGACTAGTAATTGTTGATGCTGAAGTCAGGAAGATCACGCGATAAAAACTTTCATCAGAACATAAGAAGAACATAAGAAAATAAGGAAGCTACAAGAGGCCGTGAGACCTTCACGTGGTAGTTGAAGGTCGAATGGTCGGCCATAGGTAGGTAATATGGTCGGCCACCGCTCCCCCTCCATGGGGAGGCGGTGGCCGAGTGGTTAGCGTCTTGGAGTGGTGAGCTCGATGTCCCGAGTTCGAATCCTGCCGGGGACACACCTCTTTCGACCGCCATCATTAACGTGGTCGACCAGAGCCTGAGAGGTGAGCACAAGGTCCCGAGTTCAAGTCCCACCAAGGAGCAACTGTAAATCCATCGTCGAGTGGCCGAAGCAACCCGCATGCTGCATTCCTGATCCCTTCGACTGCGACTTCAAATGTGACGGAGGGGCAATAGGTAGCAGCGTGTGCCTTAAAACTGAGGGTAGACCATCACAGAAAACGGACCTTCATCTATAACATCCCAGGTGTCACTATAAAAATCCAGCCTGCGCCACCAACGAGCGGAGGACCAACTATCATCAACCTCTAAGATTGATAATAAAGAATAGCCTACAGGCGCTATAGACTTCAACGAAAAAAAAAAAAAGTATCAAGAGACATTTCCAAATAAGCGAAACTTTCATCCAAAAGACATTTATGTCTTCGAGATGACCTAAATCGACCATAGTACCCACCGTTTTGACACTTCTCCTTCTTCGTGTCCCTTCCTACCTATTACCAGTAACTCTTTATACGACTATCTCTCCTTTATGGGTCTTCTGTGAACCCTACACAACGTACCTGGACACGTCTAATCACGGGCAACTATTACCTTGCGTTATCATTCGCTTTCTTTGGTAATGACATCAAGGCATCTATTTATTAAATGCGCCATATAGGGAGGGACAAGTAGCGTATACATCTAAGAGTCAAAATTAAAAACTGATACAAAGAAATTATTTATCTGCGGATTAAGTCTGATTGGTTAGCATTGTGACGGAAAATGTATCGTCATTTCGTGGATGGAGATTGGAGAACACATATTATTTCTCTCCTATCAGGGTCGAGGATGATGAGCCGTTTAACACGAATATTCATGGGGTTGTTTCGCTCTGTTTCGCCTCGACCATGCAGCATCTCACATATGAATATCCCATGTGGCTCCTGCGCTGGCCTGACCTCTCTCTGGTCCGTCCATGAAATCCCGGCGCGAAGGGAAACCTGTTTGATGGAGGAAGGAATAACCGTGGCCGCAACGTGACCGCCTTAATTTTTTTCCTGAGCCTCGCCGTGGAATCCCCGCTCATACGTATCGAAAACCTACGCTCACCATCGCTCACCTCTCCCTTTGACGACCAATTAAAATAAAAGTCAGGGAACTGGGTGGGCTGCAGGTGTGTTATCATTTAGGGTCACGCGGGGATACACCTTTGCAAGACGTGTCTACATCAATGAAGTAAAGGGAAGTCAGGTCAGAGGTGGAGCACATGACCCACTAATATACAGAACAGGAAGGGGTGACATTGGAACTTGAAAAAGGTAGGAGGAAAGGTAGGAGGAGGGAGGCTGCGAGGGACCTTATAACACTAACTGTGTAAATTCGTGTGGATCCCCTCCTTGTCGTGTAAGAGACGATATACTGAACCCGTTTTTCGAATACACTTTTAAACCTACATTTCCCAGGCAGGCAATGTGTGTGTATGTTTGTGTGTGTGTGTGTGTGTGTGTGTGTGTGTGTGTGTGTGTGTGTGTGTGTGTGTGTGTGTGTGTGTGTGTGTGTGTGTGTGTGTGTGTGTGTGTGTGTGTGTGTTGGTGTGTGTGTATGTGTGTGTCTGTGTGTGTGTGTGTGTGTGTGTGTGTGTGTGTGTGTGTGTGTGTGTGTGTGTGTGTGTGTGTGTGTGTCTGTGTGTGTGTGTGTGTGTGTGTATTCACCTAGTTGTATTTTACAGGGCCTGTACTACACTCGTATGACCCCGTCTCCATATCTTCATTTTATCATTCATTAGTGTTGGCTGAAGCCATCACCTAGGGAGACGGGCCACAAACCCCCGACTAACACCCGGTACCCATTCACTCCTTTGTATTGGACAGGGGCTAAGGTTTTAAGGAAACAGCCCATCTATTTCCGCTCTGCCCGGGGATCGAACCCGGGACTTCTCGGTTGTGAACCGAGCGTGCTACCACTACATTACGGAGTACCCGTAAAGTGTGTGTGTGTGTGTGTGTGTGTGTGTGTGTGTGTGTGTGTGTGTGTGTGTGTGTGTGTGTGTGTGTGTGTGTTTGAGTGTGAGTGTGTGTGTGTGTGTGTGTGTGTGTGTGTGTGTGTGTGTGTGTGTGAGAGAGAAAAAAAAGAGAGAGAGAGAGAGAGAGAGAGAGAGAGAGAGAGAGAGAGAGAGAGAGAGAGAGAGAGAGAGAGAGAGAGAGAGAGAGAGAGAGAGAGAGAGAGAGAGAGAGAGAGAGAGAGAGAGGGGAGAGAGAGAGGAGAGAGAGAGAGAGAGAGAGAGAGGAGAGAGAGAGAGAGAGAGAGAGAGAGAGACGGATGTAAACCGAAAGAAAATGTAAGTCGAAATAAAATTCACAAAAATACATAGACAAAAAGATAAAACATGCACAAAAAATATAGAAATATAGACAGATGTACAGACAGACAAACAGGTAGGAAGACATACAGGTAAACAAGAGTATACATATTGACGGAAGAAAGAAAGAAAACCAGGGAAATAACGTTTCATACAGAAAGAAGGTATACTTATATTGCTGTGAACGGAAAGACGAACGTAGAATCAGAGAAACGCAAAAAAGAATTGAAAAAAAGAAACAGCTGCAGTAGTAAAGTGAAGATGCGTCTTGTATTAGGGTATTTGAGTTGCGACGGAGGGCCAGAGTTCAAGAAGATTACAGAAACATAGATAAAGACAGGGTAGCGATGCCTGAAAAAAACGGGAGAAGGGATCACAAAGCCAGAGTAGTAATGGAGGGCAATTAAGGTTACGTCTAGTTAGATTCGTGTCTCTTATAATGTAAAAGGAACACCATCCCGCACACCCAACACACACACACATCAGGGAGATCAGAGAAGACATGTTGGGAAAAGTTTCAATAAGCTATAAAAGTTATAGGCCACACTGGGACGGCAGCATCTCACCATTGCTTAAAGGAGGTATACAGAGTGTGTTCCCTTATGACAATACAAAACCCCATGTGCACAGTTAGGCAAGCAGCAACATAAATGTACAGGATTATAACTGCGGCGGCGTGGCGCATGTGGCCACCTGTCCGTAAAAAGTAACCCTCATGCCACATATTTTTTCTTTTTCTTCGGGTCCAAACATACGACCTTATCTGTTCTTATGTTTGGTGACCTCTCCTGGGTCAGCCGGCAGAAGGCTAGGCAGTCATAGAGGATCACCAGCAGGAAAAAACATGAACAATTAGTTTTACAGGCTGGAACATTATACAAGTTAAAAAGTGTCACACAGTGAACAACGACACTTACGGAGTCTCTTCATGACAGCAGTGTGCTTGTTTTGATCACAAAGAGAATATTCTATAGGTATACGTACAAACTACAGTATGTTTACGTAAACATACGTAAACAGGTATACATAAAAATATACATGAGTGGATAAAAACTCACACATGGATTAATAATATAATCCAGCTAACAAATGACAGCTTAGTGAGTGACTCACTAAGCTGTCACTTGTTAACGCTGACTAAGTATGTGACACGCAGTATGCAGACCTAGTGAGAGAGAACAGGTATAGAGTCATAGATTACCGGTAGAGCACTGGAAGAGATAAAATGGGTATGTTAAGTAGAGTTATTGTCAGATAGCTCTTAATTAAGAGGCGTCACCAATAGCAGCGCTGGACACCAAATGAAGAAAGGAAAGGATAAGATAGCTGCTCCCATTTTACACCGAAATACCGGTTATAACGCATCTACAGTAGAGAGACAGCACTGTATGGGGAACCTGGGCCGCTAATCCATAAAGGGGAGGTTTATAGGTTGGCAGCTTAAAGTATTTAGTGTAAGTGCCGCTCATTCTACCCAAGCTATTTGTTACACTCGACACCTATTGTCACCCCGCCCGGCTCTCCCTCCCACTTACAGGGTAATATAGGCTATAAAAGAACCCCTTACAGCCCATTCCCGGGGACGGATAAACATTGGGTTACTGATACGAACACCTCTTATAATCTTCATTTACTGTTCGTCCACCGTATCATGGTAAATTGGCTCGCTTTTTAGTACATACAATACGATTGGGGTTAAGGGAGAAGAAAACGCATCTATATCCACATAAAAAAATAAAGAGCTTAGATGGAAAAGTGAAATGCAGTAATGGTGGACACTGTATATAATTTCTTAAAGTAATCGTCCAGACCATTTCATCATTCCTGATTTAATGCAATCAAATCATAGCCATTAACGAGTATATCAACAATACGTCGTCACTTTTTGTATCCAGTCAGCCGTTTATAAATAATCCGCAATCAAAATCTGCAAATTCCCCGAGTTTTCAAAACGCTCTCAAGGTTTGCAGACGCTCAGGCTCAGGCTCGGTGACATAGCATCAGGGAGGCTCATCTTCCCGCGCTTGATCAGAGAGGCACGTAAACACAGAGATAGATATAGCACTTGAAGATATTTGGGTGTTTCTGATAGATTTGTTTTGCTAAATGCCACATGCATGCATCCTTTATGGGTGCAGCAAGACAGCTGTGCCTTTCGAGAAAAGTTTGCACACGGAAAGGAGTGGCGTGTGTAGGAGTGGAGTGGCGGAGTGGCGTGTGGTGATTCACGCCTATAGTGTGTTGGGGCGAGCAGTTGTGTTGAGAAACGGTGTGTAGTGAGGGTAGCGATGGACCACCACGACTGTGAGGCTTTGCCTCTTAACAAGACCAAGTAAACCAAGTAAACCAGTTGTGGAGTGGGCGTGCCCTGTGGTGAGAGACCCTGTGGTGGTGTGGCTGTCACACTTTCTGCCTTCCCGCCCGCATATTTTCCAACTCTATGCTGTAGTTAATGCTAGTATGTGGTTTCCGAGTAATTACGTTTGACTGTAGCTCCAAAACTAACCATAGGATTTTCTCGAAAGTACCTTCATTGTGATTCCCACACACACATGGTTTACCCTTATTTACCAATCCATGTTTTGGAGAAGTGCCAGGTCCTCCTGCTGAACCTCAGGCTCTGCTAACACCTGTTCATCCACCTCGTACTCGGGCTCAAACATATAGGATCCCATGACAATCTGAGGTTCGTTTTCCTCATAGTATACGCGACCAGCGTCATTTCTTTCGGTGTCAGATTGAGCATCGTACTCTAGATCTGTCACAGCGACAGATTCACTGTCTGACACCGAAGTACAATCGCTCATCATAACATTTGCCGACAGGTGTCAGACAGAGTGTCTGCGGGCGTCCCTGTTCTGACGTCATCAATAACAGTCGTAGCCCTGTTGGAGGGAAGATTTTTTTTTTCGCGCGCTTTTTACAAAAGTCGTGTTTTTACGGAAATAAGGCCTGGAAATCAATTATTTTTGGTGGATTAGGTGTTTTGAATGTAAATTCAACATAATTCGGCAAAAAAAAATTTGGGTCTGGACGATTACTTTAAGGTCATATATGGAGTTCTTAGGGACGAAAGGAGTGATAGAGTAGAGCCAGCGACGGGATATTTAAAGGTAACGGCACTAAATTAAAGAATGTAACAAGAGATCAACAACTTGGGCTGCTCCTACTTGTTCGTGTATTAATAATGGATGTTGGAGTAGAATCCTGAGGAGTATGAGTGATCGTTTGCAAGAGAGATGGAGCGAGTTTTTTTCCTTAGTCTTTAAGTCCATCAAGCTCGTTTCCATAACATGAGCAACTGGTGTTGTTCTGTTTGTGTTCTGTGGGTCCGACTGACAGCAGGAGACACGCGAGACATCTATAATAATATAAGCGAAAGTGTGTGTGTGTGTGTGTGTGTGTGTGTGTGTGTGTGTGTGTGTGTGTGTGTGTGTGTGTCTGTGTGTGTCTGTGTGTGTGTGTGTGTGTGTGTGTGTGTGTGTGTGTGTGTGTGTGTGTGTGTGTGTGTGTGTGTGTGTGTGTGCTATAGGTTCCGCCCTCCGTGGCGCAATTCCATCATATGGCACAGTTTTAGAACCAGGTTGACCAGGGGAAGGTTTTAAGGCCATTTTAGGGATGATCCGATCACTTTTTTTTCTTCTTTTTTTTACAGCCTATTAGCGAGAATTGTGAAAAAAAAGTGGGTTGCGAGAATTGAGGAAACCTTGATGTAGGGTGAGGGGTAATGGGTGAGTGAATGGGTGGGGTGATGGGTAATGGGTGTGGGGTGATGGGTGAGTGAATGGGTGTGGGGTGATGGGTGAGGGAATAGGTAGGGGGTGATGGGTAATGGGTGTGTGGTGATGGGTAATGGGTGAGTGAACGGGTGGGGGGTGATGGGTAATGGATGAGTGAATGGGTGGGGGGTGATGAATGGGTTGGAGATGATGTGAATGGGTTGGCGTTAATACATACATTTCTACATCCATGATTTCAGGAAAGTTAGAAGGGGCTATTTCGAGAGTCTGTGTTTGGTGGGCCTTTGGCCCACCAAACACAGGTTGTGGGCCGAAGGCCCACCAATAGCCCTCCGCAGGAGCTAGCGAAAAAGTCCGCCCGGAGGGCGGCTTTGCGGCTAGTCAATCATATACCTAACTACTGACGGCGACAAGAGTAAAGCAGTAGCATGTTTCACAACAAAATACAAAAAGAGCGACTCAGCATTAACCTGTATTTAGGGCTATATGCAAGAATGCTCGTCAAATCCCGGCAGGTGGAGATTCCCCACAGTCGTTTCTCCACCGGTGGGATCTTCAAGAAATGCCCGGCCGGTGGAGATTGGGCAGGCGTACCAACACAAGCGAGTCCATGACGGCATCAGTATTTTTACTGTTTTATACATATCTAATACATTTTACTAGTGTAATTTATCATTTCTGCTAATAAAATAATAGCTTTGTTAGTGTTCGCCACTTGTCTGAGGCGTTGGTGTAGAAAAAATGGGCCCAAGTGATACGTGTGAGTACATTTGAACTGCCCGCCGCCACTGCTCCACACAATGGCCGACCTCCACCTCCCGCCGCCGTCCGGCTTCCTCATAAGTTCACACACCCATATAAGGCCTCCTGGACCTGATTTTACCTTAATTATGACACGTGTGCATTCACAAGGTATGCATGTTACTCTCAGTTGTGTTGAAAACTCACCTGTAATGGTCTGGGAAGAAATAGGATGGAATAAGTGCACAGCGGGATGGGGGTGGGATGTGCATGTTGTCGCGAATCAGCTGACTCAAATCTCCACCCGTTGCGTTGCCACTGTTGATTTTTGCTTACCGCGCCGCGACGCAATGCGTCGAGAAAATTTCTTGCACATGGCCCTTAATGAGCTTTTACCGGAGATTACGCAAGATAAACTGTTTAAAAGGTAACCAGTTGAAGTCTTGTTGGCAACCTGATACTGCGTCTCTCCCCGCCTCCCTTTCCCCTTTCCATGTCTCTGGTCACGCTGTCTCACCTGTCCTATGCAAACATATGTAAACAAAGCTACCAGACGGGACGATGGCCAAATATAGGGTGTTTACTGGAGCGGATCAGCGGGGTGGACCAGGCTAGTGTGCGGGTAATATAGGAAAAGCGAGTGCTTCCTATATAGACCAGTTAGTGATTTAGTGTGATGTCTTACCTTAAGAGGAGAGTCCGCCGTGAAAATATGAAAATAATTTTTCAATATACGAATTTGAGTTATATGGTCTATGGCAACACCCTATCCCTTGGCTTTCGAATGGTGGAATTTTTTTCAGCCGGACATAAATGTAAATGCCCATAGCGAGGGGCATTTAAACTTTCAAAACTTGTAAAAAAAATTTTTTTTTTTTTTTTAAAGATAATTTCCCATATATCAAAACTAAGCCTTAAAAACAAAATACAGCAATCTTCAGGGTGAAGTTTGTTAACCAGGTAACAATTCTGGAACGCAATTTTGGATATGAAAAGTGCAACGTGTTCACAATTTTTTTGGAACAAATGTATACATCCAAAAAGGACTAGAAAAGAGAAGAATTACACCGAAGAAGACAATAAACAAGAAGAGGAAGACAGACAAGGGAATTCCAACCGAAAACTATGCACCTGGTGAATTTTTATCGAGCCTTGCAACAATGAGGAGCGTGGCGCGCCCTGACACCCTCGCCTTTGAGCGATTAATTAATACCTTTATAAGGGGGAACAAGGTGCAGATCCTTTTATGCATG
>JACEEZ010003324.1:130000-132500 GCA_016584305.1 Chionoecetes opilio
TATATATACATATATATATATACATATATATCTATATATATATATATATATATATATATATATATATATATATATATACACCACAGTTCCCCTTGTTTCAAAATCCTACAAGACTACAAATCCATCCAATTAGAGGCCCAGCAATCACCTGTAATCAGTTCACAGGTGTGGAGGGAATCTGGGGCGCATACTGTATGTTACCTGAACGAGGCTACAGATAAGAGAGTGCAACATCCAGGGAGGGAAAGGTAGATAACAGCCTCCAACTGACCCAGGTCATGCGCTGGACTGATAAGGCCGAGGCAATATCCACGATACATACGAAGAAAGAAATTTAGTGGAAGAGGAGGGGGAAAAAAGAGGTTAAAGTTAGGGAAAATAGAAAAACTTGGATGGTTGGTAAAGTGTTGGAACTGCGAGAGGGTAGATATATATAGCGATGATGGCATAGTGTACAAGATGTGACGTTAGAGGGAAGTATAGAAATAATATTTAAGGTAAAGATAAATAAATAATGGGAAGGAATAGTAACGATGAGAATTGAGGAGAAAATTATGGAGGCTTTATGACCAAAATAATAAACGAATTCAATGATTTTCACTTCTCCGGAAAGCGAAGGGAAGAAAAACAGACAGGCAAAGGAAAGCAGTGTTTGATTTATAAAGTTTTGTGTTGTACAAAAAAAAAAATCTCTTGGCTCTTTGTTAATCTGTCTCCCGTTGTCTTGGTGATAAAACTGTGATCAAAATATAAGGTGGGACTCGACTCCACCACGGACAGGATTTATTTAGTGTCTATCGTTGTCTGACGGGTAAGTGGCGGCCAGCGGTGCACTCTGAAAGAGTTTTTTTTCCTTATAATATCATCCTCTTCCACGGCATTTTTTTGTTCTCTCTCTCTCTCTCTCTCTCTCTCTCTCTCTCTCTCTCTCTCTCTCTCTCTCTCTCTCTCTCTCTCTCTCTCTCTCTCGTGAAAATCTGATGAAAAATGTTTAAATGTCTATCAATTCCCTTCATTTCTTTTGACATTCATGATGGGATTAATGACTGTAGAATGATGATCAAATATTTCGTTAGGGTTTGGAATTATGAACCTTTCGAACCAGCGACGCACAGCTAATTGTCTTATGTAGCCAAGAAATAATTTATAATTGTACATACAATGTGGAGATTATCCACTGAGCCACCCTCTTAATTAGTGGAGAGTGGTGGTGGTGGTGGTTTGGTTCCCCCCCCTTTACGGTATAGAGGGAGGTGTAGGGTATCACACTATAGTTATGTACAAGTGCTTGTGGGCCCTTCGGACCCATGTATTGATGTTTGTAGGAGTAGTATATATTAGACAACATGTGATTGCAAACTCCAATCGTGTTGTTGCTGTCGTTGGTCACTGGTCAAAGTGCCTCGGAGGAGACCACGTTCCGTGTGATTCCAACACACACAATCACACACGCACACAAACGGTAAGTCCATGAGTCTACGGAATTAGTGAAATACGGCAGGACGTTACCGCAGAGTTTATTCATGTAATCTAATCTTTGAAAAGTGTTTTTAGCCCAAAACCCCCCTTCAAAATAATTCAATCGACATGGGACTAAGCCGCATACCACCTACGATTTATTTTAGATTTATTTAGCCTACTCTCATCAAAATTGAATTTACAGTTTCGGCTACCCAAAACAGACAGACAGACAGACATACACACACACACACACACACGGCTACTCCTATAGTATGTTAGATATAGTACCGTAGAATTGGGTATAAAATGAGATAAAATATAAGTATAGGGATATGATAAATTAGTAACTCAGTGGTATTAACTATTACCACTATTTATCAGAACGATACGGTAAAATAAAGGTAGTAGGAAAAAGTATTGCCCTACCTACATGTCATCAAGCGACATGTTCACAGCCCCCTCAAGCGGTCAGGAGAGTAGCCAGACTCCCAATTCCCACCAGATAAGGTGTCGTCACCTTTGACCTTATACCGTGTGTATATATATAACCGATCAATCGATAAACAAAAAAGGACATGGTATATCATCACACAAGCGAGTTTCTCGACCGGGATTAAAAACCACCAGCGGTGCTCCCTGAAACCGGTGCCCCTGAATCCATCTCCGGCCAAAAACCTTCAACAGCCATGTGGAACTTACAACAGCTACGTGAAACTTACTCGTGGATATTAATCAAGACCTTCAAACCTGCACAACCCTACTATCATACTCATAAGTACCCGAGTTAGCGCTAGCAAAGGTAGCCATCAGTAAAAGGTAGTTTTACGGTTATCTGAAGGTAAGAATTCAAGTAATTGTGATACTAATTTCTACATACAATATTAATTCCCCTTTTGATATATTTGATATGCTTGTGAATGAACCTAAGTGTGTGTGTGTGTGTGTGTGTGTGTGTGTGTGTGTGTGTGTGTGTGTGTGTGTGTGTGTGTGTGTGGTGTGTGTGTGTGTGTGTGTGTGTGTGTGTGTGTAAGCGCGCGCG
>JACEEZ010003324.1:142500-145000 GCA_016584305.1 Chionoecetes opilio
TTCTATCTGGTCGTTATTACGGTTTCCGTAGAGGGAGATCTACTGGTCTACTGGCGATCTTCTAGCATTCCTAACTGAATCTTGGTCATCCTCTTTTATGGGTTTCGGTGAAACTTTTGCTGTTGCCTTTGATATATCAAAAATGTTTGATAGTCTGTAACAAATCTTTACTTTCCAAACTACCCTCATTCAGTTTCCATCCTTATCTCTGTACCTTCATATTATGTTTCCTTACAAACCTTCTATTGCAGCTACTGTAGTCGGACATTGTTCTTCTCCTAAGTCTATCAATAAAGGTTATGTCTTATCACCCACTCTCTTTCTATCATTCATTAATTATTTTCTATATATCCTTCTTATATGTCTAACTCAAAACCCTATCCACTCCTACGCTGATAATTCTACCCTGCATTTTACAACGTCATTTACTAGACGTCCAACTCAACAGGAACTAAGTGATTCACAGAGAGATGCCACTGATTGTCTAACTTCTGATCTGTCTATATTTTATGATTGGGGCAAAGCAGACCTTGTTTTGTTCAATGCCTCAAAAACCCAATTTCTTCACCTATCTACTCAACAAAACCTACCAGATAACTAGCCCCTCTTCTTCAATGACACTGAATTATCTCCTTCTACAATGAACATTCGTGGAGTATCCTTTACTAAAAATCTGAACTGGAAATCTCACATCTTGTATCTTGCTAAATCAGCTTCTAAGAAGTTAGGTGTCCCGTGGCGTCTGCGGACATTTTTTCTTCTCCCTCCCAGTTGCTTGCTATGTACAGAGGCCTTATGCGCCCATGTAGGGAGTATGTCTCACTTCTTTGGGGGAGATCTACTGATACAGCTTTCCTAAAAGGGTTGAGTCAAAAGTTTGTCGTCTCATCAACTCCCCTCCTCTGACTGACTGTCTTCAATTTTCAATCACCGCCTCAATGTTGCTGCTCTTGCTATCTTTTACCGTTATTTTAATGCTCACTGCTGTTTAAAACTTGCTAACTGCATGCCTCCCATCCCTCCCGCGGCCTCGCTGCACAAGACTTTCTACTCATTTTCATCCCTATTCTGTCCATCTTCCTAATGCAAGAGTGAATCAGTATCTCTACTCTTTTATCCCTTTCCCTGGTAAACTCTGCCTGCTTGCATGAAACTCTTTTCCTGTTTCTATTTTTCCACCTTCTTACGACTTAAATCTTTTCAAGAGAGGAGTGACAAGACACCTCCCGAATAAATTGGCCCCCCCCCCCTTTATTTATTCTTTTACGGTCTTCTTTATAGGGACTGGCAGCCAAGCGACCTTTTTGTTACCTCTTTTGTTGTGCCCTTGACCAGTTTTTTGTGATGTAAAAAATAAATAATAATAATAATTACATCACATACTAAAAATTCGCCATAGTAAATGATGCAACCATGTGTGGTATTATATGTGTAATGTATCTAAAATAAAACTTCGCCGTTGAAGCACAGCCAACATGCTCTCTGATCGCCATTCATAAACAGCAGAGTGGTATAAAAAATGTGTCTTTAGCGTTCAGTTTTTTATGTATTCGCATTGAAACGATTGTATGTCAAATAACTCAGGAAAATAAAGGTTGGTATCTCTACACCAACCGAAACTTTTCTGATATTCATAACTTTTGAGAAGCAAAAATAATGACCACAGTATTTAAAATATTGTATTTAAAATCAAGTTGCAGATGATGAGAATAAAAAATAACTTAGATTTTAAGAAAAAATGTACGTGCTGAAAATAAAATAACAGACATGAGATGAGCTACAAGTTTAGTTTAGTTTAGTCACTTGTTTAATCCATTATAAAATATGTAAAATACACACACAATACTTAATTTTTTTTAAGAAAGCTTACATCTGGCCATAGAGGACTGAGTATAGTCCTCTATGATCTGGCTAATGCATCTTCATTATAAGATCCCTTCTAGAAAGTATACGTAGAAGCGCCTTTTTTCTGCGAAAAAAGTTACGAAGAGAGAGAGAACCGGCAACACACTCGCTGCAAACCGGTCTGGACTACAATTTTAATGAATGACAAGAAAATGTCACCATCATGATATTCAAGGATTGGCAATGCTTACTTAAAAACGTGGATAGTTCATGTTCAAGGCACCGACATCTCTAAGTTATCATATTTGCTCACTATTTAATTTTCAATTAACTTCTCTTGGTGGCAACTTGTTGGACGTTTCGTTTATAAGAATAATAGTAGTGCTTTATATGTTAATCTAAAGTTCATGAATTCCACCGCTTTGCTGGAGCTTAAACATTTTTATAAAGAACCACAAGTATGCCAGGTAGACTGGTGTTACGGGCCTTGGTATTCTAATGTTTATATTACTGCTTAATAAAGATATTCATGTTTCATGTGAAATTGTTGTGGTTACGGAAGAAAACAATGGGAGGTGGTGGGTGGAATAATAGAAGGTGGGAGAGGGAGGGATGGGAAAGAACAAGAAAGAAAAGAATTGAATATGAGGAGAAC
>JACEEZ010003324.1:162500-235000 GCA_016584305.1 Chionoecetes opilio
AAGGAAGGCAAGGAGTAAGACAGAAAAGGATCATAAAATATATACATGGAAAAAGGGGAGAAATAACAAAACAAACTAAAAAGAAACGGAAGTAAAAGTTATGGTTTAAAATACTTTAAGACTATGCAATGGCTCAGGCGAACCAAAGAATGAGTTCCTCTTCTTGCATCCTCTTGTTCCATGACCTTGCGCTTGCCTTTTCTTTCCCCTTCACCCAAACCCACGTTCCCCCACGTCCCCCGCGTCTCTCCTTCCCTTCAGTAATTGCGGACGTCGTTCAGTCCCTTTTCACATCCATGTCACGAAACAAAAGCTGCTTCGACTTAAGGTTTGGCAAACGGAGATCTCTTAAGTGCGGCTCACACTTGCCAAATACCGGGGTATATGTGCAAGTTTTGTGCCAGGGGAAGAAATCGCAGGAAATATTCCCCGGAAAAAAGCGTGCACCACTCGATTGGTCTTTATGTGCAGGTTGCCGGGAACTTTCGCGCGCCAAATTTAAATATACTCAGAAGCCAGCACCACCCTCTTCCCCACCCACCCATCCTTCCTTCTCGCCTCTCCAACAATGCTCACCAATATCATTTGAAAAGATATACAAGTGCTTGGGCTTCAACACTGAGGGCGTCACCATTTCCCAGGCCTTACGTTGGGAGTCTTCTATAGGGCCGGGGCCCTATAGAAGGGGAATCTTTTATAGGGCCGGGCCTATATATAACTTACATAATCGTGTGGATCTTTTCATCTTTGCTTTGAATCCCAATTTCCCATGGCAATGGCGATACATATAATACTGCACATTTTCCGTTTTAGATACAGCCAAAAACGGTTATTAGGGTAAATCAGATTAGGTTAGGTTAGACGTGGGGTTTGATTTAGTAGATGATATCAAGGATAAAATGACAATTCATGGTTGAATGTACACTGTAAACACTGTTGATGGCGGGGACGGGGGAACAACAAACCTGGTTATTTGTTTCCCGGAACGAATTGCGTGTGTGAATGTAATCGTGTCACACGGCCGTTAAGCACCGGTTTCCCGGGGCATACATATGCAGGTATTTAGCCAGTGTGAACCGGCCTGTACATACAGTGGGCAGCGTTGTGTGTCGTCCACTAAAGAATGCTTCCACCGCTATTATTATTCATCAGCGTCCGATCCTGCGTGGGAGACATCCAGAAGTGGGCGGCGGAATTTAGACGTATTCAGAGGAATCTGGAGTCTCATGTACAGAGGTTGAAAGGTATCAAGAAGTACGGTAAAGTTCATTGAGTTATCTGCACGAAGCTGTATCGATTCCTTGGCAATCTGACTCTCATATACACAAAATCCATTAAAACTCATAGATTCATAGCTTCCCATATTTCTTAGATTATTAAGGATTCAATAAAAAAAACTAAATAAAACCATGTGCTACATATCATTGCTTTCCTCAGCATAACCCAAGCGTGTGGCTGTCTGGGTGTTGGAAGGTCGCTCGGTGGTTGTGTGGGCGTAAAGTAGAGTTGACATAAAAATATAAATACTATTTTAGCTTTGGTTCTGCACAAACACCCGCGTCGTTTGACAATAACTTTCATTATGCAAATCTTCCTCATAGCATTGTTGTCGGAAGAACTTCCCGGCTATGCGCCTCCGTCTCGTTCCTGCTCCCAGGGGTCAGCATGACGAATTTTCCGAGTCCTTCTTATCTGCCCGGCTCTCTGTCCCCCTGTTCCTTCCTTCCTCCACCCCTCCACCTCGCCATCCATAGGCTGATTAGTCGAGTCATTTGACGTGAAAGTTTTTGCATCTATAATCTACCTGCCGCCATCCATCATCGTACACAATTTACCTTATTAGGAGGCTTGTTGAATAGCACTTCTGCGGCATTGTGTAACACGAGACCCTGGCGCCACTCTCTTGTACTCACCAGATCTAACTTATTTAACAAAAAATAATGATCAGAGAAGATCTAGAAACATTTTTCGTAAGACAAAATAACTAATGTCTATGATTAATTCATACAAATTAAGTCCATGATAATAAACCTGTGTATCGAAGCCAAAAAAAATGGTGAAGCTCAAATTTGCACATAAGATTTTAAATTTATTCAAACCGCAAGCTCGTCTCATGACTTCCTAATAGTCTCTCTTACTTTCATATTTATTTGACATATATCCTGAGCCGTGCAGAACGTTTGTCAAGCTACACCAAGACAGAAAACAAAACAACACTGAAAGGAGTATCATGATACGATCCAAACGTCGTCATTGACAACACACAGTTTGCTCAAGTCCTCTCCGCCACCAGCCCTTTCCTGTTGACCACTATTACCATCCAATTTTTTCTCCGTTCAGACGTATTGTTGACTCAAAATGAAAAAAAAGATTGCAAGGAGTACAAGGAAGTAGAGAGCGACATTAGCATTTCCTTAAAGACGGAGTCATGTTGTCTTATGATAATTCAGCTTGCGTATGGAGAGGGGCGAGCAAACAGGCAAGAAACACCCCCACACTTTTCAATGGCTTTCTGCTTGAGTCCTCGTGGGCTGCGAGGTGAGAGGCCAAAGCTTGACTCATGACAATCGTAAATCTCGCAAATTTTCATATATAAGGCATTATGAGAAAAAAAATTGCAATAAAGAAAAGAGACCTCGGTAGTGGATAGCAACATAATAAGTGTAGTAAATAAGGTTCAAGTTTGCATATATTAACTGGGAATAATTGATCTTTGTAGCTCTAATATTATTATTTTTCTAAATAGACCTTAGTACAAATACAGTTTTTTCTCTAACCTTGTGACATCGAACGTGTCTTTGGGCCTCCAAAGGGTTCTCCCAAAGTTTCCAGTGTATAAACTTCCTTACAGCCTCCGCAACCATATTCGGGATGTCAGGTAGCTGTCTAGGGGTTGTCAGACATTTATGTATTCTCCCAAAGAACGTCAGGTCATCAGATTTCGAAGGTCATTAGAAAGTCACACACATAAGGAAGGATCCGGTTTCTAATAAATAAATATCCACAGATCACTCTATTTCCAGTTACTTTCAATCATTTTACGTTCTGAATTGGGTCACGCGCCTGGTGGTGGGCTCTATACAGGTCATTTATCACACATATAACGATAAGAACATGCAGCATTTACAAGTCTTTCCCATCACACACACGTTTACCCATAAGTAACAAGGTCTTCGAGACACTTATCTACGTGTTCCCTATGTCTGGTGGGTATCAGGGCACCAGGCAGGTCGCCAGGTGGTCCTACAGGTCGTCAAGTACTCGCTCACAAAGGCTAGCTTCTGCAATCTCTTCATCTGATTAATTCGTCGGCGATGGAGTCCCTGACCTGACACGCGGCGAGAACCAGCCTCAAGACCTCCTCCCACGGCAAACATTCGTAAAGGATGTCACAGATGTAGACAGCAATAACATTCAACTGTCCTGCCCTGCCCTGCCCTGCCCTCCCTGCTGCAGGTCATCCCAGCCACAAATCGAAACCCGCCCACCTGTATGACCCGACCTAACCTCCTCCTCCACACAATGCTTCATTCCACATGATTTTCGCCTCGCTTTTTCTTCCTCCTTAGCGTTTATCAGCCCAAGGCATCAAATCAGTGTCTCCGCGCCGCGTCTCTTTAACCTGGCCTGGTCATCGGGCACAAAGTGATACAAGAACACGTTTGGAACTTTAGAAAGAGGTTATTTAGAATGTAACGATTTTCCTATTATCCAATAAGAAAAGAAAATTGTTCCCTTTATTATATGAGTGTGTGTGTGTGTGTGTGTGTGTGTGTGTGTGTGTGTGTGTGTGTGTGTGTGTGTGTGTGTGTGTGTGTGTGTGTGTGTGTGTGTGTGTGTGTGTGTGTGTGTGTGTGTGTGTGTGTGTGTGTGTGTGTGTGTGTGTGTGTGTGTGTGTGCGTGCGCACGCGTGGGTGCATGTATTTGTCTTTCTGTACAGTCCTTGATCCATTCTGTTTACAAGTACTAATACAACCATTTACTACCGAGCCGCTCCCAGTATCGCCCCCCTTCCTCCTTCCCTCCCCCCTCCTCCCCCCCTCACCCTCACCACCCCTACCCTGGCACCCACACATAACAAGGAACGCGTCGGCTCCCATCCATTACCTGACCTCTCACCTCTTGTCTCTAAATCTCCCTAACAGTAATCTACCAGCTCACCCGCTCCGCCCCCTTGTGTAAAGAAGGGGAAGATGGGGGACTACAGAAGCGTCTCCCGGTCAGGCGCCTTTCTGGCTCTTCATGGGGATCCTCAGGGTGACTTTCTAGCTCCTTACCTTACTTACTTTCATATTAACTCTTATCTCTAACTCTACTGCTAATCTCTCTTATTTACCTCATTACCCTCATCGACATGATAATCCTATTGCTATTTAGCTTAAAATTACACAATTCACAAGAATCTATAAGCTCACAACTTTATGAGCGAAATAAAATACTGATTGAAAAAATATATATGGTTACGTTATGAAGCGTCTTTCTTTTCCATATATCAGTGAAGGCGTTGCCGGCCACAGCCTTAAGGATCTATCTGGCTATCCATATCCATGCATAATAACTAAGGTTCTAATGCCGCTGTTTCTGATAACCATCGCTTCGTTTTTATTATATATGATGCCAAAGTACATGGTTGTCGATATATCTTATACTGAGGGTAACTGCCTTTCAAAGGGGTTGTAGTGGCACCATCTTATATTACCTGGAGTCCTGATGCTGTTTATCGTATATACTCTTCTCTCTCTCTCTCTCTCTCTCTCTCTCTCTCTCTCTCTCTCTCTCTCTCTCTCTCTCTCTCTCTCTCTCTCTCTCTCTCTCTCTCTCTCTCTCTCTCTCTCTCTCTCTCTCTCTCTCTCTCTCTCTCTAAATACATACTTCCAGCATGATTAACAACGGGAAAGCATATCTGGCAGATCGAAGAAGTGGAAGGATGAAGGAACGAATTGCAGCACTCCAGTTTTTCCTCTCAAAGCCATAATTGCTTTACTTTAAACCAATTGGTCCACCGACACGTGTTGACACACCAAGATGAATCCAAATGTAGCTATTTAAGGTCCATTGTAATAATGAATACAAAAAACAAACAAAAACAATTCAAAGAAAGGATCCCAAACCTGGACTTCAGAAAACACAAAAATATCTACACTCTACCAACAAGTTTATCCAAGCAAAGAAGATCTGCTATTGGATGACACAAGCGACATAAGAACGGTGGTGATGGTATAAACGCGGGTAGTGTGATAAAGTAGCGGTCGTCAATGAAAAGCTTGTGCCCGATAATGATAAAGTCTCGCCTTATATTGATCACACACCTGGCTGCAGCGAAATCAACAGGTAGGAAAGACGAACGAGGCAGGTGGAATTGCAATGTACGAGGCGACCGTAAGACTTCAGGTGTGGGTAGTGTGCAGTGCAGTGCTCAATTATCCAGTTATTACGCCTGTACAAGGAGCGTCAAGTGCGTGGCAGCTCCCCTTGTGAAGCTTGTTTTATCACTTATACGGAGAGTGCGATAATGGATGAAGGAGAATTCTACAAGTTTTATTATTCACGCGTGTGTGTGTGTGTGTGTGTGTGTGTGTGTGTGTGTGTGTGTGTGTGTGTGTGTTGTGTGTGTGTGTGTGTGTGTGTGTGTGTGTGTGTGTGGTGTGTGTGTGTGTGTGTGTGTGTGTGTGTGTGTGTGTGTGTGTGGTGTGTGTGTGTGTGTGTGTGTGTGTGTGTGGTGTGTGTGTGTGGTGTGTGTGTGTGTGTGTGTGCGCGTGTGTGTGTGTGTGTGGGGTGTGTGTGTGTGTGCGCGTGTGTGTGGTGTGGCTGGTGGTGTGTGTGTGTGTGTGTGTGCGCGCGCGCGGGTGTGTGTGTGTGTGTGTGTGTGCGCGCGCGCGGGTGTGTGTGTGTGTGTGTGTGGTGTGTGTGTGTGTGTGTGTGTGTGTGTGTGGTGTGTGTGTGTGCGTGATGAGTATATTCTTGCTGTCTTTGAATAATAACATCGCCATCAATTATATTTATACTACATCATTCCGTTCAACAATCCTTTTTCGCACGTCTCGCCACACACTTTCCTCTTGTCTTTCCTTTCCCTTTAAATTCATCCATAGGAGCATCACTAGAATTTTAAATGGTCACTTTATCTCCCTCTACGACCTCGTCCCACGCACGCCTCCACGACAGTCCACCTCAAAGCCTTTTGGTCAACCTCCTCTATAAACTACTCCGTCCCACACGCTCCTCCCTCCATATCTACTATACCCACATCTAAAAAACAAACTTTCTAACGTTGTTTAATTTATCCAAAACTACTATCTGTTATATGTTCTCGATTTTTTTTTTTTCTTTTTCTCTTCTCCCCCTCTCTCTCTCTCTCTCCTCTTCCCCTCTCTCGTCCCCTCTCTCTCTCTCTTCCTCTCTCTCTCTCTCTCTCTTTTCCTCTTCTCTCTTCCCCCCTTTCTCTCCTCCTCTCTCTCCCCAGACGAGTTCACAAAATAATACCAAAGAAAATATAGCAACATGCTTGGGAAAGTACGTTTTGTCAAAAAAAACCTTTTAAAAAAAGAATATATTTTCATTATGAAAGTACGACCTTCGAGCTTCCAAACCCTTTCACCCCGTCATTACGATCCACACGGGGTTTTACCTCTGAAAAAAAGAAAAAAATCAAGCTCGAATTTAATGTTTGGGAGAGATCATAAAAAAAAAATAGCAACTTTTGATTTTCTTTTAAAACAAATTAAGCTATAACAAAAAAATTTTCGATTTTTATATGTGCTATCATATAAAAATAGTACAAACCTTTTAATTTTATGCTTTATTTCTTATTAACCAGCCAAACTTACTGCCTCTTACCTTTTTTATTGCTAACAAACTTTTGAAATATTTCGGGGCTAAAATGTCTAACTACCTTCCAAATCTTTTAATATGATTTGCAACACTTGTAGTCCACTCATCTTATTTTCCCCCCTGTTCTTAATTTGATCAGGGGCTGGAAGGGGAAACTGCACCTGCTGTAAAATTTGTGAGCGGTTTTGTAGGATGGAGGAAAATTTTTATCACCACTATTCTACTATCATAAAAATTTTTGTAGTAAGAATAAATAAAAAGAACACAGCGTAGAATTTTTTGGTTTTTTAAATGTTTTTTATAAAATTTGTTTGTGAGGCTTTTTACACTTTTAGTTGTATAGAGTAGTTATTGATATTGTTTTTTATGAGGGGGTATGTTGAATAAAGGACTACCGACTGCATGATTTGACACACATTTATGAGGCAAAGAGGAGTAGTAAAAAGGAAAGAAAAAAAATGGAAACTGTATCGCTAAGAAAATTAATAAAAAAACCCTTAAAAATTATCAGCAAATTTCAAAAATTGTTTTTTTCCCAAAGCGTCTACTGAAACAAAATAAGAATACGCAATAAAAAAGTATACATTTCTACATGGATCCAATCACGATGCACAATCCGCTTTGTACACTATTTCATCACTTATTCAACATACCATCCAACCTTTCTTTCTCGCCTCAAGTCATCAGTCTAATAGCTTTATCATGTGTCGCCACGCCTAATCCTACTCACTCACTCACCCTATCGTTCGTTTTCTTGCCAATGAAGCGTCACTCTCATCAGGAACCCGATTCTCTGGCGTGCACATCATAATTGTTTTTATCACAGCTGCGTTCTCAGTATACCCACACATCGCCACGCAACGTCTCGACAACGCCACACATACCCCCAATCACCACGCCTTACCCGCTACACACAATCACACAATCATGCAATCTCACGCCGCATTCTCAGCCGTCACCGCAACGAGTGTACCATCATCATAACCATCTCACTGCAATCCACAATGCCGCTGCCATCACTAACATCATTCGTGCCCGCCCTTCACATACCCTACCACTACCACCACTTATACTATGACAGCCATCATCACCATCGCCTCCTCCCTTCTTCTCCCTCTTCCTTCCTCCTACTCCTCCTCATCGTATACACGCGACCAGTTATGCATATATATTTCAGAAACATATAATAAGCTTGAAGTGTAAGCTGTGTGAGAGAGAGAAGAGAGAGAGAGAGAGAGAGAGAGAGAGAGAGAGAGAGAGAGAGAGAGGAGAGAGAGAGAGAGAGAGAGAGAGAGAGAGAGGAGAGAGAGAGAGAGAGAGAGAGAGAGAGAGAAGAGAGAGAGATTGCTTGGGGTGTGGGACAGTGCGATAACAAGATGAGAAACATAGTCAGCAGTGCGAAGAATTTAATTTGGACAAGCTCAGGAGTTGGAAGCTGGTTGGTCTACAGACTCTACACGAAGGGATGATAAACTGAGGTAAAAGTCTGAGGTTTGATGCCCGATGGTATAATGTTGTAACATGGCCGGAGTGTGGCGCGTGGAGAGAGATGTGGTGCTGGGTATAAGGGAAGGAGGTTCTGTGATGGTGTTATGGGGTATGGCGATGTTCAATGGCGTATCAAGGCACACAAGGCTAGGAATAAATGTACCATAAAACTAATATAACAATGTATCCTGAAAAAATCAAGACATGTGAATAATGTCCAATGTCTTCCAATAATGAAAGAAAAAATTAATGTCTAGAGCAAATTGTATGAAGATAGAATATGAGTACTAATATGGTGGTGCGTATATAGATATGATACTTCAGCTAATTACAAAAAGGGTTTACGTATGTCTGCTGATTGTTATAACTATCTTTCCTCTCTGCTTTATGATGCAATATGGTTCCAATATGCAAGTAAAAGAAAACGAAAAGACGGATATAAATATAATACAGCAACCTTGAAATCAAATTACATGAATGAATGATAAAACTTTTCTCCCTCACCCTGCCAATGCAAATGCTGTTCCCTAGTTATCCATCAAGTTAACCCATCCGTCCAACTAATTAAAACTCTCTATCCTCATCCGAGCTGCTTCGTTTCTGACTTTCACTTCAGCTCCCGTAAATCCTCTCGCTATCTCACTCTTTCACTTTCGTGTCCTATCTTTTAATTCTATGCCACCTGCTATCCCCCCCCTCCCTCCTGCTCACCCTCTGTCACCCCATTACTGCCTCCTTCACCTACGCGAGAAGACTACAGATACGAAATCTCTCTCTCTTCTCTCATCTAACCCTCTCCTTCTCTCTCTCTCTCTCTCTCTTCTCTCTCTCTCCTTCCTCTCTCTTCTCCTCTCTCTCTCTCTCTCTCTCCTCCCCTCTCTCTCTCCCCTCTCTCTCTCTCTCTCTCTCTCTCTTCTCTTCTCTCTTCTCTTCCCCTCTCTCTCTCTCTCTTTTTTTTATTTATACAAATTAACAGTTTACAGAGAAGTTACATTCAACATTACATTGTAGCATAGTAACTTACAGACTAAAGGTTACATTCTTCATGCTCCCTATCTTAAAGTCTTACTCTGGTCCTAATAATAGTCACTTTAGCACTATCACTCAGCTCTGCCCAGCAACCAGTTGTTCACCAACACATTGAATTCCTGGACACTCACTCCGTTAAATTATGTTTGTGATATCAGCGTGTTCCAGCAACTGATATATGTGTTTGTGAACTGGCGTTGGTGGTGCCACGTACGACAGCGGGGCTGTAATAGCTCACCAGGAGCCAGGGCTGCGTTTGAGAAGAAGAATTTGAGCGGCTTGCGCCGTTCGGGTTTCTGTACTCCTCTATCAAACGCTTTTGGGCGCCTCGCAGTGGTATGTAAACAAATCCCCGCCGTTACCATGGAAACGACGACGCCACAGCTCAAACTGTGGGCTTTTGACCTCACAATTTTCCTCTACTGCCCTCTATCTGCCCAAGCACAGTACGGAAGTGTAATGGCGTACGCTGTAGCTACCTGACGACTATTTGATTATTGTTGTAATGGTAATTGTCGCTGAGAGAGGTGAAATGTAAGGAATCTCGGGCACCGTCAACCAACTACCGTCAATAACACTATAATCGCCACTGCACTTTGGTCGCCAAGGCGCTAAATATTACTAATTTTAGCATCACTATAGACTTGTATGTGCCACTGAAGACAGGTACTTATAATAAACTACTGGGGCATGCCTCTTTAGTGGCAACCTACAATTATGTATCTGTAGTGATGATAAAATTGGGTAATATATGGCCCCCTGACGACATATATGTGCAGTGGCGACTATAGTTTTTATTGGCGGTAGGGTGTAGGGATACGTGAACAGGTTTATGAAACTGTCGCCAATAGGAATTCTCGCAGAAACACCAACTGAGACCTGTCGCCGACGGGGTACACTCGCCGACGCGGAAATTTTTGGTAACAGTTCCACTTGAAATAAATGAAAATGAAGAATAAAGTGTATTTCATTGTTGGATACCACCATACCACCTGGTATGTAATCTCTGAATGCAGAAATACTGATAAAAACTTATTAAATGTATATATTGTGTACTGTAATATCATGCAAGATCAAGAACTGGAACTGTCGACAAAAATAGGCAGTTTGAAATTAAATGAAAATATGACAGTGCTAATATGATTTGAATAATGCTTCATTTTTCGCTTATAATGTCAGATTACTGTGATAAATAATGCTGTTATGTATATGCAGGTTTTTTTTCCCCTCCTCTAACTCAGAGTTATGTAACATTTATATAGTTAACCTGCCACTTATAGAGAAAAATCTGAAGGCATTTTTCCCGCAACAGGACATTCTGAACAGAACTCCCCATTGTTTATATTTTTGTTTTGTCAACATTATTATTTTCAACTTAACTAATTCATTACCTAAACTAAATAATTTGCTAAGACAACCTAGCTTTTCTAACTAATTTTAAATCTGGATTGTTTAGTAGCTGTCTATTAAATTATCAATCGTATTATCACATATCTTGCTGCCACTATTACACATCTGGAGCTGAAATACCTCCTCCGCCACCCTCGCCCGGGCCCTATATATGCATCCTAACTAGTAAAAATATAACCAATAAAATTCCATTCTTACCTAATAACCTACCCACCTAACTGGTGGGTGAAGAAAGGGTATTTAAGATTAAGGAGTATACAGTTTTCTGTATAATAAAAAGGTTTTAAATAATTGAAATCACAGCAAAAGAAATGGTAAATATGCATTTTCCAACCAATACTCCTATTGCCAATACTCTTCTGAAAAAACTGGCGGAACATTAAGAACAAGGGGTCCACGCTAAGCTGACCCAAATGTTTGGGTTTTTACGTATATACTTACTGTCCTTAACACATCTGTTAATATTTTAATGAGTGCCGATCCTTACTTTGCTACATGGCCGATATTAAATTTCAGGTTCCTGAGAAAAACTAAGCCCAGCGAGTTGCGCAATGGACGACGAGTTTCAGAAAGTAGTGCGAATCTAAGTAGTAGGTATAACCTAGGGGTTGGTCGAGGGGGGACGGAGGCCCCCCCCGTTAAGTTAAAGTAGGTTAGGCTAGGTTAGGTTTGGCAGGTTAGGTTATGCACAGCACGAGGGGCTCGAAGAGGGGGGCTAGGTTAGGTCTGCAGAGTTTTTTCCCTCTTTAGAATAAGGCTCAAACTCCTATCTTCTTCTTTTAGGGCCAACAAACTTGGGGACATGGTGGAAACCGGGGTTTTTGGGTGGGGGAGCACACACATAAGGGAAATATGGCCCCCCCCAAAAAAAAATCCTTAAACTAGGGAAGTTTCCCTAGTTCATGGACTTTATCGGTAAAATATTTCCCTCATATGTGTGCTCACCCACAAAAGGATCACACTCATAAGGGAAATATGGCTCCCCACAAAAAATCCCTAAACTAGGGATATTTTCCCTTTTATACGTAACTTAAAGCGGGGAAATATTTCCCCGATAAAGTTCATGAACTAGGGAAATATCCTAGTTTAGGGATTTTTTTGTAGGGGGCCATATTTTCTCTATGTGTGTGCTCCCCCACCCAAAAACCCCGGTTTCCCACCATATCCCCAAGCTTGTTGGCTATAAGAAGAAGATAGAGGGTGGAGGCTTTGTTCATAAGATTTACCTAACTGGGTGGGCTACACCATCCAGACCTAAACTAACCTAGCTAACCTGGGCATTGATTACATAACCTTAGCTCACTGAGGCAGGGGGTTTCGCTCACCCCCAGACTTTTCTTGTTATTTTGTATTTTTTATTCCTGCCCGCGGTAAATGTGCAGTTTCAACCATACTCCTCCTGGCATAACTGGGGAGCTGTTCTCCCCCAGAACCCCCACTAGTTAACAAACCTAACCTGGGCATTGATTACGCAACCTTACCTCACTCCCCCAGACCACCTTGTTATTTTTTGTATGGGTCATAAATACTCCTTAGCGATGAGAACCTCAGCAGTCTGGGTTCACGCCTGGTAAGTCAACAACGGACCGTATCCTAGCGCTTCGTGTCCTGGTGGAACGCCGACGTGAGTTTCGACAGGGGATGCTTGCAGCCTATGTTGATCTCAAGAAGGCGTTTGCTCAGTGCCTCGTGAGTCCTCGGGGGTCTTCTGCGATTTCGGGGGATTCCTGCAAGGACTATTGGTTTGATACTGGTCTGTATTCGGGACTGAAGTGCGGTGAAGTGGGGGCGGGTGTATCCAGCTTTTTTCCTGTAAATACGGATGGGGAGGGTGGTCCTTGCCCCATCACTTTTCAACGCTTGTAGGGACGGGTATTAAAAAGGTTGTAATAAAAGTGTTTGGGCACCTCGGAAACACCAAGATCCTGACTTGTTTTTCCCGTGTGCAGAAAATTTTTTTGCTGAGTCGCTGGAGGTCCTGGTGATGGCTCTCAGGCCTGAAACGAGGGGGAAAAACCCTTTTTGGGGACTTGGGTCCCCCGGGCTCAAGCCCAAGGTCCAGGTATTTGGAGATTACTAGATGAACGTACAGTCTGTTCACGGTTTTTGGGAGGACATTGAGATCTTGGAAAGTTTTACATACCTTGGTACGCAGCCCTAATGAGGCGGGCACGTCAAGGTCTTACGACGGATTGGCATAGCCCACGGTGTTATGGATCGCTCACGGGAGTATTTGGCTTTGCGGTACCTGTTGCAGGAGGACAAAAAACCGGACTTAAAGTCGCTTGTGACCCCTGTCTTACCTATGGTTGTGAGACAGGACATAAATGTGCTTGAAGAGACAAATCAATGTTTTTGGTAATAATTGTCTTCGCGAATCGGGGGTTATCGCTGGCATGATTACTGTAAATCCGATTGACCGTGAAACTGAATCGAAAACCCATTAAACCCTGCATAGTCCGTCACCCCAAACCCGGGTATATGGGCATGTGGCACGCTACCCTGAAACCGATCCTTCCCATCGGGGTTTTATTGTAGGGGACAATCCGGCTGGGGGGGGGCCAAAGGGGGGCCCACAAGGCCCTGGCTGGGGCAAGTTGAGTTTCTTGTGCGGCTGTTGTAGGGAAAAGGGGCCTGCATGGGAACTCGCGCGTGACGAAACCCCCCCCCGGGGGGGGCGTCGTAGGGTGGGCGGGGGACGCGCCCCCCGGGGTAGCCCCCAATGATTGATTTGTGTGGAAAAGAAACGTGCGGGGTACTTAACCACGACAGGTATTGGTTTAAACTGCACTATACCCCCCCGCCGGGTATTGAGGAGTTTGAAATACTCCCTTTTGATGAGAATGAAAAGTTTAGGGTATCTAAAAAACCCCCCATCTTTTATTGGTTTAAAAATGCACATATATTAAAAAAAAAACTGGAAATACCTAATGCTTATATAGGGGATTTAATGGAATTTAATAAAATTTTCTCCCCCCACGTTCATTGGACCATTAATATCGTAATTATCACTCCCAATTTTCTGTATTTTTATTATTAAATTATAAGTGGCTCCAGTACAGTACTTAGCAGGCCTGTCAATGCATGCTGCGGGATAACATTGTAGTCTTTTGACTGTAATTGGCAGGAATAGATAATTTTTCTCAAAATTCGTTCTGTTTGGGCGGGGCCCTTGTTGTTGTCATAACGCCACCCCCCAGAGCGCCCAAGGTTTTGGTTGGGCGCTCGGTGGCAACTCGAACGGCCGCCCGGTCGCGCACAGGCGTTGAGAGAGAGTTTGAACGGCTCGCACCCCTAAATTCTTTCCCCTCAAAAAACACCCCAGGGCTGCGTTTTTAGAAGAAGATTTGAGCGGCTTGCGCCGTTCAGGTTTTTTACCCCCTATCAAACGCTTTTGGGCGCCTCGCGTGGTATGTAAAAAAATCCCCGCCGTTACCATAAAAAACGACGACCCACAGCTCAGACGGGGGCTTTTGACCTCAAAATTTTCCTCTCTGCCCTCTATCGCCCAAAGACATCGGGGTAATGGCGTCCTGTAGTACCTGAGACTATTTGTTTTTTTTGTAAGGTAATTGTCGCGAGGGGTGAAATTAAGGAATCCGGGCACCGCACCAACTACCGTCAATAAACTATAGCCCACTGCATTTTGGGTCGCCGGGGCCTAAATATTACAAATTTTTTAGCATCACAAGACTTGTATGTGCCCTGAAGACAGGTACTTAATTTAATACTGTGCATCCTCTTTGTAGCAATAAAATTATTTCTGTAGTGTGAAAATTCGTAATATATGGGCCTGCACAATATGTGCATGGCGCTATAGTGTTATTGGGGGGTAGGGTGTAGGATACGTGAACGGGTTTTAAATGTCGCCAATAGGAATTCTCGCGAAACACCAACGGGCCCCTGTCGCCGACGGGTACACTCGCCGACGGGGAAATTTTTGGTAACTTTTCCACTTGGAATAAATAAAAATGAAGAAAAGGGGTTTTTCTTGTTGGACCCCACCATACCACCGGTATGAAACTCTGAATGCAAAAATACTGTTTAATTATAATGTATATATTGTGTACTGAATATCATCAAATCAAAACTGGAACTGTCGCGAAAATAGGCAGATGAAATTAAATGAAAATATGAGTGCTACTTGATTGACAATCTTCAGTTCGTTATAAGTCAGATTACGTGATAAATAATGCTGTTATGTTTTGCGGGGTGTTTTCCCTCTAACTCAGATTTATGTACATTTTTTGCTAACCTGCCCTTATAGAGAAAATTAAAGGCATATTTTTACGCAACAGGACTTCTGAAAAGAACTCCCTTTTTTTTATATTTTTTTTTTTGGTAAACTTTTATTTTCAACTTAACAAATTTAAATTTCCCAAACTAAATCATTGCAAAAAACCTAGCTTTTTAACTAAAAATGGGGATTTTTATAGTGCTTTTAAAATTTATGAATCGTATTATCACTTCATTGCTGCCACATATTACACTCTGGAGCTAAATCCCGTCCTCCGCCACCCTCGCCCGGGCCCGATAGCACCCAAACTAAAAAAAACATAACCAATAAAATTCCATTCCTACCCAATAACCAAACCTACCCACTTTTGGTAAAGAAGGGGTTTTTAAAAATTAAGGGGTATCGATTTTTGTATTATGAAAAGGTATAAATTTGAAATAAAGCAAAAAAAAAAGGGTAAAATCATTTTAAACCCAATACTCCCTACTGACAAACTCTTCTAAATAACTGGGGCATCTTAAAACAAGGGCTCCCCGCTAGTGCCCAAAGTTGGCTCTACGTATTATACTTACTGTCCTTAAACCTCTGAAAAATTTTTAAAATTTGAGTGCCGACCCTTTACTTTGCCTACAGGGCCGATATTAAAATTTTCAGGTTCCTGAAAAAAACTAAGTCCAGCGAGTGGCAAGGACACGATTTTTGAAAAAGTAGGGCGAATCTAAGTATTGGAAAAACCTAGGGGTTGGTCGGGGGGGGACGGAGCCCCCCCCCGTTGGGTGAGTAGGTTGGGCTGGGTTTGGGTTAGGGCGGGTTTTTTTAGTGCAAAGCACGAGGGGGCTCAAAAGGGGGGGTGCTGGGTTTGGACTGGTGGAAACCGGGGTTTTTGGGGGGGGGACACACAAAAGGGGAAATGGCCCCCCAAAAAAAAAACCCTTTAAACTGGGAAATTTCCCTATTCATGGACTTTTTTTTGGGGAAATTTTCCCCTTAATTGTGCCCCCCCCACAAAAGGAGCACACTCAAAAGGGAATATGGTCCCCCCAAAAACCCCAAAATAGGGAAATTTCCCCCCGTACATAGACTTAATCGGGGAAAAATTTTCCCCCTAAAGTTCATGAATTTGAGAAAAATTTTATTCAGGGATTTTTTTTTTTTGGGGGTCCATATTTCCCCTTATGTGTTCCCCCACCCCAAAAAACCCCGTTTCCCCCCCTGTCCCCAACTCGTTGGTTAAGAAGATAGAGGGTGGGCCTTTGTTCTAAGATTTACCTAACGGGTGGGGTACACCATCCGACCTAAACAAACCCAGCTAAAATGGGATTGATTACATAAATTTTGCTCACTGAAAACGGGGGTTTTTGCTCCCCCCAGACCTTTTTTTTTTTTTTTTTTTCCTGCCGGGGTAAATGTGCAGTTTCAAAAAAAAAATACTTCCTGGCTAACGGGGGAGCTTTCTCCCCCAGAAAAAACCCCCCCTAGTTAACAACCTAACCGGGGGGATTGATTACGCAACCTTACCTCACTCCCCCCGACCACCTTTTTATTTTTTGTATGATCATAATATTCCTTACGTGAAACAAAAAGTGCAGGATACTTAACCAGCGATCGTGTATTTGGTTTAAAAATGCCATATACCCTGCCCTATTGTAGGGTTTTTGAAACTCCTTATGACGAGAATGAAAGTTCAGGATCTAAAAACCACGATCTTGTATTGGTTTTTTAAAATGCACATAATTAAAAAAATACTAGGAAAAAAACTAATGCTTATATAAGGGGGGGTAATGTGAAATTTAAAAAATTACCCCTCCATGTTCATTGGACCCCCTAAATATCGTAAATTACACTCCCAAATTTTCTGTATTTTTTACTTTTAATCATAAGTAGGCTCCCGTACAGAATTAGCAGTGCGTCAATTTCTGCTGCGGGGGTAAAAAATTGGTAGTCTTTTTGACTGTAAATTTGGGAGGAAAAGCATAAATTTGCTCAAATTTGTCTCTGTTTGGGGGCCCTTGTTTTTGTCATCACGTACCAAACCCCGAGACGCCCCAAAGGTTTTTGGGTTTGGGCGCTCGGTGGCAACTCGAAGGCCCCCCGATCGCGCACAGGCTTTTTGGGGAAAAAGTTTGAGCGGGTTCACCCCTCAAATTTTTCCTCTCAAACTCCCCCCGAGCGACGCACGATGGGGACCGGAGCCCCAGGCGGGATGGCTCCACAACGCCTGAAGGTTAACTCACCGCTTTACCCCGCACCTTGAAACCCCTCTCTCTCTCTCTCTCCCCCTCTCCTCCTCTCTCTTCTCCTCCCTCTCTCCCCTCTCTCTCTCCCTTTTTCCTCTCCTCTCTCTCTCCTCTCTCTCCCCCTTCTCCCCTCTCTCTCTCTCTCTCTCTCCTCTCGCTCTCTCTCTCTCCTCTTTTCTCTTCTCTCCCTCCCCTCTCTCTCTCTCTCTCTCCCTCTCTCTCTCTCTCTTCTCTCTCCTCCTCTCCCCTTTTCCCCTCTCGATCCCCCCCTTCCTCCTCCTCTCCTCCCCCTCTCTCTTCTCTCTCCTCTCCTCTCTCTTCTCTTTCGTCTCTCTCTCTTCTCCTCTTTTCCTTTTCTTCTCTCTCTCTCTCCTCTCTCCTTTTCTCCCTCCCTCTTTTCTCTCTCTCTCTCCCTTTTCCTCCTCTCTCATCTCTCTCTCTTCCTCTCTCTCTCTCTATCTCTCTCTCCTCTCTCCTCTCTCTCTCTCTCTCTCTTCCCTTCTCTCTCTCTCTCTCTCCTCTCTCCTCCTCTCTCTCCTCTCTCTTCTCTCTCTTTTCTCTTTTTTCTTCCGTTATCCTCCCCCTTTCTCCCCTCCCCGCCCCCTTTCCTCCCTTTCTTTCTCTTCCCCTTTTTAACCCCCCCAAACCCCCCGGGGTCACTCGGCCCTTTCCTCCCCCATCCACCGGGGGAGGCTTGAGGGGGGGGCTTTCATTTTCCCCTGCACTTTGCCCCCCAAAACCCCCTTTCCATATGCCCGACCCCCTCAGGGGGGGAAACCCTTTTTTTTCCCGGCCCCCGGGAACCCACCCTGTGTGGCTTTTTCCCGAGGGAAAAAGGGGATTTTCCCCCATTTTGGGTGGGTTTTATTTTTGGGAAAAAGCCCCCACAAAAGGGGGCTAATTTTGGGGAATTTTCAAAGCCCGTTTTTGGGCCTCCCTGTTTTTTTTTTTAATTTTTTTTTGGCACTTTTTCATGTCTATGGCTGTCAGCCTTTGAGCGTAATTATTGATACAAAAAAATCTCTCTCGTCTCCTCTCTCTATCTCTCTCGCTCTCTTCTCTCTCTCTCTCCTCGTCTCTCTCTCTTCTCTCTCTCTCTGCTTCTCTCTCTACTCTCTCCTCCTCTCTCTCTCTCTCTCTCTCTCTTCTCTCTCTCTCTTTTCTCTCTCTCTCTCCTCTCTCTCTTCCTCTCTCTCCTCTCTCTCTCTCTCTTCTCTCTCTCTCTCTCTCTCTCTCTCTCTCTCTCTCTCTCTCTCTCTCTCTCTCTCTCGTGGCGGAGAAGGACCGACGTGGGAGGTGCCCAGCCTGCGGCACCTGGACCTGTCACACAACGACATGCACGTGGTGGCGGGAGACCTGCTAGAGGGCGTGCCCAGCCTGCACGCTCTAGACCACAGCTTCACCCTACAGATCAGCAGGGTGGACGTGACGGCCTTCACCTCCTGCCCTGACCTGCGTCACCTCAACCTGTCCTGCAACAGCCTGTCATCGCTGCCTGACGGCCTGCCCCGCATGGAAGTGCGCGCCTCCAGCTTCACCCAGCTCAGCACGCTCGGCGGAGTTGCGCCTCTGCTTCCAGCAACTTCACCACAACAAGCGGATGAACCTCGCAAGGACACCTCCACTACCACCTCGGCGCTTTACCTCCTTTATCTGTCAGTAAACCTACTGCAAGACATACCCAAGGGCGTCATGATGCCCCTACACAACCTGCACAGGCTCAGGCTGCGCCACAACGCTATCAGCTGCCTGCATAAGCACTATTTACGCGTCCTATACGCCCTGCATACCCTCAATCTGTCCCAAAACCACCTTCACGAGGTGGTGCCTGTCGCCCTAGACGACCTGTACTTCACCATGAACCTGCAGTAGATGTGCCCGCGCCTGCGACGAGGGAGCGACGGCGGTGGAGAGCCTCAACGTGAGCCACATCTACCTGACTGACCTCGGGGGGCGCGGCCTACTACCTATGAGTTCTAAACCTCACCAACAACTCCCTGACGGAGGTCGAGGACTTTCTGCAGGACCTGCGGGACCTGTACCTAAGCTATATCCACCTGAGGGAGCTCACCAACACCAGCTTGGCCGGCCTTCCCGCGGTGACGGTGGTGCTCCTCAACAACAGCGTCATCCAGACCTTGGCGGCGGCCACCTTCACAAACCTGCCGGACCTGCTGACGCTTGACACGAGTCACAGCAAATTGATGGAGGTAAACCATGACGCCTTCAGGTCCCTCCCTGCGGTGGAAGAGATCCGCCTCGACCATAATCAAATCACCATTGCTAAGGACTTCGCCTTCTCCAGCCTGCCAAGACTCCTGACCGTGGAGCTGCAAATAAACTTTGGTAACACACACACACACACACACACACACACACACACACGCACACACACACACACACACACACACACACACACACACCCATGACATACTAAATGATCTCAGATATAGGGCCAAGCACATTCTTTTCCCTTTGACACCCATAAAGTGGGGAAATCAAATATGGCCGCCATCTGAATCGTGAAAATCTATTTTACATCATATCTTTCTGAATATATATCACATAGACATGAATAACATATCGTTTTTTATGTTTTCACACATATGGAAGCCTCATTTGTCGCTAGAAGGCATTAAAATCCCGATTAAGCTGATATTCATGATAAATATATATAATATAATATATATTAATATAATACTTCTCTTCTTGCAGGTAACTGATCAGAAGTAGAATCCACCATGTCGGCGAAGAAGCGATGTAAGATCGTAGAAGATTACAGTCTGCAACCATCTACATGGACAGTTGGCTATCTTCCCATCGATTGGAGTCGTTGTGCCCTTTGCCAAGAACATTCTTCAGAGCCTCTCCAGTGCCCAGCAAAATCAAAGAGGACAGACAAATGTTGGGGCTGGGTATCACCGTGTGGGTGACAATTTAACAAAGTTTCGAGAATTAGGTAAACAGCCAGTTGGCATGCACATAGCACAATTAGATGATGGCGATGGTATCTCTCAGACACTTGCCAAACATAGCGTACAGTGGCACTCATCTTGCCGTTTGAAGTGTTCTTCAAGTCGTCTAGCACGACTTCAGACAGTTGCAATACCTCCATGTGAAAGTGACATCCGAGATCGCCCTTACACGCGGCGACAGCTTTCACGAAAAGACCGACCTTCTGAAGGTGATGTATGTTTCTTCTGTGATGAAGTTGCAACAGAACGTGCCTCTCTGCATGATGTCATGATGCCCAAACTGTCCGATCGAGTTAAGCAATGCGCCCTGAAGCCTCAAGATCAAGAACTCATTGCAAAACGTAGCTCCGGCGACCTGGTGGCACAGGATGCCAAATATCATGCACCATGCCTTGTAAAATTGTACAACGCAGCTAGTAGGAAAACAGCAGTAGATCGACAAAGGAACACAGATGGAGTATCTCACGGCATAGCATTGGCGGAACTCTTAGGCTACATAGAAGACACAAAGATGATCGAGCAATCGGTTGCCCCAATATTCCAGTTGTCTGATCTTCTCAAATTATACACTGATCGACTGAGACACATGGGGGTTGAGGTAACTGGCCGTATCCACTCTTCAGACTTAAAAGATCGAATACTTGCTAATGTCCCTGGAATCCGGGCCTACAAGCAAGGCCGAAACGTTTTACTCAGTTTTGAAGATAATGTCGGATTTGCACTGATGAATTCGAGTGTGGATAACTGCGACGACGAAGCTATATGTTTATCTAAGGCAGCACAACTCATTCTTCGAGATATGTTGGGAATGCAAGCAACATTTGATGGGCCCTTTAGCAAAGGCTGCCAAGAACAGGCTGTTCCCAAGTCACTGGTGGCACTAGTTGCCATGATAATGGACGGCCCAAACATTATGAATAAAGTAACTGAGCAGGTGAGACAATCAACGCTCAGTATGGCATAATTGCTGCAGTACAACAGCTATGTGAAAAGACGCACAGGTTCCTCTGGTACTCATCACAATAAGAGCAGAGAGACGCCACTGCCAATATACCTTGGTATGAGGATTCATGCAAACACACGAAAACGTGAACGTGTTGATAACTTGTTCCATCTCGGAGTATCAATATCATATGACAGGGTAATGGATATAGCCATGGATATGGCCAAAGAAGCAGCCAGCCAATATGAAAATGATGGTGTTGTATGCCCCCTCATTCTTCGAGATAGTCTCTTCACAACTGCGGCGGTGGATAACATTGATCACAATCCCAGCTCAAACACTGCTCGTGAATCCTTTCATGGCACTGGCATATCGCTGTTCCAAAATAGTAAAAAAGGGACTGATGGCACCAAGCGAGAAAGAGCTAACTTACAACCAGGGACAGCAAACAAGAAGATACCACAACTTCCGGAAACCTACACGATCCTGACTCCAGTGGTATTTAAAAAGAAAGATCCAGAAATCCCCGAGACGACAGGTCCACTCACATGTAACACTGCTCCTCTGGAGGCTGCTCTTGAAGACGAGACGAAATGGCAGAAAAACATACAGCGACTCATACATAAACAGGTCCAAAATATTTATGATTCGATTGCTTGGGCTGCATTCCACTCGACTGAAAAACAATCACGTAACATCGATGTCACCATCATATCACTTCTGCCATTGTTCCCGGACGACTCAAAGTCAATGGCCATGATTCGTCATTCGATGGATGTTATCAAACAAGCTGTCGAACATCTGAACCCTGGACAGATTCCTGTGCTCACAGTAGATCAGCCTTTGTTCGCAATCGCAAAGCTCACCCAATGGAATTGGCCAGAAGTGTACGGCGAAGAGAACTTTTGTCATCCTACTTGGAGGGTTGCACTTAGAAATGGCTGCTTTGGCAACTCTCCGGGATTTGCTGGATGGCAGTGGCTGGACTAATGTTCTTATCCAAGCAGGTATTGCGACAGCAGGAACGGCTGACTCCTTTCTCAAAGGTGCCCATGTCAAGCGCACTAGACATGCACACCAAGTCACCTCCAGTGCATTATCAAGTTTGCTCCACACAGCATATGATGTGTATAGCATGGAAACAAGTGCACCGCTGTCGTTTGATGATTGGTGTGTGAAGAAAGCTGAGGTTTCTCCACAGTTTCAGTACTGGTATATGGTCATGCACCTGGAATGTCTCCTCCTGGTCTATGTGCGGTCATTTTGTGATGGTAACTTTTCACTCTACGTTCCTGTGCTGAAAGCATTACCTCCATGGTTCTTTGCCTTGGACCACACTCACTATGCTCGATGGGTTCCCGTTCACCTACGTGATATGATAACACTACACTTCCCCATGTAGCGAAGGTGTTCGATCAAGGCAGCTTCATTGTTCATAAGACGACTCGCCCCTTCTCAGCCATGGCTATCGACCAGGCACATGAACAAAACAACAAAATCGTCAAGGGAGATGGTGGGGCAATCGGGTTGATGCAAAATCCTAGAGCTCTACTGAGGTGGATGATAGCTGGACCAGAAATCGCGAGGGTAATAGACAGTTTCGAAACAGCTGGCTCGGATAACAACACTGGGAAAGACCAAGTCAGGCATCATGAGCATACACGATCCGCACAAGTCTCCTTTGCCAGCGAGGTCAGGGCTCTTGTGCAAGTAATCAAAAACCTCGGTAATCCATTCATGGAAGACAGTGGCGACCTTCTGGTTTTAGATACCAGAGACATCCCAGATCAAGCTGTAGCTAAAACTTTTCGTGGGATAGAGAAGCTGGGTCAGGACCAATATGACAGCTATGTCACTCAGCGGTTAATTGAGCGAACAACACCTGTATCGGATAAGATTCCCGAAAACAGATTGGCCTTATTCAGCCGGCCACCCACAAGGACTCCATCCAAAGTGACACAGATGTGACTCAAGAGTGACTGTGTACTGTTCTCCAGGCTTTACATCGCATGCCAAACACGTGACGGTGATTTGGAAAACTTCTTCATGCATGAAAACCATGCATACCCGCCAGCCTTGTCTCAGTTGGGAAAACTACGACATGGTACCAAAGCGGATCTAACCGACTGTCTAGAGAAGCTTTGTACATCTGAAGGCGAGCCGCCAACAGTCGACGTCATCATACTGGATGGAGCTGCTATCGTCAATATGCTGAGGCCAGTGGGAGCGAAAACCTTCCAAGACTACGCCACACTAGTGTTCCTGCCGTACATCAAGGCACAGTTGGCAAAATCCAACAGAGTTGACATTATTTGGGATGTGTATCGCCAGGATAGTCTAAAGAATACAACAAGAGAAAAACGAGGAAAGGGCGTCAGAAGGCGTGTCACAACAGTCAACTCAATCCCAGGAAACTGGCAAGAGTTTCTGAGAATAGATGACAACAAGACTGAGCTCTTTCATTTTTTGGCACATCAAGTGGTGGAAAATCTTTCGACCGAGAAGGAAGTGATCTCAACATGCGGCGAGAATGTGCTTTGTTCTCGTGTTCATCAGGATGTCTCATCGTTGGCACCTTGTACTTACTTACGAAGAGGCCGACACCAGGATGTTTCTGCACGTCATGGATGCAGCAGAGAAAGGTTATCGCAGGCTGCTGCTGCGTACAGTGGACACGGATGTCGTCATCCTGGCTGTCTCGACTGTTGTGCAATTCGAGAACACGCAACTTTGGATAGCGTATGGTACTGGCAAACACCTTCGATACATCCCAGCTCATCAAATCGCCACATCTTTGGGTGCAGAAAAGGCACGAGCTCTTCCCATGTTCCACGCATTCACCGGTTGTGACACGGTCTCTTCCTTTGCTGGTAGGGGCAAGACAACTGCCTTTGACACATGGAAATCATTCAATGCTGTTACTGCAGTATTTTCGAAACTTGTTGCAAGACCAGCAAGCTTCAATGATGATTGTATGTCAGTACTAGAGTCGTACGTAGTGTTGCTATATGACAGAACGAGTTTTGAAGCTACCGCTGACTCAGCCAGGAGACATCTATTCACTACCAAAGCATGATCCATCGATGCCATCCCACCAACTAGCGCAGCGCATTTTCAGCACGCAAAACGTGCAATTTACCAGGGCGGACATGTTTGGGGGCAGGCACACATACGAGCTCCAGATGTTCCTTCGACAGAGTCATGGGGATGGAAAAAGAATACTTCAGGAGGATGGGAGCCATTGTGGACATTGTTGCCAGAAGCAGCAGTGTCCTGTTCAGAGTTACTACGGTGTGGCTGTAAGAAGGGATGCAGGGAACTCTGCAAATGTGTCAAAGCTGATCTGAAGTGCACGTCACTCTGCAACTGCGCTGGTAATTGTGATCACAATGATAGCCATTAACTTGTGTTGTTTAGTTGTTCAGTTGCTAACTATTCTTGAATTGTGTGCCACTCAGTGCTAGATTTTTTCTTTGATATATATGGTCTATTCAACATTTTATTTTGCTTATTTTGTTGATATGCGGTTTTGTTCCGCGCCTTGTCACCTTAAAAAAATATTGTTTCATTTCTATGTTAGCGTTTTGAATAACGATATACATGTATGTGATAAGGTATACACACATGGTTATATATTATGATGTCATATTCTTTGACAATAAACTATGTGATTTTTGTACATGTGGGTTAAATTATTTCCTAAACCTTGAAAAATTGCTGCATTTTCCATTTTTTCGCGAGCTAATTCACCTTTTTTGTCTGACATATTGATTTGTGTCCATGTTATCATCAAAACGATGATTCCATTGGATTCCTCATAGCTGAAAACATATAAATAGATGCTTTATTCGTCTGGTTATGTCCTTTATTGGCGAAGATATTAAACTTCATAATTTCTCACAATTTGAACGGCGGCCATATTGGATTTTGTCATTTCTGGGCATCAAGGGGAAAAATTGAGCTTGGCCCTATATCTGAAATCGTTTAATATATACTAACCTTCAAATATGCCAATTTTCGTGCTTTTACCACCAAAGCCACAATTTTCCTACATTTGGCCACATATCCGCCTAACTATCTTTCTCTCTCTCTCTCTCTCTCAATCTCTCCATTCTTACCTACTCTTCATAACCTACCCCCACCCCCACATCCTTTCGTTTACGGAAACGCTTACGGCGCGCGTATACGTGCATGTTACCTACATAATCCTACAATAACAAAGAGCAAGTAAGGAAGCAAGGAAGGAAAACTAACACGAATCACATTGTTTTATAATGATGTTTTCAAGTACATGATTTTACTTTTAATCACCCACACTAGTACTCCAGTTTTTTTCCCTATCCTCTGGGTCCCTTCTCTGTATCTGATTATCACATGTTTAATAGTCACTCTTGGACCCTTAGATTCTTTAATAATTTAGAATAAAAAAATATTTACGAATTTAATGATTTTCTCCTTTATATATTTTATCCTTAAAATAATAACTTGGATACAATCGCTCTCTTCTTATTTCAACGTCATAATTAGTCACAAACAATAACGTCAATGCCTTTCACCAGTATGCACAGTACTTGGGGTAAGAACAAATGCCTCATCTTTATATGACCGATTACTCTCATTTTCCTTCTCTTGTATTGCCCATCAATATAACCATAACGACTTCTCACCAGCATAAACAACATCCTCTTGACATCATCGACCGGCGCACACACTATCACTTTTAACTCAGCATGGTTGCGTGTGAGATGTCTACCACATAACCCAGTCTCATACTGTCCCGCTGTCTGACAACCTCCTCGAGAAATATTGATACTCTTCTCTGATGGGTTTCTGTCTCAATGAAACCTTGGCACCTCGAAATAAGTTTAATTAATGACCTTATCCTAATTTCTACTTCACTGGTATCTGTCATGCAGGCTGTAGGAAGAGTGAAAGATAGGCAGAGCGCTCCTCGGGGCTTTCATTTAAATATTCACATCACGCCAGCAGCCTGTCATCCCCCTGTCGGCCTGTCTATCCGTGTGTCAGTAGCGTGCGAGGGAGAGAGGCTTGTGTGTTTAGTAAGCTGTCTGTTTGTCTGAATTAGTGGATAAAAAATATACCTGGTAGTGAGGTGTACATAGCAGGTGCCTAAAGGGAAACTGCAATCACTCAAGAATTATAATTATTGTTGTGCCTGCCTCCTCTTTTCTCAGTAAATTAAACTATGTGTGTGTGTGTGTGTGTGTGTGTGTGTGTGTGTGTGTGTGTGTGTGTGTGTGTGTTGTGTGTGTGTGTGTGTGTGTGTGTGGTGTGTGTGTGTGTGTGTGTGTGTGTGTGTGTGTTGTGTGTGTGTGTGTGTGTGTGTGTGTGTGTGTGTGTGTGTGTGTGTGTGTGTGTGTGTGTGTGTGTGGTGTGTGTGTGTGGTGTGTGTGTGTGTGTGTGTGTGTGTGTGTGTGTGTGTGTGTGGTGTGTGTGTGTGTGTGTGTGTGTGTGTGTGTGTGTGTGTGGTGTGGTGTTGGGGTGTGTGTGTGTGTGTGTGATTTAATTTATTTGGCTTGTATAATTATATTAGTTATATGTTATATCTGTTTTAATTAATGTGTCTATTTTTGGTGTTACTGATACATTAACTGGTACCGTATAATGTTAATTCACACCTGAAGTAAATAAAAAAAGGCAATTCGTAACACACAATAATGATAATAATAATAAGAAGAATAATATAATTAATAATAATAATCAGATATTTCCTAAGCCTTCATCGATACCTACATAATAATGCAAGGTGCAGATGTACTACCTAACCAAACATGAGATTATCGGAAGGACGAGGCAGCCTTTGTGTTGGGTGGCTGAGGTGTGTGCACGACAAAGGGGTGTGGAGATGGCACGAGACCCCAGTAGCACCACCTGCCCATTACTGCACTGAAGTCGAGCTGTACAGACATGATCAATCCAGACAGTTGAGCTACGGAGATGATTACTACGCATGCCCTTTGTCCACTCACAAAATGCTTCTATTGCAGGTCCGTGGGGATGCCAGTGTTATTCATCATTTTTTCTATTGCATTATTGCGCAAGAGGATGATAGATTTCACTGGGGAACAATTTGAAGAAGAAAAAACTGTTGAGTTAGATTTTTGAGCTTATTTAGACTAAAATTGGCATGCTGATTCCAAATCTGTAGTCAGTTTTTTTTCTAGCACGTCAAGTTTTTTCTCCACAGCTTACCCTCCAGATAAGCAAAATTCCACTTGTGTCCGTCAGCTATAAGACCAATGCCTCATTCAGCTGAAATTCCAGTGCCAGTTTTCGAACAACTACCTCCTCTAGAAGATCTGAGTGATGTTGAAGAACGCAGTGACAGCAATGATGCAGATTTTGACATTCACGAGGATTCAGTTCGTAGGGGATTTGATCAGCACGAGTTGAATGATTTAGCACGTGATTTGGGCCTATCCAAAAAAGCTTCAGAAATACTAGCATCAAGACTGAACGAGAAAAACATACTTGAACAAGGAGTGAAGGTATCATACTTTCGAACCAGAGAAAGTACATTTCTGCAGTACTTTCGAAGTGCCAGCGGTTTTGTGTTTTGCCATAACATTCCTGGTTTACTGAAGGAATTAGGGCTTTCAATCTACAATCCAAATGAATGGCGATTGTTTATTGATAGCTCAAAGCGGAGCTTGAAGTGTGTCCTTCTACACAATGGCAATTTGTTTGGCGCAGTCCCTATTGGGCATTCGGTCTGTCTTCGTGAAGAATATGGAGATGTAAAGAGAGTCATTGAGTTATTGCAATATGACAAACACAATTGGATCATCCGTGTTGACCTTAAAATGGTGTCCATTACTTACCATTGTCCTTCTTGGTCAACAACGTGGATACACAAAGTATCCCTGCTTTCTCTGTATGTGGGATAGCAGAGCTCGAGAGTAGCATTGGGTTCAGATGAATTGGCCTCCGAGTTCTGATCTTAAACCTGGAGATCCTAACATTGTACATGAGCCACTTGTTGACAGGAAGAAAATAATATTCCCACCTCTGCACATAAAACTAGGTCTCATGAAACAATTTGTAAAAGCATTGTCAACTGATGGCGACTGTTTGAAGTACATCATCTTGGCATTTCCTGGACTGTCAATTGAAAAAATCAAGGCCGGTGTGTTTGATGGTCCACAAATTCGACAGCTCATCAAAGATGAACATTTCAACAGTACTATGTCAGACCTTGAAAAGAATGCTTGGCTATCATTCAAAGACGTCGTCAAGAACTTTCTTGGAAATACACGTGCAAGTTTACACAGAAATTGTTCAGAAACTATTGGAGAGCTACAAAGCGCTTGGTTGCAACATGAGTATTAAAGTACATTTTTTGCATAGCCATCTTGCCAACTTTCCGGAAAATCTTGGTGCTGCTAGCGACGAGCAAGGTGAACGATTTCACCAAGATTTGAAGGTTATGGAAGAACGTTACCAGGGTAGATGGGATGTGCATATGATGGCTGACTATTGTTGGAGCATCAAACGCGCTAGTCCTCAAGTTGAACACTCCAGACAAAGCTACAAACGTAAATTTTTACCTTAACCTTCACACAATTATAGCCTTATCCTTTCTAAAAACATGATAATGTTAAATAAACATTCTATTCATGCCTATTTCTTTCATTTTTCATTGTATGTTAACATTTGCAACTTTTTATAAAATAAGCACTGTTACTGTTATGTACAGTATTTTTCATATTTTTTAAGAAAACGAAAATCCTACAGTTCAAAAACTTGACGTGATAGAGAAAAACTGAGATCAGTTTTGGATTCAGCACCCAAAAATTACTTAATAACAAGTGTCAGACCTAACTCAACAAAAATTTGTTCCCCAGTGTTATTTATCGGTGTATTGATTTTTTTTTTTTTATATATATATATAGTGATAAATGTGTTGACTTTATAGGCACATATGTTATCCCTACATTTATATTTTTCAAGCATGCACCTTTCTGCTAATCATATAATTATTCTAAGTGTATTGCTATGACGTGTTACGCCCATGATGCCCGTGCCCCGTCACCACATGCCGCTAGAGGGCAGCATCTCCTGGAGACGGAGACTACACCTTGTTTTCCCAGACCAGGGCACCCCCCAACCGCGCCCTGCCTCGCCTGGGAGGAGAGCACACGACGCGTCAGAGAAAGATAGACATTCGTCTGCTGTGGACGTGTGTGTGATACTTGAACATTTTGTTGTGGTGAATACTTTTTGTGCATTGATAATAACGGAGGACTTTAATTACTACGTGCTGTATTGGCCGATTCACTCTGTTCATAATAATAATAATTATAAAACCACGTTGTGTTTTGCTTAGCAAAAGCCTAAGTAGCTAAGCTTGCTCAGCTACTCATCCACTCTTAACAAAAAGTAAGTGTATGTTACCTTCGTATGTAGTGACACATACATATGGAGCTAACATATGGTGGCAGCGGTGGGATAAGCAAAACACAAGGTGGTTTTATAATTATTATTATTATGAACAGAGTGAATCGGCCAATACAGCACGGAGTTTTTTTTTTTTTTTTTTTTTTTTTCTATTATTTTTTTTTTTTTTTACATTTGTGCCTATAGCGCCTGTAGGCAGTGGTGATCCAGGGATCGGATGGTAGTCTCTGAAGGTTCACTTGAGGAGTGTGATGGTTGGTCCTCGCCCGTGGAGGCGCAAGCAGGATTTTTATAGTGACGCCTGTGATTAGAGGCTCATGCCGCCCTCCTGTGCCCTCCGATGCACTCGCAATCGAAGGTAGAGTTGATGGACAGGGCATATGGGTGTTCTTAGGCCACTCGACGGTGCAGAAAGGTTTTGGTTTCCTCCGGGGATCGAACTCGGGTCACCGAGAACGCCAGTCGGAGACGCTACCCACTCCGCTACCGCCTCCCCAATCTTAAAGTCCTCTGTTATTATCAATACACAAAAGGTATTCACCACAACAACATGTTCATGTATCACACACACGTCCACAGCACACGAATGTCTGTCTCTCTCTGACGCGTCGTGTGCTCTCCTGCCAGGCGAGGCAGGGCGCGGTTGGGGGGTGCCCTGGTCTGGGAAAACAAGGTGTGGTCTCCGTCTCCAGGAGATGCTGCCCTCTAGCGGCATGTGGTGACGGGGCACGGGCATCATGGGCGTGACACGTCATAGCAATACTCTTAGAATAATTACATGATTAGCAGAAAAGGTGCATGCATGAAAAATATAAATGTAGAGATAACATATGTGCCTATAAAGGTCAACATCGCTCCGGGTTGGTGACTCTGTCATGATTCGAGTTCCGGAACGGAACTCTAAACTAGCTCCAAAATTTGTGGGTCCGCGCCTGGTAGTTTAGCAACTCCATGGAAATAAGTTTGATATTTTGGTTCCGTGGTTAAATACATTAGAAGTCATTCACAGTGATCGACTTAAACAGACCAATGCCAAACCTGATTTATGCTTAGCAGTTTCTACGAAGCATAAATCAGGTTTGGCATTGGTCCGTTTAAGTTGATCACTGTGAATGACTTATAATGTATTTTACCACAGATCCAAAATATCAAACCTATTTCCATGGAGTTGTTTAACTATCAGGCGCGGACCCACAAATTTCGGAGCTAATTTAGAGTTCCGTTCCGGGACTCGAATCATGACAAGAGTCACCAACCCGGATTTGAACGGGTGAAGAGCGCCGGTGTTGTTGCGAGCACATAGCAGTCTTGGAAGCCTGTAATTTATCTCTGACATTGGAATATAAGTCTGAGAAAACTTTAAGTTGACATTTAGCATAATCATTAACATTTTACACAGGTTTTTGAGGGTTACTAAGCAAGTCATATGGGAGTCGTTTCTCCATACCAAAAATAACAAAATAAGGAGTTTGACCTGTCGACTTACAAATATTGCAATTAACGCATGCAGCAACATGGGGTAACCAATCTTCCCAACTATCAAGCAAGCCACCAACAACTGGGCGCAAAGCTTCTAGGACTTTCCTGTTCGCACGCTCAACTTTTAAGTACTTGCCAGGTCGAGCCAATGTTGTGGCTGATGCGCTTTCTAGAAGAGTACATGTTGGACTAGTGACGGACAAGTCCAATGTAGCTCAAAAATTTTTCCCTACATGAACTAGCTGTTGCCCAACGTCAACATGATGTGTGGAGTAAAGTGACAAATGCTCTGGAATCGGGTGACCAGTCAACATTACCTAAAATGCCCATTCCTTTTTCACAATTTTTCTTATCACCAGATCAGGTCCTTTGTAGATTTTGGCAAAATAAGCGGACCCAGGTGAGCCAATTTGTGATACCTGAGTCATTTGTACCTGTGGTACTGCAACTAGTTCATGATGCTGTACTGTAATAGCCGGTCACCCGGGAAAGGAGCGTACTCTCTCTACGGCCCGCACTAGTTATTTTTGGCCTAAAATGCGGTTAGATATTGACGCATATGTAGCTAAGTGCGTGAAATGTGCTGTGCATAAGGGTACGGTGCCAAAACCAGCGCCAATTTTGGAATATCCAACTCCTGAACGTCCTTGGGACATTGTTGCTATTGATCTATTACAGCTTCCTGCTAGTCGTCAAGGGTCTAAATACCTATTAGTATGTGTTGATCACTTCTCAAGGTATATTATTTTGGCCCCTGTGATGGATAAAACTGCCAAAGCAATTGCACACGCATTGATCGCCAACTTATTTTGTCCATACTCAACTCCCCGAGTCTTAATGAGTGACAATGGCGCGGATTTAAAATGCGTTTTCTTAATGAAATATGTGGGCAGTTCACATCAAACAAACATTCACGTAACAATCACCCTGCCAGTAAGGTTAGTTGTGCGTGCGAAACAGGAAAGTCCTGGAATCTTGCGCCCAGTTCTTGGTGGCTTGCTTGATAGTGGGAAGATTGGTTACCCCATGTTGCTGCTTGCGTTAATTGCAATATTTGTGAGTCAACAGGTCAAACTCCTTATTTTATTTTTTAGGGTATGGAGAAACGACTCCAATATGACTTGCTTAATAGCCCTCAAAAACCTATGTACAATGTTGATGATTATGCTAAATGTCAATTTAAAAGTTTCTCAGACTATATTCGAAGTCAGAGATAAATTTCAGGCTTCCAAGACTGGGTATGTGCTCGCAACAACACCGGCGCTCTTCACCCCTTCAAAATTGGGTTGTTGACTGTCATGATTGGAGTCCCGGAACGGGAAATCTAAATTAGCTCCTAATTTGTGGGTCCGCGCCTGGTAGTTAAGCAACTCCATGGAAATAATGTTGATATTTTGGATCCGTGGTTAAATACATTAGAAGTCATTCACAGGATCGACTTAAACGGACCAATGCCAAACCTGATTATGCTTAGTAGAAACTGCTAAATTTTGCGATGCTACGCGGCTTTAAATAACAAAACTAATGCCCCCTAATGACCAAACTCATGCTTATAACTTACGCCCGCGTAATTTATTTCTTGTCTTTTCATTGCCTTTCTTAGACAGCTCTCCTGTATGTTTTTGGTATAGGAATAAATGAATGAGTTCTAGAAGAACTTAGGTAAAGGTACTTTCAACTAACCCCTTATCTTCCTCTATTGATAAACCTCATCCATTTAAATAGCAATAAACAAGCAAAGCTTTAATCAAGTTTTTACTGTGTTCGAACAGGGACTCCCTGTTTTGACTAATTCGGTTAATTCTATTGTAAGGACTATCAAACAAATACTAACAAATATGGTTGACGCAGCGCGTGGCAGGGTCACCCCTTCCACTCTTTCCTGTTAAAGGGTTTTATGCATGCCTTTAACTTAGGAAAGACAAATTCAAGTTGAAACCTTTGTTGATTTAAATGGTATTCAACACCCGTACCCTCCTGAATCAGTACTAACGTCAGATGCCGTTGTTAAACATGTTCTATTCCAGACGAACATGTGTTTGAAGTTCACAAAGTAAAAATAATAATAATATTAAATACATAATTAAAAGAAATGGTTCATGATGGAAATATTTTTATTGGTATGGTAATTTTAATCATAACGGAATAAAAAAAATATTTCCTTTTTCAGTGAACGAATCTGTTATGATACTGAATCAACCAAGTACTGTGGTGGGTTTATTAATAAAAAATATAACCCGATTCTACTGGAAGCATGTCTGATTTGGATAGGTGCCGTTTTATAATATTTGAACCTGGATTTTTGCCCCGCATCTCTCTTTGCCTTCTTACCTATAGGTGACGGTATTTGTGAGGTGGTGCTAAATCAGGCAAATGCTTCTTAGGCTTTATCGTTATGTCCTTACACCCACTTGATTTCACGACCATTCTTTCACAAAAGTTTCTTCGGACATCACTATTTCTTCTTTACACAAACATTCTATGTGTCTGTAGTATGTCCTGAAGGTGTAGTGTATCAGAAAGTTTCCGGTCATTTCGCAATTCTTATGGCTTGCTATTTGCCCTTTGCCTATTTGAATACCTTTCCTGAAAAACTGCACGAAGGATTTGTATCTAATTTTACTGCTCGATTTTCCCTATTGACAGCTTGAAGTATATAAATTTATCAAGCATTAAATATGTCACTAATACCATTTTTGAGCTTACATTCTCTAATTTCTCTGAATTGGAAACAGCCGTACAGGACTCTTTACCTGTCTACCTTAACCCAGCTGTTCATTTTCCTTCAATGATTATGCCAATCATAATCATCATCATAGTAATTCCACTTTGCCTTCTTGTTAGGAAGGCCCTATCTTTGTATGTTCTCCTGAAGGGCAAAATCCGACAAGATCAGGTAAATACATAATTGTAACATGATTAGGTGCATGTCCTTAGGACGGCACGAGGGCGCGCCATGTAGGTGACCGAGTGATGTTGATCTTTATAGGCACATATGTTATCCCTACATATATATTTTTCATGCATGCACCAATTCTGCTAATCATGTAATTATTCTAAGAGTATTGCTATGATGTGTCAAGACCATGATGCCCGTGCCCCGTCACCACATGCCACTAGAAGGCAGCATCTCCTGGAGACGGAGACCACACCTTGTTTTCCCAGACCAGGGCACCCCCCAACCACGCCCTGCCTCGCCTGGGAGGAGAGCACACGACGCGTCAGAGAGAGATAGACATTCGTCTGCTGTGGACGTGTGTGTGATACTTGAACATTTTGTTGTGGTGAATACCTTTTGTGCATTGATAATAACAGAGGACTTTAATTACTACGTGCTGTATTGGCCGATTCACTATGTTCATAATAATGATAATCATAAAACCACCTTGTGTTTTGCTTTGCCCCCCGCTCGGCTACTCCTCCACTCTTACCAAAAAGTAAGTGTATGTTACCTTCGTATGTAGTGACACATGGAGCTAACAAATGGATTATTTTATTATGGGATCTCTGAGTTCAATAAGAGGTGCTGGCAAAAGGGAAGCATTGAGAGGGACAAAGGAATTCTACCATTCACAAATGTATACCAAGTCGTTGGCAGTGCAGTGTTGTTTTAATCTACCACATGCTATTTGATTTTACGTCCAGCATGTGCTTCGCTAAAATACGCAGTCACAGTGTGTTTCAAGGTAAATTGAACACAATTATATTTACTGTAGTGATAATGATATATGATAGGTGATGAACCTTTACTGTGGTGATAATGATATATGATATGTGATGAAAGACGATACCAGGGATTAAATTTAATCTTATCCCCATAATCCATATCCAGGTAACATTTGCTGAAGACTTTCTTTCCCTCCCTCGGCCTAATTGCTCCTTTCCCTCAGCCTTAACTAACGGGACCAAGTTTATGTCAAGTTAATTCACACGTAGCTGCGTCCTCTCTCCTAGACTTCCTAAGAAGCAGATAGTAAACATAAGACAGCAGGAGGCGATGGTTACAGATAAATTTGTGCGTATCCATATTTATCTATATATATATATATATATCTATATCATTCTTTGCTTACGAATAATGAAAATATGGTACAGGAGGTCAAATGAATGTCTAAATGAACAGAGGTCAACATTACGAATCGAGACAGCAGGCCGGTCGCAATGCACCGCCGCGATTAGCAGCAAGGAACCCTGTGAACGCCCAGCTACTGCAGGTAAAATGGACCGTTATTATCGCAATGATTGCCCGCCTGATTCTTTACCCATACAGTTATATCCTCTGCTTCAGATACTGGGACATAAATGCTGCCTTGGCCCAGCGGGGATGCCAGACACCACCACCAACATACTTTGGGGTTGTCTCTCAATTAACAGTTTAAGGAATGCGTCTCTTCTTTATACTTGGCCGCTAATCCCTAACAAGCGGCTCTTTTTATGCGCCAACATCGAACCATCCAAGCTTATCAAACAAAGGACTTCCAACATCCAAACAGCCCCCCAAATTGGCTCTTTGTAGAGCCAATGTGGGGGGTAATCCCTACATAATAATGTAGGGATGTAGATGAGTATTATTGTCATATATATATATATATATATATATATATATATATATATATATATATATATATATATATATACATATACATATATATATATACATATACATATATATATACATATTATTATATAATATATATATAACATATATATATATATACATATATATATATATATATATACATATATATATATAATATATATATATATATATATATACATATATATATATTTTATATATACAATATATATATATATATATATACATATATATATATATATATATATATATACATATATATATATATATATATAATATATATTATATATATATATATATATATATATATATATATATATATATATATATATATATACATATATGTGTGTATGGGTATGCATGTGTACATGTATGTATGTATATGTGTGTATGTGTATATGTGTATATGTGTATGCATATATTATGTATATGTGTGTGTATGTGTATATTTATATGCGTATAAATTGATTTATTGTAGATATATTTGTTACAGGGTACTGTTTTTTGAATGGTTATTAGTATTGCATTGACTTCTGATGTATTCATATATTATGGAGTTTTTAACATCTATTTTTATCATATAATAACTATTGTTGTTATTGAAACTGTCAAGATCACCTCAATCGGTATCTTTATCACTATTATCATCATTACTATAATTAATTATTTATCATTATCACTTTGAACCCGCCAGGGTGGCGCGGTTGGCAGAGTTACTGGCTAGAGTTTGCAGAGTCCCTGCGCATTCGGTCAGCGGTTCGAGTCCATCAAGTTCGTCTTGGCGTGGTGGCGCTTTGTATAGTCAATAACCTTGTAGTTGGTACTTGCAAAGTGTCTAGATAGGATCAAAGTATCTTATCTTCTCTTATCACTTTGATATTCATTATTGCTATTATTGCTACTATTATGATTATTATTTTCAATATTATTATCATTATATATATTTGATCTCTTATCATTGTTATCATCGGTATCATTCTTATCATTCTTATTATTATTATCATTATCATTATTATTATTATCATCATTGTCATTTCTACCATTATTCCTATTATATTTATTATGATTATTATCACTATTTATCATCGTTATTATTGTTCATTCTTATTATTATTTGAACTTATTATTTTTTATCAATACCATTATTAACTTTTATTATTATTATTATTATTATTACTATTCCCAGTACTAACATTACGGTTATTGTTATCATCACTTATCTTATTACTTGAAATTATTAGGTATGTTAATATATTTCATTAGTCCACCTTAGTCTACGAGATACAACGAAATTATCATAGCATGAGGTCCATAAAAGAGCTTCGGCTTAATTGACCGTAGCTTGTATGACTATAATTGATCATGATTTTTTTTGTATTACACAAAACCGAATAAACTATCAAGTATCAAGTATCAATTATCAAGTATCTTTCTGCTAGGAAAAAAATCTTCCCTTTAGAAATACACTTACTAGCCCTTCGCCAAAATATATAATCATGATATAAAACAAAAAGCTAATTACCACATTACCTTCACCGACACGGTTCCTAATGAAACGCACATCATTTTTGTTGATTTAGTCAGGACTTAGAAATATCTTAACACCTGCCTATTAGCTAAATATAGGTCAGCCTGCATAGTTCGGAAATGTTATGACGTATTTTCCCCTGTTAGCACTTGTATTTGTGTCAGCTTATCTTTAAAATGCAGTAGCTCAAGTGATTTTTTTTCCAAATTGTTTAAATACCCAAGATGTTTATTTATTTTTGGAGTTAAAGGGCGGCACTCACTACGCATTTGCAATCTTTTCTTTTTTCCCCTTTGAGTGAGAGGACGAAAGGGGATGAGAGGGCGGCGGGGGCGTGGAACTAGGAGGAAGAGTGATACATCAGGCGTAAGAAGGGTGATGCCGGGGAGATAATATGAAAAAAGTGTGTTAGAAAGTGAGGCGTAATTGTTGGTATTGCGAATGGCTTAGTGGTGAGGTTGGGGCGCGTGGTGCTAAGGGTGGGAGGAAGAGAAAGAGGAACAAAGACGGTTATAGCTTGTCAGGAAGAGCGGCCAAACTTTGATGATATTAGCTTCGTTTCAATTTATCCAAACCATCAAAATATTAAAATCAGAAGTCTTTTCGAAGAAGGGAGTAAGATTATGTATACAGGGAAGAAAAAAAAGCAGTTCAGAGAGACGGACGGACGGAGGAAGGGCGGTTTCCTTCTAAGAACAGTGTGAAGTGATACATGGCTTTCAGTAATGACTTACGAGCCGGCCTTTGCAATTCGAGGAAGGCCACCGGGCGGTCACATGTCAAAAGACATTTAACTTGTTTTCAATTATAACATTTAATCTATGCACCTTGTACTGGATAATCATAGAGATATCAATGAAACACGTGATTATAAAGATTGATTTGGTGTAATTGGAAAGGAGCTTGATAACTTTTTTTGTAGTTATGAGACGCGTGAGTAAGTATGGTTCCCTAAACCTCTCTATCTGTGTAAGGCGGCGGGCGGGCAGGTAGGCGGTTAGTGGGCGGCCGCAGCCTCTAACGATGATGTACCGAGACAGATAACTGATTGGCAGGTGATGAATGGTGTCGACGAGAGAGAGAGAGAGAGAGAGAGAGAGAGAGAGAGAGAAGAGAGAGGAGAGAGAGAGAGAGAGAGAGAGAGAGAGAGAGAGAGAAGAGAGAGAGGAGAGAGAGAGAGAGAGAGAGAAGAGAGAGGAGAGAGAGAGAGAGAGAGAGAGAGAGAGAGAGAGAGAGAGAGAGAGAGAGAGAGAGAGAGAGAGAGAGAGAGAGAGAGAGAGAGAGAGAGAGAGATATTACTTGTACTGGTGGAGAGTGGTAGCTTTTTAGTAGTATGTTACCTGACAATTATATGCCTTGCACACTTATTATGTTCATGCCCCTTTATGTCTTTTCTAGAACGTGAGGGCACGTTCTCTTTCTCATGGAGGGGAGGAAGCTATATGTGGTGTATGTTGTGGGTAACCCTTTGTAGGGTATCTGACAACCGCTGACCTCGGCTAGCCGATGAGCTTGCTTGACTGGCAGGTCAGGGGCTGACGCCCTGACTCGCCCTCATTTCCAACTTTCCACGAGATCGCTTGCTTGACCCAGACGTTATACGTACATTGCGTATGTGCGAGCTCTCATATCAGCTGTAATATCGTAGTCATTGCTTTCTAGGCCACCCAAACCAACCCTCTCGCTTGTAGCGAGAGGAGAGGAAAGGGGAGTAGCTAAATGTAACAGTGTTGTCGTTAGTATATGGATTAACACCATAAATAGGGGAAAGTCTTGTAGCAGCACGCGCGATTATACTTCAGTGTGCCTCCTCACTCCCGTTTTCCGTCTTCCCGTTTCTCTCGTTCTCTCGTTTTTAGACGTGTTACTTTCATAAACATAACATCTTACACACACATACATATTTTAATAACTACCTGTTGTATTTACACACAATCTTACTACACAATCTTTTTACCTTTTTATTCCTTGTTATTATATGGGTTTTTTCACATCATTATATTAACTATTAATGTAAACACTCCATATGCAATTATATCCTGTATTTTCATTAAATCTATTTTGTGTATACTGCTCAAGTTTGTCCAATGGAAGTAGAAAGGGAGACCAATTGAGATTGTCTTATTACTATCCATAAATGGTAAGGGTTAAGGCTTAAAGGACTAAATACTGCCGAGACATCCGTTTGCCAGTGACCTTAGCGGACTCACTACGGCGAGAGGTTCATACCCTCGTTTGTGTCACTAACACCAAATCCATTATGATGGTAACAAAGCTATAGTTGGTAACCCTGGAGTGACATAAACACCCAGCTTCGGGCGAGGGCGCGGCTGACAGCTATCACCTAGCCATGCAGGTGTAAGCTACATCTCTCCCCCCAGCTACCCAGTCTTACGGTAACAAGGGCATTGCCAGTCCTCTGCACCGGCGGACTACGCAGCTGGCCACTGCCGTGCTGCAGCTGGCGCCGCCCCTGCCACCGCTCCTGCCGCTCCGGTGGGCACCGCAGCCGGCACTCCCACTGCCGCGCTGCCCTTGGCGCTGACCCTGCCGCCGCCCCCGCCGCTGCCATTGCCACTGGTAGGCTCCGGAGCAGACCCTGCCCTTGCAGCACCGCAGCCGGCACTCCCACTGCCGCGCAGCCCCTGGCGCTGCCCTTGCCGCGCAGCCCCTGGCGCTGCCCCTGCCGCTGCCCCTGCCGCCGCCCCTGCCGCCGGCAGGCTCCAGAGCAGACGCAGCCCCGCAGTCGACGCCGCCCCCTGCTGTACCATGTGGACCCCGCTCTCAGGGCGCCGCGTCCTGCCTCCTGACGCCGCGTCGTCGTGTCCCGCCACGTGCTGACTCCTGCCGCCGTGTGCTGACTCCTCCCGCCCGACGCTGCTTCCTGCTGCCTGACGCTGCCTCCTGCCCCTCGCCGCCGCCACCGTCACCGTCAACAGCGCCACTAGCTGCTGTGCCACCTGACGACGACTCTACCATGACTGCTAACGTTGCCTTCCGTGCACCTCCATTCTGCAGCCAGGACCCATCCATGTGGTTCTCAATCTTGGAATGTAATTTCAAGGCTTCCCGTATCACTGTAAGTCTGACTCAGTTCTCCCACGCCACTGCTCTTCTGCAACCGAACGTGCTCTCGCAAGTCTCTGACATCATTGGCAAGGCTGTCAACTCTGTAACTCATTACGAAGACCTCAAGTCTGCCATTTTGTCCCGCCTGGAATCTACAGTGGCTGCACATCTTCAGGAGCTTCTGTCGAATGAAGAGCTTGGCAACGAGAAGGTTTCAGACCTGTTACGTCGTATGATGAAGTCACTCGGAGACAAGTACACGTCTTTCGACCAATACCTATTCAAGCAACTCTTCTACCAACGTCTGCCGCTCACCATCCAACGCAACCTCTTCAGTGTCAAGAGCAAACTATCTCCTGAAGAAGTTGTCGAGCTTGCCGACGAGTTCATGGCGTCTCTTCCCGTAGACACCCCATCTTCTGTCGCAAGCATCGATGTAAAACAGGACACTCAGCAGCTTGCCAAGCTTGTGTCTCAACTTACACTACAAGTCAGTGCCATCCAGCATCAGCTCAATGAAGAACGCTCACGTCGCCGTTCTACAACTCCCTACCGTTACCGGCGGCGATCAAGATCTGCTAGCCACTCTAGAGACAAGTCTGGCTTCTGCTTCTATCACCAAAGGTTTGGGAAGGACGCAATCAAGTGCAACACACTATGCAGCTTTGTCAAGACTTTAAACAGCAACGGCGACCACTAAAGGCGCATAGATATGCTTCCAAGATAGTGTCCGCCATGCTTCGTCGGCGCTGCTCTACATCTACGATCCACTCTCCAGGAACAGGTTCCTCATCGACACAGGGGCTGAAGTCAGTGTCCTACCTGCAACAGCAAGCCAGAAGACACTACCACCAGTCACGCACCTCTACGCCGCCAACGGTACCAAGATACCCGTGTACAAGCGACAGACGCTGCGACTGGAGCTCAACCTTCGCCGTTCCTTCAAGTGGACCTTCTATGTCGGAGAAGTCTCACAAGCCATCTTGGGCGCCGATTTTTTGACACACTTCGACCTCCTCGTCTACATCAGGAATCGCCGACTCCAAGATCCTTTAACTTCTGTCGCGACCTCAGCAGCAACAGCCACTGGCGAGAGCACTCGCATCTCCACCGTCAGTGCCGACAACCCGTATGCTTCACTGCTGAAGTCCTTCCCGACACTCACGCAGCCTTACTCCTCAACTGGCCCTGCAAAACACCACGTCACGCACCACATCGAGACTACTGGACCACCGACTTACGCCAAGGCCCGTCGTCTAGCTCCAGAACGTTACCAAGCAGCCAAGTCCGAGTTCGAGTCTCTCCTGCGTCAAGGTATCATCCATCCCACCTCCAGCAACTGGTCTTCTGCACTACACATCGTCTCTAAGAAGAACGGCGACATCAGACCATGTGGAGGCTACCGTGCACTCAACTCTCGCACCATCATGGACAGATACCCAGTACCCAACATTCAAGAGTTCTCCTCTCAACTCTCTGGCTGTACCATCTTCTCCAGGATCGACCTCGTCAAGGCGTTTCACCAGATTCCAGTCAATCCAGCAGACATCCCGAAGACAGCCATCATCACCCAGTTTGGCTTGTTTGAATACACCAGGATGCCATTTGGACTAAGGAACGCCGCCCAGACTTTCCAGCGCTTCATGGACGAGGTCCTACGAGGTCTACCCTTCTGCTTCGCCTACATTGACGACCTTCTCATCGCCAGTTCTGACGCTGAAGCACACCGACAGTATCTCCAACAGATCTTCACTCACCTGCAGGACTACGGGATCCAGATCAACATCGACAAGTCTGTGTTTGGTGTCCCTTCGGTCGACTTTCTTGGCCACACTGTCTCCTCTGCAGGCATTACTCCACTCCAGTCAAAGTGTGAGTCCATCCAGCAGTTCCCGAAGCCGTCAACCCAGCGCCAGCTCAAGGAGTTCCTGGGCATGCTGAACTACTACAACCGCTTCATCCCGATCTGCTCACTTCTTCTCCGGTCACTCTACGCCATGATCAAGCCCTGCAAGAAAGGACAGTCCATCACCCTCGTCTGGACCCCAGACGCTGACGACGCCTTCCTCGCTGCTAAGAAGGCCCTTGGTGACGTTTTGATGCTCAGCTTCCCTTCTCCAGATGCCGACACTTCCATCTCTACAGATGCTTCAGGCATCGGTGATGGTGCCGTCCTGCAGCAGAACGTCAACGGTGACTGGAAGCCTATCGCTTTCTTCTCCCAGAAGTTCAACAACGCCGAAACGAAGTACAATGCCTTCGACAGAGAACTTCTTGCTATCTACAAGGCGATCAAGAGATTCCGGTACTTCATCGAAGGCCGCCGATTTCATCTCTACACCGACCACAAGCCTCTAACCACTACATACGTCAACAACAAGACTACCTACACATCGCGACAACTGCGTCACATCGAATTCATCTCGCAATTCACCGCTGACATTCGCTACGTCAAGGGTGCCGATAATGCTCCAGCTGATGCACTGTCACGCAACATCTCGGCCATCTCTTCACTCATCGACTATGCTGCCATTGCTGCTGACCAAGCCAATGATGCTGAGTTGCAGCAACTCCAGGAGAATGCTGCCTTGCAGATGAAGAAGATCCAACTTCCAGAGACCAAAGAGCACCTCTACGCTGATGTCTCTACTGACGCTGTCCGGCCGTACATTCCAAAGCAGCATCGTTACCGGCTCTTCCGTCAGTTCCACGACCTCTCTCACCCTGGCATCCGAGCGTCGCAGCACATGGTAACTTCCAGATTCATCTGGCAGGGCATCAACAAGGATGTCAGACAGTGGACTCGCACCTGCAACAAGTGCCAAGCTTCAAAGGTGACACGCCACACACACTCTCCTGCAGCAACATTCAAGCCAGTCTCTTCGAGATTCGACCACGTCCACGTCGACATCGTTGGCCCGCTGCCTTACTTCAACGGCTACCGGTACATCCTTACCTGCGCCGACCGATTCACCCGCTGGCCTGAAGCTGCACCTCTTGTGGACATCACAACGGACTCCGTCGCCCGTGCTTTCATCAGTACGTGGGTCTCCAGATTCGGTGTCCCTCTCAGCCTCACATCGGACCGTGGAAGCCAGTTCGAGTCTAGCCTGTGGAATAACGTCATGACTCTGCTCGGCATTCGACGCTACAGGACCGCCAGCTATCACTCACAAGCCAACGGTCTCGTCGAACGCTTCCACCGGCAACTCAAGTCTTCTCTGGCAGCTTCAGCCCACCAACGTGAAGACTGGACTGTTGCTCTACCCCTTGTCCTCCTCGGCATACGAACGTCACTAAAGGAAGATCTAGGCCACTCCTCTGCTGAGCTCGTCTACGGAACTACACTCAGGCTACCATGTGAACTCCTTGCCAGTACACCTGATTCCAGGCCTTACAGTGTCCAGGACTTCGCCAGCAGCCTCAAGGACTCCATGCAGAACCTTCAGCCTGTGCAGCCTCGCACCTCTCCCTCCAAGACCTTCGTCAACCACGACCTCGACAGCTGCACTCACGTCTTTGTCAGGGTAGACGCAGTCAAGAAGCCCCTTCAGCAACCGTACCAGGGCCCCTTTGAAGTCATCCGTAGGACGAGGAAGAACTTCACCATCAACCGCAATGGGACTTCGGACGTTATCGCCATCGACCGAGTAAAACCTGCGTACATGCTCCACTCTACAGCAACGACACCTGATGCAAGACCACGAAGTACTTCCAGTGTGGTGCCGGGTCGTTCCAAGAAAACGGTTTCGTTCCCCCTACCTCGCAACTAGAGAGGGAGTACTGTAGCAGTACGCGCGATTATACTTCAGTGTGCCTCCTCACTCCCGTTTTCTGTCTTCCCGTTTCTCTCGTTCTCTCGTTTTTAGAGGTGTTACTTTCATAAACATAACATCTTACACACACATACACATTTTAATAACTACCTGTTGTATTTACACACAATCTTACTACACAATCTTTTTACCTTTTTATTCCTTGTTTTTACATGTTGCTTTTCACATCATTATATTAACTATTAATGTAAACACTTCATATGCAGTTATATCCTGAATTTTCATTAAATCTATTTTGTGTATACTGTTCAAGTTTGTTCAATAAAGGTAGAAAGAGAGACCAATTGAGATTGTCATCCATAAATGGTAAGGGTTAAGGCTTAAAGGACTAAATGCTGCCGAGACATCGGTTTGCCAGTGACCTTAGCGGACTCACTACGGCGAGAGGTTCATACCCTCGTTTGTGTTACTAAAACTATATCCATTATGATGGTAACAATGCAATAGTCTGCTGCGGTATGGTGATTTTTTGTTTTCTCTCTCTCTCTCTCTCTCATTTTCATTATCATTATTATTATTATTATTAAACTGCATATTATTATCATCAGTATTTTGTTTTATTACTATTAGCAATTTAGCAATAGCGTGTGTGTGTGTGCGTGCATTCATCTATAGTTGTCTTCATCTAGTTGTATTTTACAGGGCCTGAGCAACGCTCGTATGGCCCCGTCTCCATATCAACATTTTTTATCATTCATCCTTAATGCTTAGTGTTGGCCGAAGCCCCCACCCCGGGAGGCGGGTCAAGAACCTCCGGCTAACACCCGGTACCTATTCACTGCTGGGTGAACAGGGACTCGGGTTATAAGAAGACCGCTGTCTGTCTTCGCTCCGCCCGGGGATCAAACCCGGGACTTCTCGATTGTGAGCCAAGTGTGCTAAGCGCTACATTACGGAGTTCCCCTAAATAATGTGTGTGTGTGTGTGTGTGTGTGTGTGTGTACGTGCGCGTTGCCATTACCTCTCTTCTCTGTTTTTCACACCTGTTCCCATGGGAGGGTGACGGCTATCTCGCCCTTAGGCGAAGGGTGTGACGACCACACACACACCTAGTATCTAATAAAAGACCCGCCACACACCAACACCTCACTCTCACTCTCGTATTCTACGACAAATTTCCTCTTCCTCCCTCAAATTTCTGCCTGTCAGGGTGGTTAGTACAAGCTATGAATAGAGGAAAATAGAGCGAAAACATTTTCGTTTCAATAATATAATACCTAGTGAAAATAATGATAATGATAATGATATGTGTACGCGTACTACACACGTACATATAGTTATGTAAAAAAAATATCACAAATCATTATAATAATAATAAGATTATTATTATAAATAACGACAACAACAATATTAATATTATTATATAATTATTTGTGTGTGCGTGTGCTTTCCCGTGCAGAGCGATAGACACCCACATATCCCAAAAAACGCAACACACACACACACGCACACACACGCACACACACACACACAGCACACACACACACACACACACACACACACACACACACACACACACATACACACCACACACACACACACACACACACACACACACACGCAGACGAAGACAACTAGTGCTGTTCGTGTCTGCCTGCCAATGGGGAAAATATAATAATTATTAGGAAATAGGTATTCATTTGAGAAAAAAATATTTACTTTTATTATACATGTTATTTCCTATTTGTTTAAAAGTATGTATCATATTTTTATTATACTCGGCTCAAGAACGCTAGAGCCACATGCCCCTCCCCCGAGGTAGAGCTTGTCAGGCCCTGGTTCCCTCTTGATTGGATGATGGCGTTCTGTGGCGTGATAGAAGGTTTGGCGTCAAAATGTACACTAAGTAAACACTTTTCCACCCCTGTGGTTCCCTTCCCCACTCCCAGACAACGGTCTGCCCTTCCAGGCTCCCAAATCCCTTTGTTAATCCCTTAATTATCCTTGACCCACGTCAAACTCGCACACACACATACACACGCGCGCGCGTACGGCGCGTGATTCATTCTCTCTCTGTGAAGTGAGGGCAGGAAGGATGTTCACACGCTTTGCAGGACATGGGTGTGGCTGACCCCACCCCGCGATGGTGCCATTATCTTGGTAAACTGTAACTCTCTTGAATTCACTGTGATTATCCTGTTTTTGCAGGGTACATTTCTTCAACTTGTTTAGCTATAATGAGACCCGTAATGCACACAAAAGTAAAATACAACCCTTGTTGAATTATTATAGTTAGGGTGAAATTCACGTGGCAACAGCGCAAGGTGTTCTCGTCACCTGTGACCTGAAATATCGCCTCAGGGGAAAGCCTGGGTCGCGAGCCGCAGGTAGAGTCACTCCACAAAATTCGCGAACACACAGGCCTCGGATCCTCTCCTTCCATTTCCTTTTCGTATTTTCCAATAAATTATCGTTCATATTCTCTTGACTCCCCACCCCCTTCCTTCCCAATCAAAGCCTGGACAATGCATTCCTCCTCCTTCCCCTGGGATGGTGTTAATCCCACGGGGGGGCCATCTCTCCCTCCCTCGCCATCTCTCTCTCTCTCTCTCTCTCTCTCTCTCTCCTCTCCTCTCTCTCTCTCTCTCTCTCTCTCTCTCTCTCTCTTCCCTCTACCTCGTGCACCCCTCCAGCCCTCCCTCCCTCCCTTGGGTGGGCGTCCAGTTCCTACGTTCCTTCTTCCTTTCCATCTCTCTAATCGTTCCTTACTTCCTCTCATGTATTCTTCCTTCCTTCTTTTCTTCTTCCTTTCTCCTTCCATCCTCTTCACCCTCTCTCTCTCTCTTCTCTCATCTCTGACTCTCTTCATCTACTCATCTCTGGCATCTCTCTCTCTCTCTTCCATGCTCCTCGCATTCTCCTCCTTACCCCTGGATGTTGTTAATCACGGGGGTCATATTCTCCTCAAGCCAATATTCTCTCCTCTCTTTAAAACTCATCGCATCTCTCATCTCTCTTCTCTCTCCACTGTGACTTATATGCTCAAGGCAAGCCTGGTAAGAAGCCTCAGCTGAGGTCATAGGCTGGGGGACAGGTCACTGGGGAGGGTTGCTTGTTTGAACTCTAAAGGTTACTGCGCTTCAGTGAGCTTTTACCTCCTCTCACTCAGAATTTACGAAACCCTTATATTTCTTTCTCAATATCTGATCTTCATGAAGAATATCTGGCATACTTTTCCTTTTGAAAAGGACTGCCCCACCCTTTTTTTGTCCATGTGATAAAACATTTACTAACCATGGTGAATCGAGGACTTTCATGCACTCAAAGCAAATATATGGTGTGTTGTTAAAGAAACAACGAAGGACTGTAGGATGCCCGTTTTCCACTGAATTTTTTCAACCAATAAGAGACCACAGCGAAGCTGGCTTGACAAGCTCCACCTCGGGGGAGGGGCATGTGGCTCTAGCGTTCTTGAACCGAGTATAGTATTATTATTGTGCGAGTCCTTAGGAAAGGAAGGAGAGAAGGATAAATGAGAAGATGGAATAAGGAAGAGAGAAGCGACGATGGTTTGGCTGATACAACATTATCCTTATCAGCAAGCACGGAGAGTCAGCCGTTGAATCGCTGACCTTAGCTGTTCAACAGATGAGCGTCCGAGGAAGAGGAATAGGGAGAAGGAGTAAAGGAGAGAGAAAGTGAAGAATAAGAAGAGGGAAGAGAAGAAGGAACAAGAAATGACGAGAAAGGAAACACTTGCTGATACAGCAGAATTGCCAGCGAGGAACGGAGTGTCACTTCACACCTCAGCTGATTAACTGTCAAACTTAAGATAACCTCTGCCCTGTACCCAACCACCTGCAGACCACAGCTGCACCAGGAAGGTTCGCCTGCCTCGTGAACACAGGACAGGGGACAGAATCTATCTAGACACGAGTGTGTGCAGGCCTGTGTCGCGGTGATCTCTTACGAGACTATTGTTTTAGTGCAGCGAGCGAGATATACGTGTATTCCTTTACTACCTCCTCGGGCGGCACGCGTGCTCGGGTAGGTGGTGAGTTCCACTCCACCGCGCACCGACCCGACGCCCGCCGCGCCGCTTTGCTCCACGGGGCAGGTGCAACTCTACGGTGCCACGACGTCCTGCAAGACACCTGCCCCTGTGGTTTCTCGCCTGGGCCCCCCTGGGACCCCGGGGCATTGCGAAACACACGCGGTGGGGTTATAAGGATTGCCCCGCTTTGCCCCACGGGGCGGGTGCAACTCTACGGTGCCACTACGTCCTGCAACACACCCGCCCCTGTGGCTTCTCTTCTGGGCCCCCCAAGGATCCCGGGGCATTGCAAGACACACGCAGCAGGGCTTTAGGACACCTTGGGTACCACAGGTCTACAAGGAGGCTACGCGGCAGATGGTGATCTATAATCATGGTACAGTGCATGACAGGGCGGGCTATCAAGAATGCCCCCGGGGGACCTGTAACAAGCCAGGGACCTCGGGGGGGACAGGGAGGGTGCCCCCCCCCCCTTGCAATGCCGGGGCTTTTACCGGCCTGGGGATGCAAGCTCCCCGTATCTCCGACGCCATGGGGCACTGCCCCGTTTAATGTGAAACGTAAGTACATAGTACATGGAGATATGCCCAACCTGGCACCCTATACAGGTAAGGGTGCTGGGGTTAGTTGTCATGCCACGTCAGCGACCGATCGGATAGAACCGTAGCGGGTAGAGGGTTCCGCTAGAGGAGCTTCACCCCCCGTTGCGCCCCCTCTCCCCAGACGGGGCGTAACAATTATGATGATGATTATTAGTATTATTATTTAAAGTATTAAGAATTTATTTTCTACATCAAGGAAATGAAGATCAAACACTGATGACCTATATAAATTTTTAACAATACTATGTGTGTGTTTATCTCACGGAATGCTATACCTAGTCTTCCTTATCAATAGTGGATCCACCCTCCCGCCTTCTTTATCATCTCCGTCATGTGGTCGGGCATGGATGCCACCATTTTTCAAATCATATCCGGCTTCCACCGGAGGTCTCCCAGGATCTTTCCACGTGTTCCCTTAGTGCCTGTGGATTGCGCTCTCTAGCTGGATCCCACGAATTAAACATATTTCCCCAGACATGTTCGATGGAGGTGCAGTCACAACCCTTACTGGGCCAGTCCCACATGGAATAATTATCTCTCGCTCTCCCCCCACTTATTCACACACACAGAGAGAGAGAGAGAGAGAGAGAGAGAGAGAGAGAGAGAGAGAGAGAGAGAGAGAGAGAGAGAGAGAGAGAGAGAGAGAGAGAGAGAGAGAGAGAGAGAGAGAGAGAGAGAGAGAGAGAGAGAGAGAGAGAGAGAGAATTATATAAATGTATTACATACAGAAATTAGAAGAATAAAATATATGAAGGGATAAATCATCCATCTCCTGAAACTACATACATGTAATGCCCTCTATATTTCTGTCCGTAATCATGCCAAATCTTTTCTTCAACTTAATCAAAAGTTGGTTACTTTCTTCAACAACCAAAAACTCATTCATTAATTAATACAAAATTAAAAAATCTTTCTGAATCAAACTCCTCTCGTGAATTATGGCATCTAGTCAAAAATTATCTAAATATTTTACTTCTTCATCTTTACCTCCTATGATTCACCCAGATGGCTCCACAGGTGTCTCATCTAATATACTATAGGAGCAGCCGTGTGTCCTGTGTGTCTGTCTGTCTGTTTTGGGTGGCCGAAACTGTAAATTCAATTTTGATGAGAGTAGGCTCAAAAAATCGCAAATACATCGTAGGTGGTAAGCGGCTAAGTCCCATGTCGATTGAATTATTTTGAAGGGGGGTTTTGGGCTAAAAACACTTTAGGAGTATTAGATTACAGGATAAACTCTGCGGTAACGTCTTGCCGCATTCCACACACTCAATAGACTCATGGACGTTTGTGAGTGTGTGTGTGTTGGAATCACGCGGAACACAAAGGGTTGGAATCACACGGAACGTGGTCTACCCCGAGGCACTTTGACCAGTGACCAACGACAGCAACAACAATATTGGAGTTTGCACTCATATTATTGTTTAAAATATACTACGACTACAAACATCAATACATGGGTCCGAAGGGCCCACAAGCACGTGTCCATTACTAAAGCTGAACTATTTGTTCAAACCTTTGCAAAAACTCCGCTCTGGTTGATGAAGGGCTTGTTCCTCCTTCTCCTCTACCCTCTGACTATATTATGCCTCTTATTAAGATCCTTCGTAATGATGTTTTCTTTGCCCTTTCTGGCCTAGATCCTCGGAAGGCTTACGGTCCTGGCGGAGTCCCTCCTATTGTTCTCAAAAACTGTGCTTCTGTGGTTGCACCCTGCCTAGTCAAACTTTTCCATCTTTGTCAATCTACTTCTATCTTTCCTTCTTGCTGGAAGTTTGCTCACATTCAACCTGTTCCTAAGAAGGGTGACCGTTATAATCCTTCAAACTACCGTCATTATAGCTTTGACTTGCTGCCTTTCTAAAGCTTTTGGATCTTTACTTAATACGAAGATTCTTAAGCATCTATCTGGTCACAATCTTCTATCTAGTCGTCAGTACGGTTTCCGTAAAGGGCGATCGTATGACTTTCCTAACTCAATCTTGATCATCCTTCTTTAGGGGTTTCTGTGAAACTTTTGCTGTTGCCCTTGACATATCAAACGCTTTTGATAGTGTTTGGCACAAATCTTTAATTTATAAACTACCCTCATTCGGTTTCTATCCTTCTCTCTGCACCTTTATCTTAAGTTTCCTGTCTAACTGTTCTATTGCAGCTACTGTAGACGGTCAATGTTCTTCTAAGTCTATCAATAGTGGTGTTTCTCAAGATTATGTCTTATCACCCATGCACTCTCTTTCTATTATTCATTAATGATCTTCTAAGACTAACTCAATGCCCTATCCACTTCTACGCGGATGATTCTCCCATGCATTTTTCAGCGTCGTTCATTAGACGTCCTACTTAACAGGAATTGTTGTTTGTTTTGCCATTTGGAACTGTTGAAAGTGATTCACGGAGAGATGCCATACAGCGCCTAACTTCTGATTTTTGTATAATTGCGGATTGGGGCAAAGCAGACCTTGTTTTGTTCAATGCCTCAAAAAAGCCAATTTTTTCACCTATCAACTCGACATACCCTTCCAGACACTATCCCCTCTTCTGCAACGACACTCAACTGTTTCCCTCTTCTATAGTGAACATTCTAGGATTATCCTTTACTAAAAATCTGTACTGGAAATCTCACATCTAATTTCTTGCTAAAACAGCTTCGATGAAGTTAGGTGTCCTGTGGCATCTGCGTCCACATTTTTCTCCCTCATAGTTCCTTGCTCTGTGCAGGGACTTATTGGCCCATGTATAGAGTACGTATGTCTCACATGTTTCGGGGGGGATCCATTAATACAGCTCTCCTAAACAGAGTTGAGTCAAAAGCTTTTCGTCTCATCAACTCCCCTCCTCTGACTGACTGTCTTCAATTTGTAAATCACCGCCGGAATGTTGCTTCTCTTGCTATCTTCTACCGTTATTTTCATGGTCACTTCTCTTCTGAACTTGCTAACTGCATACCTCCCCACCTCCCGCGGCTTCGCTGCACAAGACTTTATATTCCTTATCATCCTTATTATGTCCATCTCTCTAATGCAAGAGTTAACCAGTATCTTCACTCTTTCATCCCTTTCACTGGTAAACTCTGGAATTATCGCTCTGTTTCTATTTTCCACCTTCCTATGACTTAAATATTTTAAAGAGAGGAGTAACAGGACACCTCCCGAACTAAATTGGCCCGCCCCACCTTTGTATATTCCTTGTCTGTCTTTTTTAAAGGGACTGTCAATTAAGCAGGCTTTTTCTTACTTCTTTTTCTTCACCCTTGTCCAGTCCTTTGTAATGTAATATATATATATATATATATATATATATATATATATATATATATACATATATATATATACATATATACATATATATATATAATATATATATATACATATATATATATATACAAAATATATATATACATATATATATACATATATATATATATATATATATATATATATATATTATATATGTCAAGGAAAAGAAGGAGGATAAGAAGGTAATAATATCAAAATACATAATCTAATGGAAGACAATGAAAACCTGTCTGTCAATATATGTTGATATGTTCACACACACACACACACACACACACACACACACACACACACACACACACACACACACACACACACATACACATACACATACACACACACACACACATACACCTTCTGCATGGTCAAGTCGTTTAAACCGTGTCTGGTCATTCTGTGGTTCAGGCGTTGGATCTTAGTCGCTCACGGGGATTTTACACTGAGTAATACGGGCGGTTACTGTCCCTCTTGAGCAAGATGATGGGATGTGTATGTGAGGTCTCGACATTACCCGAAGATCGGTCACTATGAGCTCCAAGCTCTTCTCCGGGAGGGAACTGGCGATCACGAGTACAGCTCGCGTGGACAAGAGTAATAATAATAATAACAATAATAAAATTGATATCAATAATGATACAGAAAGAAGTGTAATATATGATGGAGGAAGAATGAGAGAGAGAGAGAGAGAGAGAGAGAGAGAGAGAGAGAGAGAGAGAGAGAGAGAGAGAGAGAGAGAGAGAGAGAGGAGGAGAGAGAGAGAGAGAGAGAGAGAGAGGAGAAGAGAGAGAGAGAAAAAAAAAAGGGAGAGGATCTTCATTGTCGAAAGGGGGAAGGCTTTTCCCCTATCTATTGTGTTAATCTATTGGATAGGTTTTATCTCAAAACTCATGGCAACTCTGCCATATTTAGCTCCCCCTCCTCCTCTCCTCTCGTCACAAGCGAGAGGGTAGGTTTGGGTGGACTAGAAAGTAATGACTACGATAGTGCATACATAACTTAACGTGTACATTAAATGCATACACTTCTACATGTGTATTGACCATCCCCTGCATCACATATCATCTACTGAAAAAGGTATCTTATTCACTCATCGGGCACGTCATTTGAGAGGACGTGATTGAATTACACCACGCGCACCGCTCTGGCTCCCACGTGGCTGGCTACCATGGCTGTTCCCTGCTTGCTGTCTACCTGGTGTTTCCCCCTCACTTTCATGGACGCTTCACCTTACTGCCACAACATCAATATACCATAACACCACTATTTTTTTTATAACAGACTTGGTAATAACCATAAAAAAAAGATAATAATATGGTAATCGAAAGACATATGCGGCATAATAAATACCCAGCTTGGTGTTACTATAGCGTGCGGTCTACATCGGGGTCTGTAGTCTACGATACCCTAATGTGCGGTCTACCAAGATCCCACCTGATCTGACCTGACCTGACTTCCGCATAGCTGTAATGTGCAGTCTGACAAGACCACACCTGACCTGACCTAAGTACTGGGACCCTACTCTGAGTACTCAAGCTTGTAAAATGTGGATCAACGAAGTAATGCCTCAGTATCCTCCTAAAATTCAAGCCGAGAACATCAGTCTGACACACTTAACCCTCTACAATGCTGTTGATAGAATTCTACAGAAGTGTCATCTTGAGAGAAGAAACAGCGGATACGTTTTTACGTGAAAACAATCTTCTGGACGCACCACAAGAAGCAGAGCCTTGTCGTCGATGTGGCAGTGTTATGCAAGAAAAAAGAAAGTTATTTTGTTTGTCTGTTTTGTTTTCTATAATACTCTATACTGTATAATAGATAATATCATATAGCAATAGTAAGTTGCAGCCTGAAGTGTAAGAGTGTAGAGTGTAAGTAGAGAGTAAGAAGTGTAGACCGCACGCTATAGTGTAAAATGACCCGGTAAACCGCACGCTATATAATAGTGCAAATGTCCCGGTAGACCGCACGCTATAGTAGCAACCCTAGCTTTCTACTCTCCCTCGCCCTCTCACGTATGTCATTAAGCTCTTCCTAGAAATAACAGTCGGTGTCATGCTGTCTTCTTTCGTTAGTAGCGCAGACCAGAAACTTGTATGTGTAAACAATTAACGAATATTTGTTATATATCATCTGGATCCTCTGATTAAATGCTTCAGCTGATCTTTTAAAATATATGAATAACCTTTGATTTTTTTAGTGAATTTTGAAGTTTTTATCGATACATAAGAGAAACTATAATGGCACGTGTGTGTGTGTGTGTGTGTGTGTGTGTGTGTGTGTGTGTGTGTGTGTGTGTGTGTGTGTGTGTGTGTGTGTGTGTGTGTGTGTGTGTGTGTGTGTGTGTGTGTGTGTGTGTGTATTCATCTAGTTGTCTAGTTGTATTTTGCAGGGCCTGAGCATCGCTCGTATGGCCCGTCGCCATATCAACATTTTTATCATTCATCCTTAGTGCTTAGTGTTGGCCGAAGCCAGCACCCCGGGAGAGGGGTCACAAACCCCCGGCTAACACCCGGTACCCATTCACTGCTGGGTTGACAGGGGCTCGGGTTTTAAGGAAACAGCCCATCTGTTTCCGCTCCGCCCGGGGATCGGAACCCGGGACGTCTCGGTTGTGAACCGAGCGTGCTACCCCTACACTACGGTGTGTGTGTGTGTGTGTGTGTGTGTGTGTGTGTGTGTGTGTGTGTGTGTGTGTGTGTGTGTGTGTGTGTGTGTGTGTGTGTGTGTGTGTGAACTACATTATCATATTCATATTTTTTGCTAAATAAATGAATCAAGAATTCATAGACAACCTCAGTCTCTTTTGAGCTCTGTGTAGCCTGCAATAGTTTGATAAAGTTTGTCGATGGGGAGGTCATCATGTGTGGCAAGGCCTTGATAACCTTTAACGTAGCCCGAGATTGCAATAACATAACTTATACAACCCGAAATTGTAAAATATAATGAAGCGTGTAATGACAATGTTAATAGTCTCCGATGACATGGTATTTTCTGTCTCTTGGAATAAGAAAAATACAAAAAACTTGAAATGTCCAAGAATTATTTCCATAAAACTTAAGCTTCAAAAGACTGCATGAAAGTTAAGCTCCTCCATGCATAGTTCAAGCGTCACCTTATCCCACTTAGCAATATAAAAAAAGAAAAAAAGAAATCTTTCCTGATACCGGAGGAATGACGCAGCAGCGAGTGAGTCCAGCAGATGCAGCCTGGAGGCAAGGAGCAGCGAGCCTCTCATTGGTGAGGTGGCTGCCTATGTGTTGCATGCATGGAGGTAGTATGGCATACTACCTCCATGGCTGCATGTGTACAACTAGTGATACGGTGGATCTGCTCTGCTTTACTAACTCACTATTATGTATATCTTTACTGAATGAGATTACATTCCTTTTTACTAACTCACTATCATGCTCCTCGTTATACTAACTAATCAAACACAACTTTGCTAACTCGCTATTATGGTTTTATTTACTAACTCACTATTTAGTTTTTATTTACTAACTCACTATCATGCTCCTATTAACTCACTCATTGTAATACTTCTCTTTACAAACTCACTTCCATACTCCTCTTTATTTACTCATTACATTATCATCTCCTCTTAATTAACTCTTTATTTTGCTCATCTTTACTTACTTATCAAACTTCCTTCGCTTTTCCCTATACTATATTTATCACCCTATATATACTCTTATGGAAACATCCTATCATGCTCTGCTTTCATATTTCCAAATAACAAAGTGAATTATACTCTAGGAAACAATTCAGTAATGTTGTCACGTACATTCCTGCCTTAACATTCACAGACTAATTCACAGTCACTATAGCTAATTATGTGCTTTGTATTTGCCAACTTTCACTGTAAAGAATCCATGGGTAGTTGTTTCTTAGTGATCTATTCCAATATAATACTGCCGCAATGGCCACACTTTCCTCCATACCTGGGGCCGAGAGGGCATGCCTTCGATATCACTCTGCCAGACTTAAGGAATGAGAGGAATATGTCAACAAGATCGCTCGTTATTGGTTTCATAAAAGTTAATAATAATAATAATATTAATAATAATAATAATTTTATTCTCGCCCGGAGCCATACAGACAAAAACAAAAACAACAAGAACAAGCCAAGGAGTAAACTTATGTACTAGAGCAAAAAAATATAACAGGAACAAAGTACAGGCACATTAGGGCAAGGTAGATAAAGGGCTCTTTATCTTCCTTGCATTAGGGGACATAGTATCAAAGTACATAGAAAAGCATACATGGACACCTATGCTACCCCACATTCTGCACAAACAGCAGACCCAGCCACCGCTGTTGTATAGGTCCACATACATAGGCCGAGCTCTGCCTGACAGAGGTGATGATGGAGTTCGTAGAGAGCTCCACCCTACTCCTTAAACTGAACACGGAGTGTCGACGGATCACATCCAGATTGTTCACCCGAAGCGAAAAGCCATTCCATTGTTCCTAGCGAAAGCCAGGGACGAGCTGCACCACCTGGGCAGCCCCAGAAGCCTCTTAAGGAAGTCATTGTGACAGACCTTAAGGCGGTTCATAGTGGCCACCTTGTACCGCGACCACAGCGAGTTGCAGTATATAGAGTAGCAGTGACTCCTGAATAACTCCATCTTCACCTCTCTGCTACAGTAGGAGAATGTCCTCTGTAGAGTATTTCCCACAACAAGAAGCTTGGTGGTCTGCTTGATGATATCATCATCATCAGTCATGTCGTGGGATATAACATGGCCTAAGTATGCGAATCTATCCACAAAAGTGAGGGCAGACCCACCGAGCCATGCTATTTTCAGGTAATTCACCTGAGCGCGTGCCGGTGATACTACCATGCACTCTGTCTTAGTGGTGTTGTAGACAATGACATGCTTGGCAGCATACACCTGACACACATTGATAAGGTCCTGCAACGCATCCGCAGTGGGTGCGAGCAATACCAATATCATCAGCATAGCTCAGTGAGTTGATGCACCCATCATGTATGTGGGAGCCGATACCTGTACCACGAAGGTTGGCACTGATATCATCCGTGTACACATTGTACAGGTAGGAGGATAAAATCCCCCCCTGCCGAATACCATTGGCAGTACTCAATGGAGTTAATACGACCTCATATGTGTAAATCAAGTGTTTCTTCAGTCGAAATGTACACGTTGTTTGCAAGTGCATGTATTAGGCGATAGTTGCCATATATTTATTTACTTTATCTTTATCTTCTTTTCTTTCGGGCGGAGCGGAAACAGATGGGTTGTTTCCTTAAAACCCGAGCTCTTGTCCACCCAGCGGTGAATGGGTACCGGGTGTTAGCCGGGAGTTTGTGACCCCCCTCCCGGGGTGCTGGCTTCGGCCAACACAAAGCACTAAGGATGAATGATAAAAAATGTTGATATGGAGACGGGGCCATACGAGCATTGCTCTGACCCAGTAAAATACAACTAGATGAATGCACACACTTACACACAAATGGCGTTACACGCACGCACGCACGCACACACACACACACAAAAGGGTACTCCGTGGTGTAAGGGAAGCACGCTCGGTTCACAACCGAGAAGTCCCGGGTTCGATCCCCGAGCGGAGCAGAAACAGATGGGTTGTTTCCTTAAAACCCGAGCCCCTGTCCACCCAGCAGTGAATGGGTACCGGGTGTTAGCCGGGGTTTGTGACCTGCTCTCCGGGGTGTTGGCTTCGGCCAACACAAACCACTAAGGATGAATGATAAAAATGTTGATATGGAGACGGGGCCACACAAGCATTGCTCTGACCCTGTAAAATACAACTAGATGAAAACAACTAGATGAATACAACTAGATGAATACACACACACACACACACACACACACACACACACACACACACACACACACACACCGTCCGGATGGGGTCCAGTCGATAGCGTGCTGGCCTGCCATTCTATGGTAGCCGGTTCGAATCCTCACTGCTCACGGGGATTTTTCACAGGTAAATTCGGGAGGTTACTCACCCTCTTGAGCAAGGGGATGGGGTGGGTGGCGTGTGAGGTCCCAGCATTAACCAAAAATCGGTAATAATAAGCCCCAAGCTCGCACCGGGAGGGCGAAACTGTCGATCGCGAGCCAGCTCGCGTGGGACAAGACCATGGGTGAATAACCACACACACACACACACACACACACACACACACACACACACACACACACACACACACACACACACGCACACACACACACACACCGTCCCGATGGTCCAGTCGATAGCGTGCTGGCCTGACATTCTATGGTAGCCGGTTCGAATCTTCACTGCTCACGGGGATTTTCCACTGAAAAATTTGGGCTGGTTACTATCCCACTTGAGCAAGGGGACGGGGGGGGGGGTGGCGTGTGAGGTCCCAGTATTACCAAAAATCGGTAATAATGAGCTCCAAGCTCGCACCGGGTGGGTGAAACTGGCAATCGTGAGCCAGTTCGCGTAGACAACAAGACCAGGTCTATTATAGGGTCAATCCGTTCCGCCCCCTTGGGCGAAGCTAAATGACGTCACTAGGAAAGTGATGGTTGCTGGTCACAAGAAGAAGAAGAAGGTTTTCCCTGGCCGTAATTTTGCGCAAAGAAAATCAACCTATATGGAACTTAATGGTAAACTAAGCCATATCATAATATTTATTAATATTTCTTTTAACATTATTTTTCGCAATATTTATTATTATTTCATTTAACTTTATATTTGGTGTGTGTGTGTGTGTGTGTGTGTGTGTGTGTGTGTGTGTGTGTGTGTGTGTGTGTGTGAGCTTGTGTGAGTTTGTGTGTGTTTGGGTGTGGGTGTGGGGGTTGGGGTGGGGGTAGGCTGTGTGTGAGGTGAGGAGGGGGTAGAGGAGGGATGGGTTTGTGTGTGGGGGTGTGGGTGGGTGTAGGTGTGTGTGGGTGGGTGTGTGTGTGTGTGGGGTTGTGGGGGTGGGTAGGTGTGTGTGGGTGGATGTGAGTGGGTGTGTGGGGATGGGAGTGGGGTGTTGGTGTGGGGTTGTGGGTTGGGAGGTGTGTGTGTGGGCGGATGTGTGGGTGTGTGGGTGTGTGGATGAGAGAGAGAGAGAGAAAAGGGAGAGAGATGAGAGGGGAGAGAGAGAGAGAGAGAGAGATAATGAAAGGACTTTAGATAAAGAGTGTGGTTCTCTCCCTTGGGATATTACTGCTCGGGTTATTACGGCGGCGGAGAGCAGTAACAGTTTCTGTGTTCAGGCTATAACTGACCCCGTGAGCCCGGCCAACACCTTGATCTCATATCCCGTTGACGTCACAGTCCAGTGGGCGGAGCATGGCTTTGAAGTGGGCTAACACTCTCTAGGAAAAACCCTGGACAAGACCAATGGGTGAATAACACACACACACCACACACACACACACACACACACACACACACACGCACACACACACACACACACACACACACACACACCATCCCGATGGTCCAGTCGATAGCGTGCTTGCCTGCCATTCTATGGTAGCCGGTTCGAATCCTCACTGCTCACGGGGATTTTTCATTGGCAAATTCGGGCGGTTACTGTCCCTCTTGAGTAAGGGGATGGGGGGGTGTGAAGTCCCAGCATTACCCAAAGGTAAAGATGGGAGCATACGCTATGCAGCTCGTGGCATTCGGTGCTCTTATGCGTGGCATTAGCCCTTAGAGCCTGTGGGGGGTGAGGACCCGTTACCCCGGGACACAAGGCTAGTGTTACTCCCGGGTTACCACAGTTACCTTCCCCAGGTACCCATTTATCAACTCCGAAAGGAAGGAAGAACAGCTGGTAGGCTGGTCACCGACTTGCCCTGGCCCGTGATCGAACCAGGGCCCGCAGATTCGTAGCCAGGGATGCTAGCCACTGCACCACGGAGGCAACAGCATTACCCAAAGATCGGTAATAATGAGCTCCAAGTTCGCACCGGGAGTGTAAAAGTGGCGATCGCGAGCCAGCTTGCGTGGACAAGACCATGGGTGAATTACACACACACACACACGCGCGCGCACGCACGCACGCACGCACGCAAACAAACCACAAACCGTCCCGATGGTCCAGTCAAAGACTACTGTATACAGGACTCTGGTCCAGTCGATAGCGTGCTGGCCTACCATTCTATGGCAGCCGGTTTGAATCCTCACTGCTCACGAGGATTTTTCACTGAAAAATGCAGGCGGTTAATGTCCCTCTTGAGCAAGGGGATGGGGGTGTGTGAGGTCCCAGCATTACCCAAAGATCGGTAATAATGAGCTCCAATCTCGCACCGGAAGTGTGATACTGGCGATCGCGAGCCACCTCGCGTGGACAAGACCATGGATGAATAACACACACACACACACACACACACACACACACACACACACACACACACACACACACACACACACACACACACACACACATACAATCACACACTAACACATCTGACATCAAACACATACACTCTTTGGATACATAATGCATACCATAAAAGATAACAGTGCATTTAAACATCCAACATAAATCAACAAAGAATAATAATATAAGGAAATCAATTGCAGGACTGTCAAGGTGCTGCGGACACCTCTACCTCGGGTGGACAGTATTGCCTAATCCTTCATTATTTTCATTACCGAAAGAAAATAATTTATCAGAGACAACGTGACCTCCAAATTTGACCAACATCCTTTGCCAATACTTTTATCGCAGGTCTTTATTTCTCTCAGTGGGTTGTTTTCACATCCTCACTCCCTTGTTGAACCGCCAACACTCTCGCAACATTGCTTTCACACAAATTCGATTAACATCTTCTTTTTTTTACATCACAAAGGACTGGCCAAGGACACAACAAAAAGAGGTAACACAAAGCCCGCTTAGTTGCCAGTCCCTATAAAGAAGACAGTAAGAGAATAAAAAAAAGGTGGTGGGCCAATTTAGTTCGGGAGGTGTCTTGTTACTCTTCTCTTTAAAAGATTAAAGTCGTAGGAAGGTGGAAAATAGAAACAGGAAGGGATTTCCAGAGTTTACCAGTGAAAGGGATGAAAGAGTAAAGATACTGATTAATTCTTGCATTAGGAAGATGGGCAGAATAGGGATGAGAATGAGAAGAAAGTCTTGTGCATCAAGGCCACGCGCACTGCTAAAAAATTAGGGTTTAGAAGGGGTTTAAAGAGGGTTTACCTAGTGTCCCAACAAGTAAACCCATTAAAGGTATAATACCGAAAAAAACTTCAGTTCTGTAGTAAACCTTTTGCTTAAACCCTTTTCAATAAACCCTTTAAAGGTTTATTAGCAAAACCTTTACAGTAAACCCCTAAAAAAAGGTTTATTAGCAAACCCTTTAAGTAAACCTTTTAAAGTTTTTTTTTACCTAACAAAGGTAAAGTTAATCAAACCCGGTAAAGTTGCAGCATACACCCGTTACTCTTTCTGGCACAAAGCCCAAAGAAGCAGGTGGTAGGTGATACACAGTGAACTTCGCTGCTATTATGGTCACGGAGGCAGGGTCAGGTCAGGTCACAGCAGAGGCACGTCAGGTCACGACGGAAGCAGGTCACCAAGAGGCAGCCATGCGGTCAGTTCCTTGACTGGATGAGAGCCAAGAGACTACGAGACTACTTAAATTGGCACCAATAAAATCTATGCAAGCTTGAAAAGATTAACATTTTTTTCATGAAATAATTTCAACATGAAGAAATAGTGAAAACTGATCGCGTCTGATCCAGGAAAAAAATATACAAACGCCAAGGAAATTTGCTGCAATTATATATCTACACATGACAGATTGGTCGTATAGAACACCATAACAGATGCAATACCACAAGAAATTGTAGTACGGAAAATATTAATTTGATCTTGATCAGTAATGAATTCTTGAAGCTTCTGCTGCTATTTCAAGCAAAGTAACATCTGGCAATGATGACAGTTGGCAGGTGTCGCAATCGTAGATAATACCGTTCACTAGAACACATGAATTTTACCATGATGAAGTACTATCATAAGTTCTTCTGCATCATTTTACATTGAAAATATGATTATCAATAAATCACAAATACTAGAAACGTAATCTAGATGCTGCAAACATTTATGTTTTCCATATGTATAATAAACCCTTCCCACAACTCATCTTGGCCATAAAAGGTCTACCTAGTATGCATACTGCATGGCACAGTTTACAAGGCCACTGATATTCTTATTGCACTCCTAGTGTAATAATATACATAATATGGAAGAAAAATTAATATGTATTATTATATAGAAAAATATGGAGGACGCATTATTGTTTCAAGTATTAAACCGTTTTTTTTCCCAGTAACCCGTCAGTGTGGCATGGTTGGTAGAGTCGTGGACTCGCATGTGGAGCGTCCCTGCGCATTCGGTCAGCGGTTCGAGTCCACCAAGTTCGTCCTGGCGTGGTGGCGCTTTGTATAGTCAATAACCTTGTAGTTGGTACTTGCAAAGTGTCTAGATAGGATCAAAGTATCTTATTATCTTTTTTCCCAGTAAACCTTTGTTAAACCTTTCATTACTAAACCCCCAGCATCGATAACACTAAACCTTTTCTACACCCTATTTTTCACAAAAAACCTTTCTTACACCTTTGTCTCATCTAAACCTTATAAGTAAGCCCCATCCACTCTGCTAAACCTATTATAAACCCTTCATTTCTAACAGTGCGGGATGGGCGGATAAGACCCTTGTAGAGAGCAAGCAACTGGGAGGGAGAAAGAAAAGGACACAGACGCCACAGGACACCTAACTTCTTAGAAGCTGTTTTAGCAAGAGATGAGATGTGAGATTTCCAGTTCAGATTTTTATTAAAGTATAGTCCAAGAATGTTTATTGTCGAAGAAGGAAATAGTTGAGTGTCATTGAAGAAGAGGGGATAGTTATCTGGTAGGTTTTGTCGAGTAGATAGATGAAGAAATTGGGTTTTTGAGGCATTGAACAAAACAAGGTTTGCTTTGTCCCAATCAGAAATTATAGAACGATCAGAAGTTAGGCGTTCGGTGGCATCTCTCCGTGAATCACTTAGTTCCTGTTGAGTTGGACGTCTAATAAACGACGTTGAAAAATGCAGGGTAGAATCATCAGCGTAGGAGTGGATAGGGCTTTGAGTAGACTTCGAAGATCATTAATGAATAATAGAAAGAGAGCGAGTGATAGGACAGAACCCTGGGGAACACCACTATTGATATATTTTGGAGAAGCACAATTTCCGTCTACAGTAGCTGCAATAGAACTGTTTGAAAGGAAACTTAAGATGAAGGTACAGTGAGGGTCCTCTTGCAAAAAATGCATTATAAATGTATACGAGTAGACTCTGATAAAATTTTATTATAAAGGTATCAGCTATATGGATTTATATAGATATTTCTATAGATAAAATAAATAACTACCTCACCACGCTCGCTGCAGCCTGTGACTACCGCCAAGTGGACTTGTTCTGGCTGTCTAAGGTGATGAAATTGAGGACCTCTCTTGGCAGCAAACGAAGAAGTGGGAAAATGTGTGCTGTGAGGTGGAAAGGTACTTGTGCAGGAATGAAGTTAAGAGAGGTAGATGGAAAAGTAGATGGAGGTAAATTGAGGTGTTCCTCCTAAAGAGTAAATAAATATATGAATATCGTCCAGTTTCCATGGTATTTTTACATCCTCCGACCCAACACCTGAGCAGGCAGCCTCATGACGCGGGATGAGCACCACTTACCTCACATAAACAATCCCTCTTCACACACGCACCAAACGCTCTGTGTATACCCGATGGCCGCCCTGTGACACCCTTTCCCATGTGTTGCAATATCGCCTCTGTAATTTTCCGGCAAAGGAACCGCTGCTTAAGCCTTACTCTTAACAGTGCGGCGGAGGGTAATTTCAGGAGTCGTCTAATTCAATTTGTGTTTTCTTCATAACTGAGACCGAAAATAAATGATGATCAACAAGTTAAAATAAATTATACTCAACCATGAACACTATACAAACAACACTATAATGCAATTATTTTATTCTGATCATTATCATAATAGTTATGCTTATTACTGTCATCTTAATTGTGATAAACAAAAATTCAAATAAAATAAGAATGATGATGATGATAATGATAATAGTTACATCAATCAATTCAATCAAATATCCAAAATCTTGTGTTTTTATTACAACTCTTGGCACGTAAATAGCAAAACTCAGACCGAAAAAAAATATATATTCACAGTGATATTTCCTCCAACAACGATTTAATAAAATGTGCAAACAGCCCGTCACCAAATTAAGAACTTCCAAGCTTGGCATATACCATTTAATCTTGAATGCTCGTCTCACACCAGAAAAACACTTAACATGCGAGAAAGAATACTTGTCCAAACAATAATTACTTTATAAAAAGACAATAGACAGAGTGGTGGCTAGAGTTACGCGGGTTTGATTCCGTCACAAAGTATTGCACGGCTCAGTGCAGGGAGGGGGAAGGTGGTTTTCAGAAATATGTTGAAGACAGAGAGAGGTAAAGAGCCTGTCTGGGGTTCAGTATATACATATATCTCTGGTATCTAACTTTTTATCTTCTAATTGCATGCCGGTGCCTGCTTGCTACCAGGTCAGCATCCGGCGAGCGAGAAGCGTGTAAACCTTGATTGATCATGGACAAACATAATATTTCCTTACTTTTTTCATGTTTTGGCCGGAAGACGAAAAAAAAAGACGAAAAAACTTTTAAATATATGGAAAATGTGAGCAAAGATGGTAAAACAAAGAGACCACCTCACATAATTTGTGAAATTCAATAACTAGCCTGACCCTCCACCTTATCTGGGACGTCCCGCCACCATGCCTTGTTTGTTACTTGTCACACGTTTGTAATGATTAGTCCAGGTCGCCTACAGAACAGGATATCCAGGATTAGCGAATTTGCCAACTAGTGAAGACATGTTCCCGGCGCGGTGATCAATGTTTTCACTGTACCTGCTGCCCACACCCTCTGAGATTAACTTATCTTATTCTTCCTGCCATCGGTTTACATCAGACTGTGATCTAACAATCCTACCTACCTTAGTATCATCAGCAAACTTGCTGATATCAATGCTAATCCCACTATCTTAATTGTAGATGTAAATAGAATATAGAAATAGTACCAAAACAGAACCCTGCGGAACTCCACTTGTTACCTGGCTCCATTCAGTTTAGGACCAATAATAATAACTCTTTGTTGCTTAGCCAAGATATAATCCAGCGAAGTACCTTTCCATCTATTTCATGTGCCTTAACCTTATTAAAGTCTCTCTCATGCGGTACATTGTGGAATGAGGAGGAGGAGGAGGAGGAGGAGGAGGAGGAGGAGTACACTTGCTCGGCCTCATCAGTGCTTTCGGTTCTATATATTTTGAAGGTATGACAGAAGCATTTAAATCATGCTCCGCGAAACCTATGTTCTGAGGGAAATATTCATGATGCATAGGAATTTCGCGACACAACTATTTCAAGAACGAGCCGGTATATTGTTCTTCGGGTGCCCCGGGAGGAGATGCGACCTTTTTGGCGAGATCTTGCCCGTCTTGGGGAAGAATTTTGCCTTGAGGTGACTCTTGAGATGCATTATAAAACTGCTTCGCCATTGCACTCTTTTTATTACCTCATGATCGATAGGTGTCATGATCATATTTCTCCATGAATCGGCATAAGCGCTCTGCTATATTTTCATGGTTACTTTGTTGTTTTAATTACAAAGCTTCGTGAGAAGGTGAAACAGCAGATGGGAGTATATATACAGAGTCGTAACGCACCGTCACCTCGACAAGCAGCAACATTCCAGCCGGGAGCTCGCAAGACTTTTATAGTTTGATCTCATTATATGAAGAGAACCTTCCGTGTTGTTTCCTGGATGCCTCGAGTGTGAGCAAGAAGACTCATCCTAATTTCTAACTTTTTAGATACTTCGCGATTCACACTGCCTAACCGTACTCTCACAGCTAAATGTTTTACCTTTTTTTCACTCCTTTACCCAAGCGTTCAGCAACAAACGCTCCACAAACTGTGTTGCAATAGCCCCTTTCCTCATGCCATTCGGACACACATGTCCATGCTTGACCCTTCAACACCACTCTGCACTCCCTCCCTCCTTCCCTCCCTTTACCTGCCCACTAAACGGTTCATTATAGCTTCACAGCTCCTCTGGGATTTTCGTGTCTCTACGTACGCCTGTTGTGCGAATTCTTTAAAGATTAATTGCCTCCACGCACATCCCATGCATGGGAGACTCTCTCTCTCTCTCTCTCCTCCTCTCTCTCCCCTCCCCTCTCTCCTCCCCTCCCTCCCCCTCTTCTCTCTCTCTCTCTCTCTCTCTCTCTCTCTCTCTCTCTCTCTCTCTCTCTCTCTCTCTCTCTCTCTCTCTCTCTCCTATAAACACACACACACATACCTGAAAAATTCGAAACCTTCATTACCTCGGTTTACTTAATTATCCTTAACCGAATTTATGTGGTCTTTATCCGATCCTCTCATTCCTGTGCATGCCAAGGTCGCCAACACGTCCGGATAAGCACAAGTACGATGGATATTGAGCATGTGCTTACCCACGCTTTGTAAGAGCTGTAACGGCTTTAAACTCTTTCTTAATGTACGTTGAATTTTTGCTCCGTGAGGGAACGATAATCCCCCTTCTTTAGTCCTGCCCACCGTCGCTGCATACGCGGGGTGTGTTCAGCGGGGCGAGTGGAACACTGACTTCTTTGTTGTGTAGCTTTGATCCTGATTATTGTAGATGTGACAGGTTACTTTAGCTATAATGGTGCGAAGGTGTAGGGAGTAATCTTAGCGGATGCTGGCGGAGAGGCTGGACCTCGCAATATATTTTTTTTGGAGGGAGACGTCTAACATATTGAAAGATTTATTAAGGCGCTTGGAAGATACTCATTGAAGGTTGTCAAGACTGCATGAACGCGGAATGTATTATAAGAATGATCATTACTCTAATAAGACAGAGTTTTTTCTTAACGAAGCGATAAGAAATTCAGAAAAAAACGTGGTCGTGGGTTCAATACCCTGCTGGACTTTGTGATAGATTACCACCGTTTAGGTAAATAAGCTGAAGGGAGATTACGACACTTAGATTTCAAGGGTTCTCATGGACTTCAGTAAACGTTGGGGGCGGCACATGACCTGGTGTTACGGCTACTTAAGAGAATGAATGATGTTAGAAGGGAATGATGAATGTCGGAGAAGCTGATATATATATATATATATATATATATATATATATATGTATATATATGTTGACATTTCAGGGTGACAAAGACCCTCGTCATTCTTGGGGTTGTTTATGCGCGTGCAACGTTTCGCCAAAAGACACTTGGCATAATCAGGCTAAAAAATTGTTTAAAAAATTAATATACTATACTGCTAAAAAGCGAACATCTAAAAGAATTTTTTTAAACAATAAAATAATCCTATATTATCTAAAAATTTTAATAAAATTTATACTTAACAGACCTTGGTGTGTATGTTGTCTGGGTTGGCAGAGGACTGAATGAACAATAGTTTACAGGTAGCATTTCGGCTCGTGTGTGGCGATCGAAACGAGAGTCGGGCAATCGAAACAGTGTGATAATCATTTGAGTATATATAATTGGTATGAAGTGACTTGGTTATTAAGTTCAGGGGACAAGTGCTTGATGTGTATGGATTCTAATAATTTAGTGTCACTAGGGTAGTTTGCCTTGGATAGGATACTAAAGTCATTCATAGAAAAAAGGGTGATTTTAAATCATGTGAGTGTGAGCGGATTGCAGATTGCGAAGGTGAAGAGATGGGTCGACCAGTACGTGCAGAAACACCTTTATGCTCAGAAAGCCTAAGGGTTAAATTCCTTGTTGTCTCGCCGATGTATCTCGCGTTACAACTAGAACATTTGAATTCGTAATTTATGTTAAGAGATAAGAGCTTTAGGTATAGAGTCTTTATATTTTAAATGTGTTCTTAAGGCAAATGGATTAGTAGAAATAAATAAAAAAATTTTTAGTTAGGAAGTCTATTAGTTAGGAAGTTAATGATCTTAAGTAGATCATTGAGTTTTTTGCGAATGGTGTAACTGAGATGGCCGTAAAATGGAAGTTTAATATAATGTGTGTCTAATGTAGGTTCGGTTTGGTTCGACTTGGGGTGGAACTTTTCATTTAGGAATTTTGGAGATAGTTGTTTCAAATATTTTGAGGGAGTAGCCATTATTTTGGAAAAAATTAGTAAGGAATTTGATTTCATTATCAGAGGCAAACCAATTGGAAGAGAAACTATAGCATCTGTGTAGTAAGGTCTTAATAGTATTGATTTTAAAAAGGTTAAGGATGAATGAAACATATTGAGTTCCTAAGCCAGTGAAAGTAGGTTTTCTATAGACTGAGGTGGTAAGATAATTATTTTTACGGGTAACTAGGATATCCAAAAATGGTAGTGATAATTGGTTTTCAACTTCATATGTGAACTTATTGTTTGGGTGCTTAGAGTTAACGTAGTTCAGAAATAAAGGAAAATGTTCGGTATTTTTAAAGAGTAAAAAAGTGTCGTCTACATATCGTTTATAATAGAAAGGTTTAAAAAGCTTAGGACAGTCAGACAGCCACATTTGTTCATGATGACATAAAAAGGCATTAGCAAATGAAGGACCTAGACATGACTCCATGGAAACACCATCAGTTTGGACATAAAGTTATTTGTTAAATATGAATGGAGAGTCTTTTATAGCTAAAGTTAATAAATCAGAGAATTGTTTTTTTGTGTAGTTAAGAAAAATGGTAGTATTATGAAATAATTTATTAGTGATTATTTCAATAGTCTCATCTAATGGAATATTTGTAAATAGTGATTTTAATAAATAGTAAATAGTAAATTGTATGGCTAGTTTTGACATCCAATTTTTATGTCATCATGAACATGTGGCTGTCTGACTGTCCTAAGCTTTTTAAACCTTTCTATTATAAACGATATGTAGACGACACTTTTTTACTCTTTAAAAATACCGAACATATTCCCTTATTTCTGAACTACTTTAATTCTAAGCACCCAAACATTAAGTTCACATATGAAGTTGAAAACCCAAATTACACTACCATTTTTGGTACCTATTCCCCCTAAAAAAAATACCTTTACCCCCTCAGTCTATAAAAAACCCCCTATTTCACTGGTTGGAAACTCAAATTTTTTCTTTTCACCCAAAAACCTTTTTAAAATCAATACTATTAAGACTTTCCCAAGATGTATATTTCTCTTCCAATGGTTTCCCTTTCGAAAATGAAATCAAATTCCTTACTAATTTTTTTTCCAAAAAAAATGGTACCCCCCTCAAATTTATTGAAACAACTATCTCCAAATACCCAAAAAAAGTTCCACCCCAAGTCGAACAACCCCCAAACCACATTTGACACACATTATATTAACTTCCATTTTTCGGCCATCTCAGTTAACCATTCGCTAAAAATCAAAAGATCACTTTAAATTACAGCTTTTCCCAACTAAAAATTTTTTTTTATTTTACTAACCCTTTTCCCTTTAAAAAACCCTTTCAATATAAGACTTATCCAAAGCCTTATCTCTAAAATAATTTACGAATTCAAAGTTCTAGTTGTAAAGCAGATACATCGGCAAGACAAATGGAAATTTAACCCTTAGGCTTTCTGACATAAAAGGTTTCGCACGACTGGTGACCAAATTTTTCACCTTTGCAATCTGCAAACCGTTTCAAAATACTTTGATTTAAAATCCCCCTTTTTCTATGAATGATTTTTGGGATCCTATGCAAGGCAAACTCCCTTATTTACACAAATTATTAGAATCCATACACATAAAACCCCTTTGTCCCCGATTTTAATAACCAAGTCACTTCTTTCCCAATTACATATCCCAAAAATGATTACACACTGTTTCATTGCCCGACTCCGTTTCAAATCGCCAAACACGAGCTGAAATGCTACCTGAAAATATTGTTCATTCAGTCCTCTCCCAAACCCCAAGCCAACATACCACCAAGGTCTTTTTAAAGGGAAAAAATTTTTTTTTTTTTATTTTTTTGATAATATAGGGGTTTTTTTTTGGTTTTTAAAAAATTTTTTTTAATGTTTGCTTTTTGCAGTAAGTATATTTTTTTTTATAAACTATTTTTTTTCCCGATGATGGGCCCAATTGGGCTTTCCACCCTGAAAAAGGTTTAACATGTATCTACCTAAAAAATACCCCTAATTAAAATATAAAACTAGCCGAAAGCCCCCCTCCGGGGTGACTTTTTTGGGTAGCTCCTGCGGAGGGCTATTAGGGTGGGCCTCGGGCCCCCCCAAACCCGTGTTTGGGGGCCGAAGGGGGCCCCCCAAAAAACGGACTCTCCAGATAGCCCCCTTTTACCTTTTCCCGAAACACGGGTTTTAGAAATGGAGTATTCCCCCCACCCATTCACCCCACCCCCTTACCCATCACCCCCCCCCATTCACTCCCCCCATTCCCCTCACCCCCCCCCATTCACCCCACCCATTTCCCCTCACCCCCCACCTATTCCCTCCCCCCCACCCCTCATCCCCCCCCCCCCACCCCCCCACCCCTTTTTACTCAAACCCTCACCCCCACCCATTAACCCCCCCACACCACCCCTTTTATCACCCTTACCCATCACCCTACTCAAGGGTTTTCCCCAATTCCCCCTTTGCAACCCCCTTTTTTTTCCCCAAAATTTCGCTTTTAAAGGGTTTCTAAAAAAAAAAAAAAAAAAAATTTTATCGGATCATCTCATAAATTTGGCTTTTAAAAAATTCCCCCGGTAAAAACCCGGGTTTCCCAAAAAGTGCCCTATGAGGTGATTTCGCCCCGGGGGGGGGAACCTAACCAGACACACACACACACACACACCCCAGACAACAAAAATTTCGTATATTTACCATTACCCTACCCCCCACCTATTCCCCCCCACCCCTCACCCATCACCCCCAAACCCCTTAAACCCCCCCCCCATTCACTCAACCCCCTCACCCCACACCCATTACCCATCACCCCACCCATTCACTCACCCCTTACCCATCACCCTACATCAAGGTTTCCTCAATTCTCGCAACCACTTTTTTTTCACAATTATCGCTAATAGGCTGCTAAAAAAAAAAAAAAAAAAAATGATCGGATCATCTCATAATTCGGCTTAAAACCTTCCCCTGGTCAACCCGGTTCCAAAAATGTGCCATATGAGTTGATTGCGCCACGGGGGGCGGAAAACCCATACCAGACACACCACACACACACACACACACACACACACAGACACACAGACAGACAGAGACACACTTTTGCTTATATTATTTTAGATTACCCATCACCCACCACCTATTCCCTCACCCATCACCCATCACCCCCCACCCATTCACTCACCCATCACCTCACACCCATTACCCATCACCCCACCCATTCACTCACCCATTACCCATCACCCTACATCAAGGTTTCCTCAATTCTCGCAACCCACTTTTTTTTCACAATTCTCGCTAATAGGCTGCTATAAAAAAAAAAAAAAAAAGTGATCGGATCATCTCATAGGTGGGCTTATGACCTTCCCCTGGTCAACCTGATTCCAAAAATGTGCCATATGGGGTGTTTGCGCCACGGGGGGCGGAACCTATACCACACACACAAAACACACACACACACACACACACCCCACACCACAAAAAAAAACAGACAGACACACTTTTTGCTTGTATAATATATATAATATATATATATATATTATATATAATATATATATATATATAAATATGAGTGTTCAGAAAGGTTTGAGTTTTGGTTTTAACAGACTGGGCCCCGGTTTTGGGGAAGCCGGCTGAGAAAAAAAAGGGGAAAAGTTGGGTTTTTAACCCCGAGGGGGCCATCAGGGGCGTTTAAAAAAAGCTTGGTCGGTTGTGGGATGGGGGGGGGGGGGGGAACCAAAAAGCAGGAGGCGAGTTCTAAAAGATCTTAAAAAGGGGGTTTTTGGGGTCATAAAATTCAGCGGGAGTGCGTGCGTGCGTGCGGCGTGCGTGGTCGTGCGTGCGTGCGTGCGGGGCGTGGATGCCGTGGGGGTGCGTGGGTGCTTTTCGTTTGGGGGGGATGTTTGTGTGTGGGGTGTGTGTGTGTGTGGGGTGTGGGTGTGGGTGTTGTGTGGGGTGTGTTTTAGGTAGGGGGGATTTAGGGCGCAGGAGGTCGGGCCCAAAAATGGTTTATTAAAAGGGGATAATGTGTTTTGCTTGCTTATCAAAAAAAATATAAAAAACCGGCTGTTTTTTTTTCTTTTGCCCTCCTTCTGATAGTCCCAGCACAACATTTTGCTATTTTTTTTTTTTAGTAAACGTACATTTAAAAAATAGCTAATAAAAAAAACATCATATATTGAGCCCCTGCGCAACGATTTAACCCAAGAAAAACAATAAACAGCAATACAAAAACCCATTTAATGGAGGGAAAAAAAAAAAAAGTCGCCGGATAATTTGAACATAAGAGATCAACAGCAGCAAGTTTAAAAAAAAATAAACAAGCAAAATAAATTTACTTTTTTG
>JACEEZ010003324.1:237500-252500 GCA_016584305.1 Chionoecetes opilio
TTTCCACACTACGGTCTGGATGAGAGGACTCACTTTCAACAGTTATTACTGTTACTTCGCCTTCGGTGCCTTCGACACATTTACGTTTTGATTCATGATCAACTGCGACTTCACCGCTATTGCCTTCAGTATACTTTCGCTTTTTAATGAGGTACTTATCCATTTTTAAGCTTCGACCTCATTAACACCACAACAGCGATACTTACTGAGGCTCACGGCTACACTGACCACGGGAGGTGCCTACCCAACGCTCTGCCTACGTGTGTTGCCAAATTATACATGTTATTTATATATCGGGGTTCACGTAAATCACGTCAAGCAGTCAAACTTGCATAAAGCCTACTGATATACGTATGCATCAGTTTCTATTCATCATCTTTTTTCCTTTGATTTGTCGCTAAAAACAATTCACATGAACGCGTGATAAAACTAGTAAGTTGGTAACTCAGTAACACCAGCAGGCTGCGGCTCAGACTGCTACAGTACGTGTACAGTACTCGTTCAACACGTATTGTGGTGGAAGGGGGAAGTATTTTTTTTAAGCATGAATAACTTATTTATTTATTCTCTATATCTTACTTTATCCATCTACCCAAAGTACTTATAATATTATTAAAAGGACCTTGCATCTACCTGCCTAGTTACATATTAACTCATTCATTTACGATTTTCCATCTTCAATATAAAAAACTAAAACTGCGACCTCAAAGCGCAAAATACCCAAATCTATGAGAAATTACGCGGCGCACCTAGGGGATTCCCACGGCGCACAAGTGCGCCGCGGCGCACAGTTTGAGAATCACTGCAGTATAGCGCCTGTAAGCTATTCTTCTGTTTCCTCCTTGAGGGCTCAATAGCCTCCTTGAGGCTCAGTTGGTTGGCCTGCACATTTTCGAGGGCTGTGATGGTTGTCCTTCGCCCATGGTGGCGCAGGCTGGATTTATAGTGACACCTGAGATGGTTTTCTGTGACGTTTGACCTTAGGCTCATGCTGTAACCTTGTGCCTTCCGCCGCACGTTGTAGTCGCAGTCGAAAGGGTGATGTTCATGCAGCATGTGGGTATCTCGGCCACTCGACGATGGAAGAAACAGTAGTTCTGGCTGGACTTAACTCGGACTTTGTGCTCACAACTACCAGGCTCTTTTCCACCGCGTTAAAGATCGTTGAAAGAGTTGCCCCACTCCAAGCGCTAACCACTAGGATAAAACGAGGCCTCCGCCTCTCCAAAAGGGAAGGCGGTATATTATGATGCCTTTTAAAGTATATTATAATGGTGTTATACAACTATATTTAGTGATAACACGAATATATTCTTCAAAACTAGAATTGTAGCGTCATGGATTTATTGTAAAAAAATAAATGTTATATGATGACACGCACGCACGCACGCACGCACGCACGCACGCACGCACGCACGCACGCACGCACGCACACACGCACACACGCACACACGCACACACACACACACACACACACACACACACACATATAGATATAGATAATTTATTGACCACAGTGTACATACATTTTAACATTAACACATAATCTTATAACATTACATACTGTTAGTACTAATATAAACACAAATAATGCAATCTGCAGTCCACATAATGATATTAAAACTAAAACAACATCAATTGTCGGTGCACGAACAGTGCCAGGAAATATCCATGACACACATACCTTACGCATACAAGTGCAAAATATCATGATTAATTTTAAAAGACCCCATAATGGCTATATTTCCGTTAAATAGCTCAACTAAACAAGTCAAGCCTACTGTCTGCCTGATATTGTTTGATACAGGACAATTTTCAACAACATGTTCCTCAATCTGTACATCGCCACATACACACAGACGTTCCTCCAGTGGTAACCGGCCCCGCCCCCGCCTATTCCATCTTCCAGTCTCAACACACAAACTATGACCTGACACTCGGAAAAGAGTGAAGGAGATCCTGTATCGGTCGTCGACCTTGTGGCGGTCCCTGTACACACTGTGCACTGTAAGGCCGGGGTTTATGCTGCGGTACATGGCGCACCTTGACCCACTGGTAGATGTGCTGCGCTCATGCACATTTAACAACACACACTACACACACACACACACATACACACACACACACACACACACACACACACACACACACACACACACACACACCACACACGAGACACCACTAAGATTGAAAAATATTCTACAAAAAAACACCAAAAAACTCAAATAAAATAACACAAACCATAAATATACAAATCACCATTAAAACATAACATAACGCTGCACATCACCAAAATAACACATGTCTGTACTATGCATTTCCACAGAAAACATAAGAGCACATTACACAAAAACTCACATTATACGTAAAACCACAATACAAATAATCACTATACCATCATAGCTGCCTCCATTTACAAATATACACCATAAAATCATTTTGCCTTTTGAACCCAAACACACAACAGTACCCCACGTCCCCACGATCATCCAACGATAGAAATTAACACAAGAAAGTATACATTCCTTGGATGATTTAAATACAGGAGGTTGATTCAATTCCTTCCAGCTTCAGATATTACAAAGACGAGGAATTTAAGCAGATTAAGAGAAGGACGGAACGAAATTCTGGTGTATTAGCCAAACGATAAGACTGACTGGCCGGGAATGCAATAATTGGATGAACAAGTTATTAATCACTACCGTCTTTGAGTGAGAGAGAGAGAGAGGGGAGAGAGGGGGAGAGAGAGAGAGAGAGAGAGAGAGAGAGAGAGAGAGGAGAGACGAGAGAGAGAGAGAGAGAGAGAGAGAGAGGAGAGAGAAGAGAGAGGGGAGAGAGAGGAGAGAGAGAAGGAGAGAGAGAGAGAGAGAGAGAGAGAGAGAGGAGAGGAGGAGCGGCGAGCGAGGAAGCGAGCGAGCGAGCGAGCGAGGAGAGAGAAGGAGAGAGAAAAAGAGAGAGAGAGAGAGAGAAGGAGAGAGAGAGAGAGAGAGAGAGGAGAGAGAGAGAGAGAGGAGAGAGAGAGGGGAGAGAGAGAGAGAGAGAGAGAGAGAGAGAGAGAGAGAGAGAGAGAGAGAAGAGAGAGAGAGAGAGAGAGAGAGAGAGAGAGGAGGGGGAGAGAGAGAGGAGAGATGAGGAGGAGAGAGAGAGAGAGAGAGAGGGAGAGAGAGAGAGAGAAAAGAGAGGAGAGAGAGAGAGAGAGGAGAGAGAGAGAGGGGAGAGGGGGAGGGGGGAGAGAGAGAGAAGAAAGGGGGAAAGAGAAGGGGGAAGAGAAGAGGGAGAGAGAGAAAAGGGGGGAGAAGAGAGAGAGGGGGAGAGAGAGAGACAGAGAGAGAAGAGGAAGAGAGAGGAAGAGAGTTTTGGGAGAAGAAGAGAGAGAGGGAAGAGAGAGAGGAAGAAGAGAGAGGAGTGGAGAGGAGAGAAAGAAGAGAGAGAGAGAGAGAGAGAGGAGAGAAATGGGATAGAAACGATAAAACGAGGAAGGGAATGCAAAGAAGGAGAACAAGATGATAATCAAACTACCGCTTTGAGAGAAGCGAGAGCAGAGAGCGAGAGCGCGAGGAGCGAGAGGAGAGAGAGAGAGAGACGAGAGAGAGAGAGAGGAAGAGAGAGAGAGAGAGAGGGGGGGGGGAGGGGGCAGGGGGAAAAAACATAAAAGTTACATCACAGAAACAAGACCAGAAAAAAAAATATTACTACCACAATTACTATCTAACAAAAAACCCTGGCGGTTACCTGGCACTCACCGCAAAGTCCTGCTCTCTGTATGATAAAGTGATACAGTATTTCTCTCCCGCACTGTTTATCTATTTTGAAGCGAGAGATGCCAAGAAATTAATCATGGTAATTCTTGTGCAGGTGACAGCCAATTGTGGGATGCATGTTTCGTACCTCTCTCTCTCTCTCTCTCTCTCTCTCTCTCTCTCTCTCTCTCTCTCTCTCTCTCTCTCTCTCTCTCTCTCTCTCTCTCTCTCTCTCTCTCTCTCTCTCTCTCGCTCTCTCTCTTAGTGGATGAGGGAAAAGGTATCATGCCACTCGGTTTTTTTAATCGTGTAATGAAAACAATCTGAAAAAAAAATATGCTTTGTGATGAGACAGAAAGCGATTAAAAGGAGATGAACAAATAACAGGAGGAGGAGGAAGTTGGGAAGTAGAAGAAGAAAGTGGTGATTTTGGTGATGATGACGATGACGGTAGAAACGAGGATGATGGTGATGATGATGATGATGGCGGTGGTGGTAGTGTCTATTGAAATTATAATGTAACTGTTATGAAAGAGGAAGGAAAAAATAAAAGAAAAGAAAAGAAATGCTAGCAAAGAAGAGGAGAAGGAATACATACATAGAAAGAGAGGAAGAGGAGGACGAGGAGATGGAGGAGGAGGAAGAGGAAGAGGAGGAGGTGGAAAGGGAGGAGTCTCTGTTACGCCAATATCAGCCATTCATCCGATGCCAGGTGATGTTACTGATTTTACACTCCTGCCTAGGTAACCACTGCCCGCCCTCATCCCTCAAACAACATCCATCCCTTTACTTTATCTTTCCCTCGCCCTCTCTATCCTTCTAACATCACATCTAACCCCTCAGCTCTTTTAATTTTTTTTCCTGTACTTCTATATTTTTTCCAGATCCCACATTAATTAATTAGTTAGATATTCTTCCTCTTCTTACTTGCAGTATTCTCTTCAGCTCCTCCGTTTCCATCCTTAGCATTTCATTTTTCTACATCATATCATATTTCACAGCTATTTTACTACCTTTCTACAGCGGCGAATTCTAAAACTTTCTACTGGCAAAGTTCCCACGTACGGTAACTCAGTATTAAGTGATTATCTAGCAAATGTTCGTGACTATTTTTCTTCACTCTATCCTCTTTCGCTTTATTGGTAAATTTTTCATATGATATATTATGTAAGTCTTACGTTTCTTGAAGACAACACATATTTGCGATATTCTCTCTTCTTTTTACCCATTTTTTCTCACAGTAATGTTTCCTCTACCTCATCATATGCTTCTTAATCTCCCTCCTTCAACTCTCCGGGAGCCAACGAGCCACCAGCAGACACTCGCACCAGCCACAATCACACAGCAATCACCATCCATCACCCACAGCCAACCATTCTCTCCGAGACCCTTGCAGCCTCCACCTGCGCTAAGGGGATCATCCACCATGACCCTTAGTCCTCCCAGGTGCAGCCAGAGGAACGTCCCGCATCTCAGTGAGCCTCATTATAACGCACATCTCTTTGAAGCGAAATCATGGAGCTCCGGGGTCAGAATCGTCATCGGCAACTTGTTACATGAACACCCTGCAGGCTTCTCGCGTTCTCTTTAAGGTAGCAGCCGTTAACTTGCCTCTCGCCTTTTGTGTAGGTAGTTAGAGGAGGTCAACGAGGTACTTAGAAGCTGTAACTAACCGCGAGTGTATCTTTGTCCACGTCTGGCCACCAATGGCTGGATAATTTAGTGCTAAGCAGTGTTAAAGATGGTGGTTGGAGTGATGCAAAGGCAATGAATGGCCAAGCTGTCATGGATGATACATTTGATACGGGGAAAAGACGGTGTTTGAAGGGTTGTAAGGTAAAACACTCAGTCAGCGACAATGGAGGAAACCAAGAGGTAACCGATCACACAGGTGGGTAAAATAAATATATTTTGTAAGTTTTTCGCAGAACATGTTTTGGTCACAAATCATAAATATCTGTTTTAGGGGGGTAAAGGTAAAGATGGGAGCATACGCTAAGCTGCGCGTAGCCTTCGGTGCTCATCTCCGTGGCAATAGCCCTTTAAGCCAATGGTGGGTGAGGACCTGTTACCCCGGAACACAGGGATAGTGTGACATCCGAAATACCACAGTTTCCTTCCCCAGGTTTCCCCAGGTGCCCATTTATCAACCTCGAAAGAGAAGAAGAGCAGCTGTTTTGGCTGGTCGCCGACTTGTCCTGGCCCGGATTCAAACCAGGACCCGCAGATTCGTAGCCAGGCACGCTAACTATTACACCACGGAGGCGACGTGGTGTAGGCCACCCTAAAACATTAAACATAACAGACCTCTATTTTCATGGGTATCTGACGCCTGAATACTTGAAAGGAATAGCCCATCACATAAAGGTGATCTCTCAACATTCAAAGGCGAATACTAGCACAGGATAAATGTCAAAGAGCATTTAGCTCTGTCGTATAAAATATGTGAAAACACTAAGATTGAAAGCACATCAATAATCTTAAAAAAATATATGATGTATTAAAACCAATGGCACCTTGAGATAAAGCATGAAGTCAGGTTAGAACAGAGAAAATCAAAAGAGATAAGAAAATAACAAAGTAGAACAGACGCGTAGCAGAAACATAATAAAGAATATGTAAAGAATTTCATGCGAACCGTTATGTGTTACAAAGATCTTAAAAGCACCTGATAAATAGAAGTGAGGAGCGACACATAACACTCATACATATAGACGCACACTCTTATGTCACTTAACTCATCCACTCCTCACGACATTAATGTAGTAGCAGAACTTTGAATGACCCGCCAGCAAACTGCGGAGAAACAATGGCAACACCGTCTGATACTAGGTATAAGGTATATAGGTTAGATCTTACGTAGTAGAGTAACATTACTGCATGGTAGGACAAAATAACAAAGTTCACCCTTACCCCACTGGAAATAAGGAGACAGGCTATATGTGCTTATGACGAGGAGATAGAAAATTTCCAAGGTATTGTAGCATATTACTTTCCCATAATGCTTCGCGACTAACTGAGTTTCCTGGATATTTTACCCCAATGATTGAGTGCGTTCTGACTACGTTTCAGATCATCTTTAATTAACTTTACTTTCCTTATTCAATTTTTTCTTTAATCATCTTTGGATTTAAAACACATTTATAAGTAAGCCCATTACTATCTTACATTAGATTACCATCCTACTCCTCCCCCCCCGCAATTTTCCCTTAAATGAAAGGAAATGGTAACCTAAATTTATTAGAACGAAAAGTTCGGATGAGTGGCGTCACGAAACCTGCCTAGGCGGGAAGGGTAGGCCACGAAATCATCTTTCTCCCTCCAACGACACAGGTTAGTAAAAAGTGTTCGTCCCCAATTGTCTAAAAATACATCAGTATTTGCAACCAACGGCTGAATATGAGCAATGTTTAACTTTTCTAAATTATCTATGTTCCTGACAAAATCATCTTTCTCCCTCCAACGACACAGATACCTGAAAATAAGCGAGGAGGATCCCGTCTGTCCCCGCCATAACCCTCATACAGCCCATAATAGTCAACCCCCGCTCACTCGTATATCGTGTTGTTACTCGCAGCTGTTCTCATAGAACATTTGAGAATCAGATAAGATACTGGGGTGTCCTTCAGTGACCATCATACGATATTATAAGTGAAATGTTGTTAGTTAAGGCTTTGTTCTGTGTTGTGATATCCGTGGCAAGAGGTACGGCAAGGCGTGAGTCATTCACTAGCCGCGCCCAGTCCAAAGATTCACCCATATGTTGTTAGGGGTTAATGTGGATGCAGTAGTGTGGACGTATCGGAGGCGCAGTGTTATCAAGGAATTCCCGAAAGTTTCCCTCATGTGAACCTTCATACTAAATCTTTGTCTTGGTGAAATTGACTTCCATTCCTGATTGTTGTGCAGGTGGTGGTGTGAGAAAATAAAGTAGGCCGGAAGGGTGTTGAGAGGAGTAATATTTTGTCTACTAAACCTTACGGATGTAGTGCCTTAATTGCGGTCGGAAATAAAAAAACACTTCAGAAGGGAAATCCTATAAGTTTGAATTTGGAGTGTAAATTGAAGGTTCTTCGGCCTTATCCTCGGGGTGGTGGCATCAATATCGCAACCTTAAATTGCAGGTAAGTGAGAAAAACGCGGCTTTGCACAAAAAAACGCGGCACATTAACAACATCCGTGCAGAGAAAACATTGCACATAGAAATTTATAAATCAATTATTGTCGCTTAACTGTATACATTAATAGAAAACTTCCCTTCTGACACCACATTTTTTTACATTGTCCGTGGTATCATCACAGCTATACTCAGCGGAAAGCCATAAACATTGATATAAGTAAAGAAAAAGTCTCACGATCTGTTCCCCCGAGACGAACTATTATTAGTACTTGTAAATATAGTAGGAACGTGGAGTCAATTTAACATCACTAAAGACTCCTAACTCAGTCGGATGGAGTATTGTTTAAAAAAAAATATATATTTTTGATACGAAATATGAAAACGCTTATTAACTAAACGTGTTCGTGTGTATCTCATTTTTGCTAATCCACATTCTGCATTAGTGAAAATTAAAAGGTACCTAAACAAAATACTTCAAAAGGTGTTCATTTCATTAATCAAATTAGCAACATAAAAAAATTAAATAAAGAAATAAAAAAAAAGTATATATATATATATATCCTTCCAAAACCTGATATCCGTTTCGTATTGTTATTTGATTGAAAAGCAAGGCGAGAAGGAAGAAAGAGAAGGTGAGAGCTAAAGGTAAAAAAAGGATCGAGAAAAGACAGTGTGAGGCAGACAAGGGAATGAGGTGAAGAGGTACACAGAGAGAAAGATTGGGAAGGCATGAAAAAGGGGGACATCAAAGGATGCAATAGGTAAAAGGTCGAGAAGAGCGGCAGAAAAGAGAGAAAAAGTGACAATTTAATGAAGTAGAAAGGTATAGAAGAGGAAAGATGGTAAGGAGGAAACAATGGAATTACAAATATATATAAAGGATGAGGAAATTAGATAAATGGGGAACAGGAGGTATATATAAAAAGAAGTATTAGACATAAAAATTCAAAATACATATTGCTGATAACACATAATTGCAGTATCATCCTCAAATTTGATACCACATTTAACATAGCGGTAGTTAACTTTCTCATTATTTATAAAAAAAATCATACCACACTTAAGAGTTTTATGAATGGCAACAATGCTTATGATGTACTCGAATCTCCTTTTATTATGTAACTACAAATATCATCTCTTCCGTTCGTGGATATACAACGAATGTGATTGACGTTCAAACCCTCAGTAAATCATCAAAGCTTGGAATTACGAACGAGTAACGCAACGTACATTCGGTAAAATTCAAGTTAAGTGTCCTGTGTAGCTTTTCATCATAAAGCTATCCTTTCACGACGGGCTTAATACTTCCCCTGAGGCCTGTTGCTTACACACGACAAGCATTCCACTTATGAGAGCATGTGACTCGGTCCTGACTTGGGATATGCTGAAAAGGTACTGCACGTTTCTCCTATGCCTTTTATAGCCTTTATTTAGTTTCTTTTGCTTTCTTTTATAGCCTTCTCAACTTCCTCCTTCTGCCCCCCCATTAAATCTCTCTCTCTCTCTCTCTCTCTCTCTTCTCTCTGCTCTCTCTCTCTCTCTCTCTCTCTCTCTCTCTCTCTCTCTCTCTCTCGTCTCTCTCTCTCTCTCTCTCTCTCTCTCTCTCTCTCTCTGTCACTGCTACTACTTTTTACTACTCCTACTAATGATGATAATGATAACAATACTAATAATTAAAATAATAATCATGATAATCTATAATAATATAAGCGAAAGTGTGTCTGTGTGTGTGTTTGTGTATCTGTGTGTCTGTGTGTGTGTCCGCGATAGGTGCCGCCCCCAGTGCCCCAATCCCAGCATATGGCACAGTTTTGGAACCGGGTCGACCAGGGGCACATTTTAAGCCCACTTATGGGATGATCCGAGCACTTTTTTTTCTTTTTCTTTTCTGGCCTATTAGCGAGAATTTTGAAGAAAAAAAGTGGGTTGCGATAATTGAGGAAACCTTGATGTAGGGTGATGGGTAATGGGTGAGTAATGGGTGGGGTGATGGGTAATGGGTGTGGGGTGATGGGTGAGTGAATGGGTGGGGGTGATGGGTTGGGGGTGATGGGTGATGGGTGAGGGAATAGGTGGGGGATGATGGGTAATGGGTGAGTGAATGGGTGTGTGGTGATGGGTAATAGGTGAGTGAATGGGTGTGTGGTGATGGGTAATGGGTGAGTGAATGGGTGGGAGGTGATGGGTAATGGGTGAGTGAATGGGTGGGGGGAATACATACATTTCTACATCCATGATTTCAGGAAAGTTAGAAGGGGCTATCTGGAGAGTCTGTGTTTGGTGGGCCTTTGGCCCACCAAACACAGGTGGTGGGCCGAAGGCCCACCAATAGCCCTCCGCAGGAGCTAGTCAAAAAGTCCGCCCGGAGGGCGGCTTTGCGGCTAGTGTTAAATAAATATCAATTACAGATATAATTATATAGTAATGATAATATTGATAACGATAATGCTAGTGCTAAGAGCTGCAAAAACCTCAACAAAACGGCAAGATGCACAACCCTGCAGCGCATATGCCTCATCCCTTGGAGTCCTCGCTCCCCGCTGAACCTCCCAGGACTTGACACACACCCAACAAACTCACTGATTTCTATTATATACTGTCTCCCCTCGGGCCCGGCGGAGGCTGAGGCTGATGCTAAGGCCGGACATCTGCGACAGTCAGCACAAACGGCGATAAAAGAATCACCTGAATCATGGCTTTCAAGAGATGCAGATGGGGTCCCCGACAGTCACACACCACCCTGCCCAAGGACATGTCCCCACTAACAAGGCCCAGGAACTATGTTAATCACGTTACTTGTTAAAGGCAGAGGTAATTAGGAGAATTTGTCGGGAGTGAGTGGTGGTGAGATGGTGGTGAGCCGAGTATACGCAGTGGTGTACCGGAAAGGGTATGTGGGAAGGATGGATACAAATTCGTATTGATTGTGAATGGTGAGTTAGTAGGTGGCGATGGTGGTGATGAAAGGATTTAATTATAACCCCGAGCGAGTGGAAATGCGTTATGAAGGTGGTGGAGTGGAAAAATGAGTGGAGGTCAGGCTTTGTTATCTAAAATAATGAGCGAGTGAAATAATACCCTTCTGAATGGCCTGGAGCGGATGAGTATGTTAAGAGTGCAGCGCCGTGGTGGTCGTTAGCTCGTGCGGAATGGCAGAGGGAAGGAAGTACTTGCCAGCTTCATTTTCAGGAGGCGAAACAAGCCATGCTTCAGGGTGGTTTGACGGAGAGTCGTCCAAAAGGAAATGAAAACAGGTGGGACTGCGATAAAAAAGGATAGAAGATAATAAAAAAATATAGAAGAGAGGCAACGATTAGGAAAGAAACTAGCGCTTGTAGGAGAGAATAAATGGAGGATAGATTGAAGTAAAGACGATTTATGCGCAGGAAGAAAAAGATGGATAGAGTTTACCGGGTAAGAAAATGCAAGCAAAAAGTAACTACGAAATTATTTTTGCTTTCTATGCCGTTATTATAATTTATTTTACAAAAAATATATATAATAGTTCAATATTTTCATGGATATTATTATCGACATTATCCATCACTCGTATCTTTGCTTAGGCCTTTTAAGGCTTTAAGGCTTTCTTGATAAGTTATGCTCTTTTACCCATGTCAAAATCACGCAAATATTATTCTAAAAAACTGTTTGATCCTACTCCATCCTTATCCTCCCTTTCCACACCTCAACGGCATCCCTCCCTCACTCACTTCTTTGCATACGTTCATAGCCTTCACAATCAGTTGATTCCTGCCCACGAGTTTCATTCCTTCTTCTGCAAGGGGAAGGATGAGGGTACTTGGGGGTAAAGGAATTAGCATCGTGTTTAGGTATGATTATTTTTTCATTCCTATACAAATCTGTGTGTGTGTGTGTGTGTGTGTGTGTGTGTGTGTGTGTGTGTGGTGTGCGCGCGTGTGTGTGTGTGTGTGTTTGCGTGCCTTCTGTATGTGTGTGTGCGTGTGTATAAGTCATTTTTCTTCCACGCAACACATAATGGTGTTGTCGGCCGGAATGCCTAATCCCGAGGGTGGGATTATCTCCGTCCACCCCCCCTACCCCCTTCTTCCTTCCTCTGTACTACCCTTCCCCCCTCCCTTCCCTTTCCCTCATCCCCCGGGGGACCATCTCAGGGTACGGCTCGGCCTTCTTTGGTCCACTATATTTTCCCGGACATTAATGTCCCATTGAAAGACTTTGGGAGAGATATATATTTCCTCTCAGAATCACTCTTTGATATAAGACGCTTGTTTTCACGCGGACACAAACAAAATAATATATATATACTGGTACGTTAATGATTGTGAGTCACTAGCGATGCAGCAACGAGAGAACTTAAAATAAATGGTCTTGCATGACACTCAAGTCTAATTAGGTACCCTGGACGCACCTGTACGCCCTCACCTGCCTGTCTGCTTTCACTCCGGCAGGCAGCAGCAGCAGCAGCGGTACACGATAGGAAACTCCGAATTAAATTGGAAAGGTCATGGCATTAATATTTTATCTGCGTTGCCTCTTGCCAAACCTGCTTTAATGGATGCCCTAATTCAAGACTCCTGCCACTAATTGTTTACAGATGGAAGTGAAGGCAGCTGTGATTAGCTGGTTGTGTGACTGTGATGTACGTAAGATACTGATGATGCGGCAAGTGTTGTATTCCTAGTGCTGTGCTGCGTTCAGAAATTTACTGACGCATTGGAATTTCTTCCAGTATAACGAAACTACTAATTTCAGGTGTCAGATGTACTTTTTGGTGCTACTTTAGTATGCGTTCTACCGCAGTACCGCAGTCTACAGTGGCGTGGGGTGTGATCTACCCCTACACTGGTCCACAGGTCCCCTACCCCTGCATCTGAAGGGATTAGTTACTGTTCCACAGGTCATAGGTCAGGTAGCTAACACAGGTCAGGTTATCATAGTTGGTCCCCTACTTAATGTTAATAAGGGTGAACAAAGATGACTCTCCTCAATTTAGTCCCAAACTTCCACCTACGTGTATTTCACTCCACAATGAAGTTGAAAGATCTTTACCGACGTGTTCTACAGTCAGAAGAAACTGCAGCTGCAATTCCTCGTAGTAATAAACTTAAATAAATATAATCTGTGTTATCGCCATAGTACAGTGAATCACCAAGAAAATTACGTTGATCCAGTAACAGGAGCAAACACTCAAGGCATAGAACGATCGTTGTTGGATGCCAAAACACGTATTTTAAAGAACATGAGGTGTTAGCAAGGCTGTTTCAGTCACACCTTAATCATTTTTGCTGGAAAGTGCTCAGAAAAGATGAACCTGATTTGTTTATAGCATTTTTAAACGATATTCGTAATATATACCCCTAATTGTTTATGCATGATATACTATTGTATTATAATTAGCAATGTGATGATATTGTTCTTTAATAAATTTTTAAATAAATTTAAAAAATGTTATTCTCCGATGGAAATAATCCATTAAACCCACAGTATAGTGTGGTAGCGCGGTAGACCTCATACTAAAGTAGAAGCAGCCGGTAGACCGCATACTAAGGTAGAAACAGAACGGTAGAACGCATACTAAAGTAGCACCTACTTTTTTTTCTTTCAAATACTCGCACGGTGCAAGTAACCATACTGCATTAGGGTAACCTGAATTTTACGATACCGCATAATTCCTGAAACATATGACTATCTAGCTCTCTATTAAATATTTACGTTTAAATTTCTGGTTGATGCATTTTATTGATAAGAGTATTGACAGCGAAGTAATATTTCGCTGCATATTTACTCATATTTTCGTTCATAGCCACCACAAAATAGTAATGCCTTTTCTGATACACATCTTAACGCAAGTACATTAGGCTGAAAAGGTATCGTTTTTCGCGTCTTTCTCAGAACATATTCAACCACGTTACGATCTTTAGGGATTAGCGAGTACCGAGTCACTCCTTCAAGATCCAGTCAAACGTTTCGGGTTCCTGGAATGGAGGGAGCGTGACTGGGGTGAGCTGTGGGACCATGAGGGCGGCCAGCACAGAGGAGGAGGATGGGTTATGGCGCTGTATATTTATCAGCTTAATCTCCTAATCACAAATATATTACTACTACATCCGTCTTCCGGATATATATAAAAGGATGGCTGACTGTTCCAACGTCTGTTATACCATGGGAAATAAGGCTACTTTAGGTATCTTAACAGATATTTACCTGGAATAGGGGACGACTGGAGTGAGTTGGGGGGACAATGGGGGCGGTCAACACAGAGGAGGATGAGGGGTTATGGGAAAGATTACTAGGATGCCTCCGATGGTGCCAAGTCTGTCATATTAAGTTTTCAAACATTAATAATATACGAACTGAGTATCTCAGGTGATTCATATATTTAGTGTGTGAAAATGTTTGCCTTATGGGATCCCATTATTTTTCTCTCAAAGAATTATTAATCTTGGGAGGTGTAAGGATAATTTTCAAAGTGGCACAGTGCGCCACTTTATAGGCTCATGCATATAGTATTTAGGAGAACATTGCCTTAATTATTTTTCATACAAACTAGGACACCATAGTCCCTAGAGAATTTATGTAGCTATACCTCCCTAATTGGACTGGATAATATGAGAGCTTTATCTATGGTTTCTATATGTATCACGTATCTATGTTATATATGTATAAAGAAGAAAATTAGATTAGAAAACTATCTCAATCATGGGGAGACTTAAGGCTTTTTCCCGGCATTACAATATGCCTGTACGACGCACATGCTGCTCACCAACCTTCTCTTGACACTCAGCTGGGCAGTCAGAGCCACGCTGTTGTGTTATGTCTCTCAAAGGAAAAGTTTCTGTCAGATGAAGCAAGAATCGTCAAGCATGTGATATTGCTTTTTTTTTGTTATTTTTACGAATCTAGTACGCATGTAAGTTTCTTTCCATTTACGGCGCATGTTATTTTAAGTAGGACACCAGTAGTTAACCCAAACCTGTGCTGGGGCGAGTACGGCTATCTTTCTATCGTGGTATGCGAATTGTATATCAAGGCAAGGTATATATATATATATATATATATATATATATATATATATATATATATATATATATATATATATATATATATATATATATATATATATATACTAGCCGCAAAGCCGCCCTCCGGGCGAACTTT
>JACEEZ010003327.1:0-28306 GCA_016584305.1 Chionoecetes opilio
TTGGGGTTTGGTTTTTGGTTTTGGGGGGGGGGGGGTTGGGGGTGTGTCTTGTGGTGGTGTGGTTATAGGCTTGTGGTGGTGTGGTTAATGCTTGTGGTGGTGTGGTTAGGCTGGTGGTTTTTTTTGTAAGGCTTGTGGTGGTGTGTTATGGCTTATGTTGTGTGTGGTTAGTAGAGCTTGTGGTGGGTGTGGGGTGTGTGGCTTGTGGTGGTGTGGTTACGGGGAGTGGTGTTGGGGTGTGGTTACGGCTGTGCGTGGTGTGGGTTACTGGGTAGGGGGGTTGGTTACGGGTGGTGGTTGGTACTGAACTGTTGTGGTGTGGTTACTGGGGTGGGGGTGTCCTGTGTGTGTCGTTCAGGTCTTTGGTGTGTTGTATTACTGGCTTGTGGTGGTGTGTACTGGCTTGTGGTGTGTGTGTGGTGTGGCTGTGGTGTGGTGTGGTTCTGCCTGTGGCCTTGTGGAGTTTACTGGCGTGTGGGAGTAGTGGCTGTGTGGGTTATGGCTGTGGGTGTTTTTTTTTGTAGGGCTTTGCGTGTGTGTGGTATGGGTTGGGTGTGGAAATGGATGTGGTGGTGTGGTTACTGGTTGTGGTGGGTGGTGGGATTGTGGGGTGGTACATGCTGTGGTGGTGTGAGTGTGGTGGTGTGGTGGTGTGGTATAGGCTTGTGGGGTGTGTGGTTATGGCTTGTGGTGAGTGGGTAGTGGCTGTGTGGTTGTCTGTGTGTGAGTGGCTTGTGGTGGGTGTGGTGGTATGGCTTGTGGTGGTGATTTGGCTGTAGTGGTTTATGGCTTGTGTGGTGTGGTACTGGCTTGTGTATTGGTTTGTTTGATGGCTTGTGTGGTGTGGTTACTAGGCTTGGTTGGTAAGGTTGTGAGTTATGGACTTTGTGGTGGTGGTTATGGCTTGGTGGTGGGGGTGTGTGGTTAACGGGCTTGTGGTGGTGTGGTGTATGGTGTGGTATGGGTGTGGTGTGGCTGGTGGGGGTTGATGTGGTTGGTTGGTTGCTGGGTTTTTGGTGTGGTACTGTCTTGTGGTGGTGTGGTGTGGTGTTGTGGTGGTTGTGTGTGGAGTGGTTTGGTGGTGGGTTGCGCTTGTGGGTGTGGTATGGCTTGTGGTGTGGTTACTGGCTTGTGGTTAGTGGTTATGGCTTGTGGTGGTGTGGTTTTTTTTGTGGTGTGTGGTATACTGGCTTGAGTGGTTGTGGTGTGTGGTTTTGTGGCTTGTGTGTGGTGTGGTTATGGCGTGGTGGTGGGTGTGGTTGTGGGTGTGGTGTGGTGTGGGTGTATGGGTGGGGTTGTGGGTGGTGTGTGGATGTGGTGGTGTGGTTACTGGTGTGGTGTGGTGTGGTTAGTGGGTTTGGTGGTGGTGTGGTGGGTGGTGTGGTATGGCGTGGTGTTGGTGTTTGGGGATGGGTGTGGTGGTGTGGCCTTGGTGGTTTGGTTATGGCTTGTGGTGGTTCTGTGGTCTGGCTTGTGGTGGTGTGGTTACGGTTGGTGGTGGGGGGCCTGTGGTGGTGTGGTTATGGCTTGTGGTTGTGTGTTTTGGTGGGTTTGGGTTTTTTGTACAAGGCAAAAACATTTAATTCTATCTTACGGTCTCTGTTTGTTTTTCCTTTTTTTTTTTTTTTTGTTTTTGTTTTGTTACAATTTGTGTCTATATCGCCTGTAGGCAGTTACGGTAGGCGAGGCCTACACCCAGGCTCGGATGGTAGGCTCTGGAGGTTCACTTGAGAGTTCCGATGGTTGGTCCTCGCCCGTTGATGGCAGCAGGCAGGTTTCTTATTAGTGACGCTGTGGGCTCAGGCCGCCCCCCTGTGTCCGCCAGGCACCGCAGGTCCGAGGTAGAGTTGAGGGCAGTTGCATGGGGTGTTCTTAGGGCCACTCGGACGGTGCAGAAAGAAAATTTTGGGTTTCTTCGGGAGATCGAACTTGGGTCACCGAGAACGCCAGTCGGAGCGCTAACCACTACGATACGCTCCCCAAAAGCGGTGTTTACTTGATGATATATGGTTAACTATGATAAAATACACTGAAATTCACTGAAGAAACAGTAGATGCGCTTCTCCGCATCATATCAGGCCAGTAAGCAGCCAAAGGGGGGCAGGATTTTTGCCTTGTTAAAAAAAACCTGAGGCATAGTTGTTGTTTTGTGGTGGTGGTGTTATATATTTATTATATATTTCGTTTTCTGATAAATGAATGAGCACCATGTATAAAATTAGAGTAAACTAATAAATAACCTCAATCAATTCGGAAAATACACGGGTGAGGATTTTATTTATTTATTTAACGCCAATATTCGCCTTAGTTAGGTATAATGCATTTAGTCAGAATAATGAATATACATGGAAAGCTTATAAAATTTCGCTTCTATGATAACCTTCATGATAAATGTGACTCGCAAAGTTTAAATGGCCGAGTCAGTTGAAATGAATATAGTTCATGCAATATTTCTTCAGCCTCGTAATGGCATTTCTTTTAGCGGTGTGTTTTACTTGTTTTTAATTTTGAGAAATATTATAGATCAAACATTACGAAGATACATTATATCATATATACTGGGAAACCAGTCTATATGATCGTCATATGCAGCAGTGAGGCCAGCAGAATGACCATGGGCCAGTACTGCAGCGGGCCAGCGCGCGTAGTTGCGGGGAGAGTGTCACATCCGTTTATAATGTATCTATTGTAGCACACAAAACAGTCCTGGCTTAGAGCTGCATCATTTGTTATGACCAAATGGGACTGGAAATTCATATAGTTTTATTATATAGTTATATTTACGGGCTGAGCTAATCGTATGGCCCCTCTCCCATATCAAATTTATCATTCATCCTTAGTCCTTAGTGGCCGAAGCACCTACCCGGGAGGCGGGTCACAAGCCCGGCACCACCCGGGTACCCATTCACTGCTGGGGTGGACAGGGGTCGGGTTTAAGGAAAACAACCCATCTGTTTCCGCTCCCCGCCCGGGATTCGAAAAACCGGGATTTCTCCATTGTGAAGTGAGCGTGGTGTATCAGCGGGTCTGTGCTGATATCTGTTGCCAGTCCGTGTATTATGACCGTCCCAGTCTGTGTTAACATGACGCAGGCCAGCAAACAGGCGACCAATCCAAGGGTTTAACATCTTACACAGAGTACAGGATTGGGAATGGACTCAGTAGACAGATAGTTAGTGCTGAGCATTAGTGAGCTTAAAAGGAGGCTAGATTAAATTAATTATTTTTGAAATAGTAGATTTAGTTAGTGTTAAAAAACAGAACTACCACGGGTAGTCTCCCAGCCTCTGGTAGTTCTTTATTGTCTTATGTCTTACATAGAAAACCTGAATGCAATTGTGTGTCAAGATGTTTTGGTTGTAAGTGACCTTGGCACTATAATGAGTCAAGTGTTATTTCATCATAAAATATTCATACAATGCTCATTCTACCAAGGAAACCTGAAAAGTGTTGGGTCAATGTAAAACAGCAAAACATTGTCAGTTTTGTATTACCTTTGTCCTGGGTGCACATAGAGGAAGGTGGTGGTGGCAGTGATCCAGGTAGTCTGTTACCTGTAGGCTCAGCGCCGCACCACTAATAGGCTCAAGTGTTAAGGCCGGTTCCCACTAGCACGCTTCTACGGCCGTCGTTGCCGTACATCGCCCAACAATGACGTCACCATCATCACCGCTTGAGTGGTTGTAGTGGTAACCGGGCACAGTTTGCACCCTCGCTTGAGCGGACACCGCCGGCGGGAGAGAGACTTATTTTTAATTTTGGACGGCAAGCCTTTTCTAAGCAGTACGGCGGTGCGGTCGACTTTTTTGTGACGTCATTGTTGGGCGGTGAACGGCAACGGCGGCTGTAGAAGCGGGATAGTGGGAACCAGCCTTTAGATGATGGTACAGTTGCATTTAAAAAAAAAATTCTGATAATTTCTTTTATTGCAGTTGTGAGTGTTACGGCCGATGGCAGATGCTCGGAGCCTGTGTGCTGATGCCCCACCCTTGCCCGGCCCCACCCTGGCCCGGCCCCACCCTGGCCCGGCCCCACCCTGGCCCGGCCCCACCCTGGCCCGGCACCGTCAGCCCCATCCTGGCCCGGCCCCACCCTGGCCCGGCCCCACCCTGGCCCGGCCCCACCCTGGCCCGGCACCGTCAGCCCCATCCTTGCCCGGCCCCACTGGCCAGCCCACCCGGCCCGGCACCACCATGGCCGGCGCCGTCAGCCCCACCGGACCGGGCACCTCAGCCTCACCATGGCCGGCACCCTCAGCCCACCCGGCCCGGCAAACCTCAGCCCCACCCTTGCCCGGCAACCTCAGCTCACCCTGGACCCGGCACCCTCAGCCTCACCCTGCACAGCCCCACAAAGGAACTCCACACACACCAACATGTGATCAGGCACTTGATATAGAAATAGAGGCATACATTCTCACAAAATGGAGATAGATGAGCGGAGTACTCAGTTATTAAGTTGTAGTGCAGATTTTTAATAGGGAGTTTTTAAAACAGTCAGTTTATGGATGTGGATGAAGGGTGGCATGACTGGATGTGGTAAGAAGGTATGGACAGGCACGCCACGTGTTAGCCCACACCCTCTGGTAGCTTCTTCTTATATTACATATGCAAAGTTATGACAGTATATATACTTTTTCAGCAGCTCTTAATGGTGTAGGAGATAGTTTTACCCTGATAAGTTCCAACGGGTAAAGTAGCCTACTTTTGAATCCCACTGGAAAAATGGACCAGGGTGTTTTTCCCCGGGGGAGGCGATTCATGTAGGATGTTTTCCCCCCTGGCCAATTCCTCCTCTTACAGGAGAATTTTTTTTTTACATATACTGTTCATGGGTTCTCGTCTGTGAAAACCAGCGACTAGACGCCTTCCTCTTGGTCTCCTCTCTGATGACCACTGCTTTCTTAGACAACAAAAACGCATCATAGTGTTCTGAGAGCTGCCTAGACCATCCAAGATCCTTCTCTGAACAGAGTTAGACCAAAAAGCAAACTAAGAAGGTGATATGCGGTCAGTGGTGAGTAACTCGTGCCACCCTGGGTACTGTGGGTAGCAAGTGCACTACCAGCAGCATCACCTTCCCTCCCTTACACCCTCAACGGTCACACCCATTCACACCCTCACGTCATCAACCACCCATCCACACCCTACGTCACACCCATCACACCCGCACATCACTCCATATCACCTTAACTTTACCTGAGCAAGTCGTGTGGGTAGACGTTTGTCGTGCTGTCGCTTTGCTGACTTTCGAATCCTGCAATTGTCTCAAGATGGATTCTACAGTATAAAACACTGCTGGACTCCAAAATCAAGCATACAAGAGCGCACTGAGATATTATGAAACAAACTAGTGACAAGATCAGTTGGTCCAACGTAATCTGGTAAACGAGGTAACAAGAAGCTTGGAGTTCACTCAAAAGGAAGTTGACGGTTGAACAAGAGGGTTGAAAAGCTAAAGAGAAGAATGAACACAAGGGAGAATAATAAGTTTGATGACAATCTTCAATCAAAAAGTGATCGATCAGACACTGCGAAGGGACAAGTGTAGCTATCAGGAAGACTTACAGTCGCCGAAAATCTGCAAATTCATCGGAATTCAAGAACATCAAGGAAGAAACATGGGAGTGCAAAACAGCTGTTCATATTGCTAAACTCTGGAAGACAAAACTACAGTACGAACCTTGAAGTGGAACGAGCTCCCGAGTGGGACAAACGAAGCGAACATCGGCATCGACCCATTATTGCTCGTTCACAAGGTTCTGTGATCCGAGAGGCTGTTCTACGAAATGCCTGCCCCTCCGCTTCGAGGTCCGAATTTTCATTAATGAAGATCTGTGTTGTAGCCTCGCAAAATATAAGAAAGGAAAAATTACCTTTGCGTAAACAAGCGCGAAGTGAGTAAAATTGCATACCTTTAGGAACACCAGTGCTCGTATTAAAGGAGAAACAAGGTGCGCACAGCAGGACCAGTCCGATAGCATGATGGACGCGGCTGCAGAGAGTGGCGTGGTTCGCGACGCGGTGATGGTGGTCCACTTCACACTGGTGAACACTGGTGCTGTTGCTGCTGTGGGTGCGAGGGACGCCGCAGTCTCGCTGTTCCTGCTTCAGGTGTGGGTACATGAAGATGGTTAAGGTGGTCGCTGGTGGTAAGGATACCTGCTGTTGGATCGAGTGTGCTTGCTGCCGTTAGAGAAGCCTGTGGATCTACAAGAGCTGGAGAGCGTTGAGGGTAGTGGACCCACATTCCGTCTCAGCCACAAGTAATTAGCGGCAAACTGAAGACAAGAATCACAAAAGCCACTAGGGGTAAAATAGTAGGATTTAATTATATATATATTATATATCTATATTTTTCCTTTATTATATTTTTGTAAATAAGAATTCGTACATATTCCATTTCTCATTTGGGTATGAAGATTTGTGTAACTTCTTAATGAGAATTATCCAACATCGGTTTCCATTAAATGTAATTAATAATTTAAGTATAAACCACTTTAGGAAAGAGATATCTAAACTACGGTGACAATTACCTACAAGTAGTGTTTTTTGAAAGAACCTATGAATGATATACTTTGTGAGACTTGAATGAGAGATTAGACCATGTTAAGGCGACTAAAAATATATCTTATACATTAGCAGTGTTACTCTTCACTTTGAAACTTTCAAGACCAGTGCCTTAATACTATTAATGTTAAGGTTGATATATAGGCCTATGTGCAGACTCGTTTAATAGGATAACATATCTCATTAATATAATTTAAACAATATAATGCTTTATATAAGAAACAAATGCCCGAGTGGCGGGGGGTTAGGCAAATTGACCTGCATAGTAAGACATCAAGGTAAGATTCGGCCAAAACATTTCTTGCAGCTGCCAATATTGAGTCTTTATTTCAGAAGTTAAAGGAATTATGTGATTTTTTATTTGGAATAATTATAGACCACCAAGCGTTTTGCAGAGTTTCTGAAGTCTATTGGTGATTAATGCTATATAGCATCTAAAACAAAATATGCCATGTTAATAATGGGCGAATTTAATTAAATCTTCTTATAAATTTGATATAAACAAGTATGGATTTAGAACTTGTTCTATTCATATCGTTTTTCCACCATAACCAAAACCCCCACAAGAGTGACAAGAAACATAAGCTTCTATATTGACCATAATGACTAACAACCTACAAAACTACCCAGTGAAGTGGTGTCCATTTTATCATTAATAACGATCCATTTTCCAGTATTTAGCTCATTTGCCACCCTAACCTAATACTCAAGACTGTCAAACAAACAAATTAAAAAGAGAACTTATAGTAACGGATTCAGTCAATTCAAAATTTCAATTAGAATTGTCAAATTATAGGTGGGAATCGATATTATAGGTCAGATGTCAATGAGATTGATCTTTATTATGAAAAATTGCTTACTACTGTCTGATAAAAAATTTCAATCAAAAGAATATAGGATCAAAGATAAAATTCCAATAAACCATACATTACGGGCAGCAATCAAAAAACTATTAGACAAGAAATATTGCTTCCCCCCTGAAACTTTAGCAAGGTGGCATTAACATACGAGTCTACATTTAAGAAATCTCGAAATATGTTAACATCGTGATAAGAACGCGAAAAGAAAACTATTATAAATCATCATTGAGAGAAGGAATCATGAAATGCAAAAAAAATATGGACAATTTATAAATGATTTAATCGGGAAAAATTGCAAAATTCGTCCGACTCATTTCTGTCAACAAGGAGAAATCTATTTAGGATAGCTTTCTAATAGCTAAGAATTTAATGAATATTTCTGCAACTTTGCTAAACAATTAGCACAGTGTTTAGAGGAAACTCCTATATGTTTGATAGTTTTTAACCCAACCCTACCTTGTTTCATTTTATTTTTCGGCCTAAACACGCCATGAATATCAATAGTGTAATTCTAATCTTAAGGTTACAAGCCCCAGGTCATGATGATGTGAACCTGAAAGTAATTCAAAGCCTGCAAAGACGAAATATCTCCATTTCTAGATATATAATAAAAAATCATTTACAGAAGGAGCTTTCCAGACAATTCTGAAGACTGCAAGAGTTAGCTTCAAGTTATAAAAAAGGTGATAGTTCAATTTCAACTACAGACCTATTTCAGTTCTTTCCCGCCATAAGTAAAGTCTTGAAAAGATTATTGCAAATAGATAATGAATTACACTGGGGAACCCAATTTGAAGAAAAAAAAATGTTGAGTTAGATTTTTGAGCTTATTTAGACTAAAATTGGCATGCTGATTCCAACTCTGTAGTCAGTTTTTCTAGCACGTCAAGTTTTTTCTCCACAGCTACCCTCCAGAGAAGCAAATTCCACTTCGTGAGCTGTAAGGTGTCCTTCTACCAAATGGCCACTTGTTGGCGCAGGTCCTATTGGGCATTCGGTCAGTCTTCGGAAGAATATGGAGATGTAAAGAGAGTCATTGAGTTATTGCAATATGACAAACACAAAGTGGACACTGTGTGACCTTAAAATGTTTGCCTTCCTTCTTGGTCAACAAACGTGGAACACAAAGTATCCCTGCTTCTCTGTATGTGGGATAGCAGAGCTCGAGAGAAGCATTGGGTTCAGACGAATGGCCTCCGAGATCTGATCTTAAACTGGATATCCTAACAGATACATGAGCCACTTGTTGACAGGAGAAAAATAATTTCCCACTCTGCACATAAAACTAGGTTCATGAAAACAAATTTGTAAAAGCATTGTCAACTTGATGGCGGGACTGTTGGAAGTACATATCTTGGCATTTCCTGGACTGTCAATGAAAAAATCAAGGCCGATGTGTTTGATGGTCACAAATTCGACAGCTATAAAGATGACATGTCAACGGTACTATGTCAGACCTTGAAAAGAATGTTTGGCTATCATTCAAAGACGTCGGCAAGAACTTTCTTGGAAATAACTATGTGCAAGTTAATTACACAGAAATTGCTCAGAAACTATTGGAGAGTACAAAGCGCTTGGTTGGCAACATGAGTATTAAAGTACATTTGTGCATATCATCTTGCCAACTTTCCGGAAAATAGTGGTGCTGTAGGCGACGAGCAAAGAGTGAACGATTTTCACCAAGATTTGAAGGTTAATGGGGTAAAGAACGTTACAAGGTAGATGGGATGTGCATATGATGGGTTGATACTGTTGGGAGCATCAAACGCGATAATCCTCAGTTGAACACTCCAACAAAGCTACAAAACGTAAATTTTTACATTAACCTGAACACAAATTATAGCCTTATACTTTCTAAAAACATTGATAAGTTAATTAAAACATTCTCCTTCATGCCTCTTTCTTCATTTTCATTGTATGTAACATTTGCAAATTTTTATAAATAAAGCATGTTCTGTTATGTACAGTATTTTCATATGTTTTAAGGAAAAACGAAAATCCTACAGTTCAAAAACTTGACGTATAGAGAAAAACTGAGATCGTTTTGGATCAGCACCAAAAAATATAATAACAGGTGTCAGACCAACTCAACAAAAATTTGGTTCCCAGTGTTATTTAACAGAAAAACTACTTTAACAGATAAATCAATAGGGGTTTCGACCTAAATATTCGAAGAAACTCGCAGTACAACCACCTTTGCCAAAACAATATAATGCAATAAATAGTAAAATGTATCAATAACTATTTTTTGTGATTATCTAAAGCTTTTGATACTATTATCACTCCATGTATTAAAGAAAACTAATGATTTACGGTATTCGTGACCAGTCTTCGATGGTTTGAAGTTATCTCACTTTTAGGCGGCAGGAACCAGTATACAGTCTTAATAGTAGTGCATCGTCGTACAAAGGCTTACTTGTGGTGTGCACAAGGATCTCGTCCTAGGACCAGTTTATATTTTAATTTACATCAATGACATAACTCTAGTACAAAAAAATCTTAAATTTTACTTTTTGCTGAGGACACTAACCATTCTTTCTCAGGGAAGGGATTTAAAATGATCTAAGAAATACAATGAACACTGAATTGGTACAGTTGCTGATTGGTTAAAATGTAAACAAAGCTAAACATTAAATATCAATAAAACTCATGTATTCTTACATTCGCACATGACACCACCCACAATGCAACATATCAAAAATTGATAACTCATTATTAAAGACGGGAACAAGAAGCTAAATCCTTGGATTGTTAATTGATAGCAAGCTAAGATGGAAAACACAATAGGAAGTTAAGAATAATATTTTCAAAAATAATAGGTGTAAATATATAGAATACAACCATGTAATATTGAAGGTTTAAGACATATTTATTATTCATTAGCATTATCCATAGTTATTGTACTGTTCAGCTATCTGGGGTTGGGCATTATAAAAACATATATTGATCAACTATTTGTAAATCAGAAAAAATTATTTCGCATAATGCTCTTAGTAATCCCCCCGGTTATGGACCCACACAAGCCCAATCTTCGTGAGTTGAAAACTTCTAAAATTACATGATATTAGGGGACTATTCAGGACTATAATTTGTTTATAAAGGCGTTGAATACATACAAAATGACAGTGTTTTCAGACCACAAACGCATTAGCATACAAACCAGACGAACAAAATCTCAAACTCACATGTGTAGAACTTCCCATGAGCAACAAAGTTGTTCTCATCGGGGACTAAACGTGGAAAACAAACTTCAGATGATGTAAGGGAATAAAGAATTAAATCATTTAAACTGCAATAAAAGAAAAAGGTGAAAAGAACTATTAAAAAATAAATTTATATTATTATAATTGCACACGTTTGCCGGAAAGCCGCCCCCCCCAGCCGTCACCACAATGACGTCCTCAACCGTGAGTGTTGTAGTGGTAACCGGGCACAGTTTGCACCTCCGCTTGAGCGGACACCGCCGAGCGGGAGAGATGACTTTATTTTAATTTTGTACGGCAGCCGTACAGCAGTACGGCGGTGCGGTCGACTTTTTTGTGACGTCATTGTTGGGCGGTGAACGGCAACGGCGGCTGTAGAAGCGGGCTAGTGGGAACCAGCCTTTAGATGATGGTACAGTTGCATTTAAAAAAAAAATTCTGATAACTTTTTTTATTGCAGTTGTGAGTGTTACGGCCGATGGCAGATGCTCGGAGCCGTTTGGGTGCCCCACCTTTGGGCCGGCCCCACCCTTGCCCGGCCCCACCCTGGCCCGGCCCCACCCTTGCCCGGCCCCCATCCTGCCCGTTGCCCGCCCACCCTTGCCACGGCCACCACCCTTGCCCAGCACCCTCCGCCCCACCCTTGCCCGGCCCACCCCAGCCCCACCCTTGGCCCGGCACCCTCAGCCTCCCCTGGCCCGGCACCCTCAGCCCTCACCCTTGCCGGCACCTGCCACCCTCCCGCACCTCAGCCTCACCCTGCACAGCCACACAAGGTAACTCCTCCACACACACCAACATGTGATCAGACACTTGATATAGAAATAGAGGCATACATTTCTTCACAAAATGGAAGATAGATGAGCGGAGTACTCAGTTATTAAGTTGTTAGTGCAGATTTAATAGGGAGTTTTGAAAGACCAGTCAGTTTTATGAATGGGAATGAAGGGTGGATGACTGGATGTTGGTAATGAATGTATGACAGGCACTGCCACGTGTAGGCCCACCACCCTCTTGTAGCTTCTATTATATTACATATGCCAAAGTTATTGACAGTATATACTTTTTCAGCAGCTTAATGGTGTAGCAGATAGTTTTTACCCCCTGACTAAAGTTCCCACCGGGTAAAGTAGCCTACTTTTGAATCCCACTTGGGAAAAATGACCCAGGGTGTTTTCCCCGGGGAGGCGATTTCATGCTAGGATGTTTTTCCCCCCTGCCAAATTCCCCCGTAAAGAGTTTTTTTTTTTTTACATAAAATCCGTTTGGGTTCCCCGGAATCCCCTGGGAGTTCCTCCTTTCTCTCTTGAGAATTTTTTTTTCTTCAACAAAAGCATTCTGTTTAAAAAGCGCCTAGACCTCCGGTCTTCTCTGAACCAAGTTTTTAACAAAAAGCACATATTGTTCGGAGGAGGGGTAACCCATCCAACCCTTCTTGGGTTAGCAAGGGCAACCAGCGGGTATTCCCCGTTTCCCCCTACGTACCCCCTCCACCCTTACTTTTAAATCAACCCACGCACCATCACACCTCCCCTTCCCCCTTACACCCTCACGTCACACCCATCACACCCTCACGTCACACCCATCACACCCTCACGTCACACCCATCACACCCTCACATCACATCCATCTCACCCTTAATTTTTACCTGAGCAGTCGTCGTGGGTAGACGTGTCGTTCTGTCGCTTTGCTGACTTTCGATATTCCCTGCAATTGTCTCAAGATGGATTCTACGGACTTAAAACCACTGCTGGACCCCCCAAAATTTAAAGCATACAAGAGCGCACTTGAGTTTATTTATGAAACAACATGTGACAAGATTCAGTTGTTCCAAGAAACTGTAAACGAGTTAACAAAGCTTGGAGTTCACTCAAAAGGAAGTTGACGGTTTGAAACAAGAGGTGAAAACAGCTTAAACCAAGAGAAGAATGAACACCAAGGGAGAATAATAAGTTTACTGACAATCTTCAATCAAAAAGTGATTCGATAAAAGAACTGGAGACAAGGTTGCTATCAGGAAGACTACAGTCGCCGAAATAATCTGCAAATTCATGGAATTCAAAAACATCAAGAAGAAACATGGGAGCAAACAGGCGGGTTCATATTGCTAAACTACTGGAGACAAACACAGTTACCGAACCTTGAAGTGGAACGAGCTCACCGAGTGGGACAACGAAACGAACATCGGCATCGCCCCATTATTGCTCGTTTCACAAGGTTTGTGATCGAGAGGCTGTTCTACGAAATGCCGCGAAGTTTTCGAGGTACCAGAATTTTCATTAATGAAGATCTGTTGTAGCCTCGCAAAATATAAGAAAGGAAAATTACCTTTGCTTAAACAAGCGCGAATTTAAAGGGTTTAAAATTGCATACTTTAGGACACACCAGGCTCGTCATAAAGGAGAACAAGGTGCGCACAGCAGACCAGTCCGAAGCATTGATGACGCGGCTGCAGAGAGTGGAGTGGTTCGCGACGCCGGTGCTGGTGGTCCCACTTCACCCTGGTGAATCACTTGGTGCGGGTTGCTGCTTGTGGGGGGCGAGGGACGCCGCCAGTCTCGCGTTTCCTGCTTCGGGTGTGGGTGCATCTAAAAGCTGGAAAGGTGTGGGTGGTGAAAGGATACCCTTGCTGTTTGGGATCGAGTGTTGCTGCTGCCGTCGATGAAGCCTGTGGATCTACAAGAGCTGGAGAGGTTGAGGTAGTGACCCCACATTCTCCGTCTCAGCCACAAGTAATTTAAGCCGGCAAACATGAAGACAAGATCACAAAAGCACTAAGGGGTAAATAGTAGGATTGTAATTATATATATATTATATATTATATTTATTTTTATTTTATTTTTGAAAATTTATGAATTCGTACAATTTCCATTTTCCATTTGGGTAATGAAGATTTGTGTGAACTTTTTAATGAGAATTATCAACATCGGTTTCCTTTAAATGTAATTAATAATTTAACGTATAAACCCTTTAGGGAAGCAGATATCTAAACTCCGTTGACAATTACCTTACAAGGTATGTTTGAAAGAACCTGAATGTAATTATTACTTTTGTGAAGACTTGAATGAGAGATTAGACCCATGTAAGGGACAAAAATATTATCTTATAACATTACCAGTGTTCCTCTTCACTTTAAAAATTTTTTTAAAGGGACCAGTGCCTTAATACTATTAATGTTAAGTTTGATATAATGGGCCCTATGTGAAGACTCTTTTTAAATGAAACATATCTTCATTATATACATTTAACCATATAATGCTTTCTATAAGAACAAATGCACGAGTGGGCGGTGGGTTAGCAATGTACCTGCATAGAAGACATCAAGGTAAGATTCAGCAAACTTTTTCCTTGCAGCTGCCACATATTGAGTCTTTATTTCTAGAAGTTAAAGGATTATGTGATTTTTTATTGGAATAATTTATGACCACCCAAATGCCAGTTTTGCAGAGTTTTCTGAAGTCTTTGTAAATATAATTGATATATAGCATCTAAACAAATATGCCATGTTATATAAGGGGCGATTTTAATCTAAATCTTCTTAAATTTTGATATAACAATGTATGTAAATTTACTAACTTTTTCTATTCATACTCTTTTTTTCCCAACCAAAACCAAAACCCACAAGAGTGACAAGAAACCCAGCTTCTATTATTGACCATATATGGAACTAACAACACTAAAAACTCCCAGTTAAGTGGTGTCAGTTATTCTTTAAATAAGCGATCATTTTCCAGTATTTAGCTCATTTGCCACTCCTAACCTTAATACTCAAGACTGTCAAACAAAAATTTAAAAGAGAACTTATATTTAACGATTCAGTCAATAAATTTCAATTAGAATTGTCAAATTATAGGTGGAATCTGATATTATAGGTCAAATGTAAATGTAGATTTTGATATTTATATAAAAAATTTCTTACACTGTATGATAAAAAAATTTCCCAAATCAAAAAAATATGGATCAAAGTAAAATTCCAATAACCATACTTTACTGCAGCAATCAAAACTCTATTAGACAAAGAAATAGGCTTCAGAAACTTTATGCAAGGTGGCCCTTAACATACGAGTCTACATTTAAGAAATATCGAATATGTTAACATCTGGATAAGAACAGCGAAAGAAACTATTATAAATCATCATTGAGAGAGGATCAGGGAATGCAAAAAAAATATGGAAATTATAAATGATTTAATAGGGGAAAAAATTTCAAAATTAGTCCGATTCATTTCTGTCACAAGGAAAATCTATTTCGGATAGCTTTCTAATAGCTAATGAATTTAATGAAAATTTCTGCAACGTTGCTAACAATTAGCACAGTGTTTTAGAGGAAACTCCTATATTTTTTTGATAGTTTTTACCCCAACCTACCTGTTTTTTATTTTTTTTTCGGCCTACAACACGCCATGAAATCAATAGTGTAATTTCTAATCTTAGGTTACAGCCCCAGGTCATGATGATGTGAACATGAAAGTAATCAAAGCCTGCAAAGAAGAAATATCTCCATTTCTAGAATATATAATAAACAAATCATTTACAGAAGGATGCTTTCCAGACATTCTGAAGACTGCAAGAGTAGTTCCAGTTTATAAAAAAGGTGATAGTTCAATTTTTTCAAATTACAGACCTATTTCAGTTTTCCGCCCAAAGTAAAGTCTTTTAAAAGATTATTGCAAATAGATTATGAATTACACTGGGGAACAATTTGAAAAAAAAAAAATTTTTGAGTTAGATTTTTGAGCTTATTTAGACTAAATTGGCATGCTGATTCCAAATCTGTAGTCAGTTTTTTTCTAGCACAGTCAAATTTTTTCTCCACAGCTTACCCTCCAGATAAGCAAAATTCCACTTGTGAGCTGTAAATGTGTCCTTCTACACAATGGCAATTTGTTTGGCGCAGTCCCTATTGGGCATTCTTCGTTTTGTCTTCGTGAAAAATATGGAGATGTAAAGAGAGTCATTGAGTTATTGCAAAAATGACAAACACAATTGGATCATCTGGTTGACCTTAAAATGGTGTCCTTCCTTCTTGGTCAACAACTGGGTACACAAAGTATCCCTGCTTTCTCTGTTGTGGGATAGCAGAGCTCGAGAGAAGCATTGGGTTCAGACGAATTGGCCTCCGAGATCTGATCTTTAAACCTGGATATCCTAAAAATTGTACATGAGCCACTTGTTGACAGGAAGAAAATAATATTCCCCCTCTGCACATAAAACTAGGTCTCATGAAACAATTTGTAAAAGCTTGTCACTGATGGCGGGCTGTTTGAAGTCATCATCTTGGGATTTCCTGGACTGTCAATTGAAAAAAAACAAGGCCGATGTGTTTGATGGTCCACAAATTCGACAGCTCATTAAAGATGAACATTTCAACGGTACTATGTCAGACCTTGAAAAGAAGTTTGGCTATCATTCAAGACGTCGTCCAAGAACTTTCTTGGAAATACATGTGCAAGTAATTACACAGAAATTGTTCAGAACTATTGGGGAGCTACAAAGCGCTTGGTTGCAACATGGAGTATTAAAGTACATTTTTGCATAGCCATCTTGCCAACTTTCCGGAAAATCTTGGTGCTGCTAGGGGACGAGCAAGGTGAACGATTCACCCAAAATTTTAAGGTTATGGAAGAACGTTTTCCAAGGTAGATGGGATGTTGCATTATGATGGCTGACTACTGTTGGAGCATCAAAACGCGATAGTCCTCAAGTTGAACACTCCGAAAAAAGCTACAAACGTAAATTTTTACCTTAACCTGCACACACATTTTAAGCCTTATCCTTTCTAAAAACATGTAATGTTAAAAAAACATTCTATTCATGCCTATTTCTTTTATTTTTTTATTGTATGTTAACATTTGCAACTTTTTATAAAATAAGCACTGTTACTGTTATGTACAGTATTTTTCAAAATTTTTTTAAGAAAACGAAAAACCTACAGGGTTTAAAAAAAATTGACGTGATAGAGAAAAACTGAGATCAGTTTTGGGTTCAGCACCCCCAAAAATTTCTTTAAAAACAGGTGTCAGACCAAACTCAACAAAAAATTTGTTCCCCAGTGTTATTTAACAGAAAATTACTTTAACAGATAATCAATATGGGTTTCGACCTAATATTCGATAGAACTCGCAGTTTCACCACCTTTGCCAAAACATATATAATGCAAAAGATAGTAAAATGTATCAATTAACTATTTTTGTGATTTATCTAAAGCTTTTGATAACTATTAATCACTCCATTTATTAAAGAAACTAATGATTTACGGTATTCTGTGGACCAGTCCCTTTAGATGGTTTTTGAAAGTTATCTCGGCGGCAGGAACCAGTATCAGTCTTTAATAGTAGTGGGATCGTCGTACAAAATCTTACTTGTGGTGTGCCACAAGGATCTGTCCTAGGACCATTTATTTTTTTATTTACATCAATGACTAAACTCTATGTACCAAAAACTTAAATTTTTACTTTTTGCTGATGACACTACCATTTTCTTACAGGAAGGGATTTAAATGATCTAAGAAATACAATGAACACTGATTGGTACTGTTGCTGATTGGTTAAAAGTAACAAGCTAACATTAAAATCATAAAACTCACTGTATGCTGTCACATTCAACATGACAACACACAATGCAAAAATATCAAATTGATAATCTCATTATTAAAGAGGGACAAGAAGCTAAATTCCTTGGAGGTTGTTATTGATAGCAAGCTAAGATGGAAAACACACATAGAGAATGTAATGAATAAAATTTCAAAAATAATAGGTGTAATATATAGAATACGAAACCATTGTAATATTGAAGGTTTAAGACATATTTATTTATCATTAGCATATCCCTATTTTTTGTACTGTTCAGCTATCTGGGGTGGGGCATATAAAACTATTTTTGATCACTATTTGTAAATCAAAAAAATTATTCGCATAATGCCTCTAAATCGGTATGACCACACAAGCCCAATCTTCGTGAGTTAAAAACTTCAAAAATTACATGATTTAGACTATCAGACTATAATTTTGTTTATAAGGCGTTAAATACATACAAAATACAGTGGTTTTCAGACCACAACCATAGCATACAAACCAGACGCAAATTAAAATTTCCATGTGTAGAACTTCCCATGAAACAAGTGTTCTCATGGGGGAACTAAACGTGGAAAAAACTTCAGATGTGAAGGAATAAAGAATTTAAAATCCATTTAAACTGCAATAAAAAAAAAATTTAAAAGAACTATAAAATTTAAAATTTTTTATTATTAAAAATTTTGATTTGTATAATTATGTGATAATTATATTTATCTCTTTACAGTACTATTATGTTGTGTCTGTTTTTGGTATGAAAGCTTTTTGTGTATATTCTTTTAAAATTAATTTTAAATTTTTTTTAATTTAATTTATAAAATTTAATAGTAATTCAGTAGGGGAAAATAATTTTTTTTTTTAATTTTTTTTTTTTCATAGTTTAGCATTAGGCCGTCCACACGCTACATCTGCTGACCTCTTTTTTTAGCATAAAGCCTAAAAAAGTTACGACTCAAAGGACAAAAGGGTTTTACTTTTCTCTACATGTATAAAAACTTTTTATAATATTAAGGGCCCAAAAAAATTATCATCAAAAAACAAAATTTAAAAAAACAGTCACAACCCCCTCACACCCTCCATCACCACCTTAAAAATTGTCTGCCACCAAGACCTCCCCTACCACAAGAAAAAAAGTTCATTATAATGGGTCAACACTTCCACCCCCACCACCACCCCCCAAGTTTCCCAGGGGATACATGACCAATCCCCCAAACTCAAAACCCTTTAAGCCAAGCTGCCTTGCGGTGGTTTGGCTTTGTTTGTGTTATAAAAAATGGCTTCCCAACCCCTTCCCGCCCAATCTTTCCTTTTTATATAAAAATTTTCTGTTTTTAGCCATATAACTCGAAAAAAATAAATAAAAAACCAAAAAGCTAAGGGCAAAATATTAAAAAGGTCATATCTTTTAAAATGCTTATGTTCATTAAACGTCGATTGGGGTTATATACAATGAAAATTTTCGTTCTGGTCTCGGGGTTAAAAAAACAAAGATAAAGATGCTCTGGGGGGCGGCTCAGTCAACGAAGGCAAACTGATCTGTGGCGAAAAGCCGTTAAAAATTGTATATAAACCGGTCCACAGAAACCTTCCTTCGAAATAAGAAATCTACATTCCTAATTCCTACCCACTACTGTTTCTTGAGCATGGACAAAAAAATGTATTTAAAGTTATATTCAAACAGTATTGCATGTCAGCCGTGACGCTGGGGAGCGGCGCCAAAAAAAGGGGCGTTTTTAAAAAAGTCATGAAAAAATCCCTACCCGCATGTTTTTTCGTCCCCTGCAGACGCCCGACCTGGACCCAGAGGGGAAATCTTGAACCTTACCGTGTGTCCCAAGAGCGCCCCCTCCACCGGTCGGCAGCGTCCGCGGGCCNCAAAAAACCAACATGTGATCAGACACTTGATATAGAAATAGAGGCAACATTTTTACAAAATGGAAGAAGATGAGGGGAGTACTCAGTTATTAATTTGTTAGGCAGATTTAATAGGGATTTGAAAGCCCAGTCATTTTTATGGATGGGAAGGGAAGGGTGGACGACTGGATGGGGGTGAGAATGATGACAGGCACCCCAGTGTAGGCCCACCCCCTTGTAGTTCTTTTAATACATATCCCAAAGTTATTGACAGTATATATTTTTTTCAGCAGTTAAAGGGTAGCAGAATTTTTTCCCCCCTGACAAAGTTCCCCGGGTTTAAAGTAGCCTACTTTTGAATCCCGTTTGGGGAAAAATGACGCAGGGGTTTCCCCGGGGGGCGTTTTCATGTAGGATTTTTTCCCCCTACCCTCTTTTCCCCCCTTTTACAGGAATTTTTTTTTTTTTACATAATATGTTCATGGGTTCTCTGTGAAAACCCCCCCCTAGACGCCTTCCTCTTGGTCTCCCCTTGATGACCACTGCTTTTTTTCCAAAAAAACGATATATTGTTCTGAGAGCTCCCTAGACCACCCAAGATCCTTCTCTGAAACGAGTTAAGAAAAAAGCTGGAGGAAATTTGGCGCGGTCAGATAGGGGTAGTGAGGTCGAGGCGAGGAGATAATTAGAGGGTTAGACGGGGGAAGGAGGTCAGGGTTGAGGAGGTAATTAGAGAGGTTAGAAGGGGAAGGGGGTCGGAGCGAGGGATTATATCTCTTTTGAAAGGAATTAATTGACGGACAGAAAAAAAATTTTCCTTTATGGGAATAAGGCCAAAAAAAGAGTGATCCAAAATGGAGACCCCAAGTTAAAACACAACTTTGGAGTAAAAAAAAACATTTTTTTAAAGGTCAAGGCAGGATTGGTAAAAAAAAAACAGTTAAAGTGATGGCGAGGACAGTGAAGAAATTAAATGATTTGCTAAGAACAATTAGAGATTAAAGGAGAAGAGGCGAACGGGGGACCCAAAGGGGTTCTACAGGTTTATAAAACAAAGACAAGGGAATTAGGGGGGCCCCTTAAGGTCAGGACAGGGTGAGGTTTTAAATACGGTGAGGAATGGTGGGAGTTAAAGATTTTTTCTTAAGGTTTTTACGGAGGAGGAACAAGACGATCCCTGATAGTGAACAGATGTTAAAAGGGAAAAGGATGAGGAAAAATCAAAGTTTTGTGATTACAGGGAAATGGTGAAGAGGGTATATAAAAATGAAAACATTTAAATCGCCAGGCCCAGATGAAGTGTATCCCGGGGTATTAAAGGAAGCAAGGAGGTTCTTAGTGAGTCGTTAGTGCATTTTTTAGGAAATCGGTTGAGATAGGCGATTGTCATTATTGTGGGGAAAAGGGGAAATGTTGTTCCATTTTTAAAAAGGGGGAGACAGGGGACAAAAGTAAAAATTAGACCCGAAGTCTAACATCAGTGGTGGGTAAATTTTTGGGAAACTATTATTGAAAAAAAAACTTTAGAGAGCATTTAAGATAAACATATTTTGATCAATGTTTCACAACATGGATTCCCCAAGGGGTGGGTCAGTCCACCAATTATTGAGTTTTTATAGGAAAGTTATGAGAGGCAGATAATGATAAGGATTATATTAATATATCTGGATTTTGTAAGGCATTGACAAAACCCCACGAGCGCTCTAAAAAGGTTAGGGGTCATGGTTTGATGGGAAGGTTTTTATTGGGTCGAGCTTGGTACGTAATAGGCAACAAAAGGGGTTTCAATTAATGGTTCCAAAATTTATGGGGGGTGGTGACAAGTGGAGTTCCCCAAGGGTCTGTTTTGGGCCCATTACTATTTTTGATTACCAACGATTGGATAGGGGATTTGCAGTGATATCAGCAAGTTTTCTGATGATACTAAGTTAGTAGGATTTTGGATCACAGCTGCTAAAAAAATTGCAGGGAGACAGATAAATTAACGAGGGGCAGTCAGATGGGAGATGGAATTTAAAATTTTAAAAAAGTAGCGTTTTGAATGTTGGTAGAAAAAACCCTGGTAATAGATACACCATAAGCAATGATCGTGAAAAGATCGAAGGTTTTTAAAAGACTTGGAGGAGGGTGAGCCCCCGACCTCCGACCTAGGAAACAATGATTGAGGGTAGAAATAGAGCTAAAAGTATAGGATTTAATTTCCAGAAGTGTTAAAAGTAGAAGTGCGGAAAATTATCTAAAGTTTTTTCTGGCTCTAGTCGGCTAAACCCAGACTAGCAGTTCAGTTTTGGTCTCCCCAAATTTAAAGGTGAAATAGTGTTGTTAGAAAAAAAGGGAGAGAAAGGGTGACCAAAAGATCAAAGGGGTGCGAACTTTTGTTATGAGAGGAGATTTAAGTTATTAAAATTCACTCGCTCGAGAGACGCGAGTAGGGGGGATTTATAGAAGTTTTTAAGTGGATAAAGGGATTTAATAAAGGAGAGGTAGGAAAAGTTCTTACGGCTTTTAACCAGGGTAGAACAAGAAGTAACGGATTTTCAAGCGGGGAAAAAGCGTAGATTTAGAAAGGAAATAGGGAAAAACTGGTTCACAAATAGGGTGGTGAATGATGGAATGGTCTCAGTAGACAGGTAGTTAGTACGGAGTCATTAGGGAGCTTTAAAGGGGAGCTGGATAGGTCATGGATGGGGATGAAAGGTGGATGTAGGTAGTGTTAGGTGACAGGAACTACCACTTTGTAGGCCTCGCAGCCTTTTGTAGCTTCCTTATTTTCTTATGTTCTTATGTAAAAGCAACATAAGAAGGTGATATGCGGTAGTGAGTGAGTAACTCGTGCCACCCTGGGTACTGTGGGTAGTCAAGGGCACTACCAGCAGCACACCTTCCCTTCACCTCCTTAAACACCCCTCACTCACACCATCACACCCTCACGCCCACAACCTCCAACCCACACCCTCACGTCACACCCATCAAAACCCTTCACGTCACACCCTCACATCACACCCATCCACCCTCACGTCCCCCCACCCCCATCATCACACCCCCCCCAAAATCACCCACCTTCCACACCATTCAATTTCTGCCACCAAGACCTCCACACCACAAGAAACAAGTTCATTATACTCAGGATCAACACTTCCATCCACCACCACCACCCCCCAAGTGTTCCCAGGTGATACAGAGCCACTGCCAAGCTCAAGCCCTTTAAGCCAAGCTGCCTTGCGGTGGTTTTGCTTGTGTTGTTTTATAATAAAGTGGTTTCCTTTAACCCCTTCACGCCCAGATCTTTCCTTTGTTATAAAAAATTTTGTCTGTTATTAGCCATATAACTACGAAAAAGTAACTAAATAAGCTAAATTAGCTAAGGACAATAATTTTAAACAGGTCATATCTATATAATATTGCTTATGTTCATTAAAATCGTCGAATGGTGGTTATATTACAATGAAAATTACGTTCTGTGTCTCAAGGGGTTAAACAAAACAATGATAACGATGCTCTAGGGTCGTCCTCCTACTCTCTCAGCAATCCTTCTTTTCTTGTCTTCATGTCACCTCCATATTCTTGCCAGGTGTTCAAGCCATCTGTGAGCGTCACCTCACTGCCACCGCCTCCTTAGTGCACTTCAGCGCGCTTACTACCCTTACCATTCTTCCTTATACATTTCATCACTCGCTCTATTCGTTCTGTTCACAGCACGTCCACTCATCAGGTATGTACAATAAATAGCAAAGCCGACCGGACACCCCTGCCGCTATCTTTTTCCCCAGCAGGAAAAACATCCCCACGGATTGACCAAAGGCCACATTTTTTACCCTAGTTAGTAAAATTCGTAGCGCCTTCGTCTGTCCTCCCTCCCACCACTCATTATCTCTCTCTCTCTCTCTCTCTCTCTCTCTCTCTCTCTCTCTCGCTCTCTTCTCTCTCCTCTCTCTCCCCCCTCTCCTCCCCTCTCCTCTCGTTTCTTCGCTCTCGCTCTCGCTCTCGCTCTCGCTCTCTCAAAAAACACGAAATAGTGGAAATTTATTATATTCTTTATTAATATTATTTCAGCAAGATTAGAAAAGGAGAGAGAGAGAGAGAGAGAGAGAAGAGAGAGAGAGAGAGAGAGGAGAGAGAGAGAGAGAGAGAGAGAGAGAGAGAGAGAGAGAGAGTCCTGTGGCATGAACAATTGTGTATCAATAAAGTCATCAGTGAAAAGTTAAGTATTGTAATTGAATAAATCCTTCATGTGTAGAAACTTTTTTTATAGTTACAAAATTAATCAAAATATTTATATCTTGAATCAATATATTTATTTGTATTTTTTGTCTATACTCAAAAAATCAAGAAATGGGTAGAAGGTAAATTACCATCTATACAAATATACCCTGTTTACAAAGTTTAACGTGCATTTCGCGCATTGATTCAGACTGTGTGTGTGTGTGTGTGTGTGTGTGTGTGTGTGGGCTCAAGTCAACGAAGGCAACACTGATCTGTGTGCGAAAAGCTCGTTAAACTTTGTATATAATCCGGTCCACAGAAAACCTTCCCTTCGAAATGAAGAAATCTACCTTCCTAAGTTCCTAAGTTCCTTCCTAAGTTCCTACCCACTACTCCTTTTCTTGAGCATGGACAAAAAATGTATTTAAAGTTATAAATCACAAGCAAGTATCGCATGTCAGCCGTGACGCCGGGAGCAGCGTCGCCAAAAAGGTGGCGTTAAAAAAGTCATAAAAAACTCCTCATACCTGTTGTTTTTTCTGTCCCTGCAGACGCCCGACCTGGACCCAGAGAGGTGAAGTCTTGAACCTTACCGTGTGTCCCAAGAGTCAGCCCCGTCCACACGGTCGGGCAGCGTCCTGCGGGCACACGCAATGCCGTTATCGAGACAAGATTGGTGCCCGCCCATCACGGAGTTACGCGTCACAAGTAACTCCCCATGTGTTGAGGCGTCGTGTGTCCAGCCAGTGTGCGGGTGTCCCTGGGTGTCCGGCGGTCATGACGGGTGCACAGATGAACTCACCAAGAAGGAACAAAGTTGTCATCATCCCAGGGCCGGATTTAGACCTGTGGAGGCCCCTGGGCAGCCTCTGTGTGGAGGCCCTGGCCCCTTCATTACAAAGTGTTACAAAGTATAGGGTGCCGAGCAGCTGGTGGTCCGGGGAATCTTTTTTGTAATTGTAGCCTTTTTAGGAGCATTTTGAAGCAATAAACAAAGCTACATTGAGAAAGTATATTAGCTATAGTGTATTGTGACAAAATTGGGGTACTCTGTCACCTAATTGGGTAAAGATATATTTTTTTTTAAGTGGACACAGCTCAATGAAGTATTCAGATTGAGAAGTAACACATTGATGTTGCGAGACTATGAGTCGGGTCACCCCTTGTTAAGAGTGTGGAGTATAGGAGTAGCCTAAGCCCCATATTTTCTGAAAATTGAGCTCACTGCATAGAAATTTGGTTGATATGAAATTTACTGACGGGAGTTACTTGCAAGGTTAATTATTTTTTTAATGAGTGTTTTTCTTGTATATATGAATTATATGAAACAGAGCTAAGCCACTGGCTATAGCCTCGTACAGCGTTTCCAGCCTACCTAAAAAGAGGCTATTGGCTTCCCATTAAAGCATCAAGGCCATCAAGCAACACTAGCTAGGCAGTGGCATATAATATCAAGTATTAATTTGATTAACAATTAAGGCCTTGATTAAAAGAAATTTATTATATAAATATACAGAGAAATATGGTAAATTTCTAGTGTTTGCCCATACTGTTCCCCTCCCCCAAACAAGCTTGGGGACCTGTGGGAATGCAGGGTTTTCGGGTGGGGAGCAAATAATGCGTCGGAAACACGTATTTTTGGAGTTATGTAAAATAGCTAAAATACCCTAGATCTAGAGTAACTTTCCTAGAGCTAAGAAAATTTAACCTAACCTCCTTGCGAGGGGGGCTCCGTTCCCCTCGACCTCCCTGTAATCTAACCTAGCGAGGGGCTCTGCCCCCCTCGACCCCCATTAATCTAACCTAACCTCTTAGCAATAATCACCCGATAATCTAACCTAACCTTCTAACGGGGGGCTCCGCCCCTCTAGACTCCCCGGCAACCTAACAACATTTGACCTTACCCTAAGTGGGAGGGGGCTCAACACTCCGGTTATCATTCTTTATGAGGATCGTCAGGTTCACACGTCTCTGGACTTAGAAGAAATGCAATCTATTTTCCTTTGATCTAGGGAATTTTGACCATTTATACTACACCCCTAACTCAAAAACTATGGGGTTGCGACGCATATTTTGTACCGCAGCCAAATATCTCGCATTCCCCCAGGTCCCCAAACTTGTTTTGGGGGAGAGGGGAGAGTATGGGCAAACACTAGAATAATACCAGAAGTATTAAGTAAATATTTAAATAAGAACAAAAATTGTAATACGTGGAGGCCCCAGGCCCCAGTTTGACAGTTTTCCCCATTTTGTGGAGGCCCCCTGATTGTGGACGCCCTGGGCAGCTGCCCACTTTGCCCACTCCTAAATCCGGCCCTGCATCATCCTAAACCAAAAGCCACAGTGTTACCTCTCTGCCCTCATCTTTAAATTACCCTCCCTCCTGGGTGTACAAGAGACTCCCCTTTTTTCTCAACAATCCCTATTCCTATCCCTGTCCCCCGCCCTCCCGACCCTACTGACTGTACTTCACCTTCTACATTGATCCCCACCTGTTATCGCTGATCCTGCTAACCCCTCTACTGACGCTACCATTCCAACTATCATCACCCGCTAACCTCTACACTCTGTCTGTTCTTCATTGGAACATTCACGACTTCCGATCCCACAGACAAGACCTTGGTCTCCTTCTCTCTTGTTATAAGCCTCAAGATATCTGCCTCACAGTAACTTTCCTTACTCACCCTCCTGTCCCAATTCCGAATTTATGATTTCCTTCCCCCAACACAAACCCATCCTTCCCCTGATCTAACCCTACTGCTATAACGTTCCGTTCCTTTCCCCTTCCCTCACCGTTTCACTCTTTCTCTATAACCCTTTCCTTCATTATGCTTTGCCATAGTGCCATATCACCTCCGATGTCTGGCACATTTTCCCTTTTTAGCATTAAATCAATTAAATTTCTGCCCTTCAACAACAACAACAATAACATTCTTATGGACACTAGTGACAATCTCGGCTGACGCGGACATCTCCTTGGCAGTGAACGCGTCGCTTCATCACAACAAAGGTGACACACACGCGTGCAGGAAAGTCGCGTGACAGACTACCGTAGATAACAGTACAGTCGCCAGGACAACTTTTTTTCTGTTTACAGACGTGTGGTGGCGTTAATAGTTACATTTCTACATCCATGATTTCAGGACAGTTAGAAGGGGCTATCTGGAGAGTGTCATTTTGTGTGTTCATCTGTGTCATATTAGGGCTCTAAATGAACAAATTACAAAAATATCTACAAAGTGGCTACCAACAGTAGAGTCGCCATCTAGTGTTTATTTACTGAGTGTCGTACCACAGCCGTCGTCGCCCGAAAAAAAACCGCGTAGTGAAATTTGAAACCGTCTATACTTGCAGCTATAAAGCATAAAACAACGCTGAAACAGGGTAGATTATACAGTCATGATATAAACTACTGTGTATTATCTTCAGTGGCACATAACAATCAGTAGTAATGCTATAATTCGTAATATTTGGCGGCTGGCGACATGACTGCAGGTGGCGACTTGACTGTTATCTACGGTAGTAGTTACGCTGTGCAGTGTGTCCTCAATAAAGCATCCTCGTTTAGGCGTTCTACATTAAAAGTTGTGAATATTTGTCTTAATTGAAGTATAATTTACTCTATAAAAATATATCTTAACCTCAAACAAGAAAATATTGTATCACTGTGTGTGGTGTGTGTGTGTGTGTGTGTGTGTGGTGTGTGTGTGTGTGTAACCCGCCGTCCCCCATTCTATAACAATGGACTCGCCCGCTCTCATAGCTCTGTTAAATTAACGTAAAGGTAAGGAGAGCGGGCAAGTCCATTATCAGATAGCGGGGGAGGGCGGCTGTGTGGCTGAGCGAGGAACGGGCAGGCGAGGTGGTTGAGTCCATTTTGTAGAGTGGAGGGGAGGAACAAGGCGAATCCATTGTCAGAGTAGGGGAGGGCGTGTGTGGGGCGGCTTTCTGGGCGAGTCCATTGTGAATTTTTTAATAAAGACTTAAGTCATTAAGAGCTTGTTTAGTAATTCATCCTTTCCTCCTCATAGTTGTGACGTCATCCAACGAGCCTCAACGATAACCTTGGAATGACCTTGAGATACGAACGGCCTTGAACTTTACCCTTTAAAAATCTTAACCTCACCTTACTGAAATTTTTCCTTGGGAAGGGCCTTTAGAGGCAGGCGGCCTTGAAACTTGACCTTGAGTAAATCTTAACCTCACCTTACTGAAATTTGTCCTTGGAATGACCTTGAGATGCAGGTGACCTTGAAACTTGACCTTGAGTAAATATTAACCACCTTACAGAAATTTGTCCTTGGAATGACCTTGAGATTCAGATGGCCTTGAAACTTGACCTTGAGAAATTTTAACCTAGCTTTACTCTGAATTTGTCCTTGGAATGACCTTGAGCTTGACCGTGACCTTGACTCGTTAGTCGTTACGTAATCACCTTGTTGGCGGCCTAACGGTACTTTGATTGATATTCACAATGAAAGTTCACAATGGACTAGTCCAGTAAGCCTGCCCACACTCGCCCTCCCCCACTCTGACAATGGATTCGCCCAGCTGTATTGATGCACTTTAACTCCGCCGGAACTATCTGTCTCCACAACTTTGACCAGCAGTACCATTTTCTTCTCTTTATTATTATTATTATTATTTATTATTATTTGCCAGCAGTGCCTGTTAATATTTTTTTTACAATATTGATTGAAATGCAAAAAAAAGGGGGGCACTGGGCGAATCCATTATCAGAGTGGGGGAGGGCGTGTGGGGGAAGGCTTACTGGGCGAGTCCATTGTGAGCTTTGAATAAAAAACTAGTCATTAAGAGCTTTTTTTAGTATTCATCCCCTACTACTATTGGGATGTGCCAAATTTTTGAATATAAACTACCATTTTCTAGGAAGGTGCTGGCCATTTCTGGACTCATAGTAGATGAAAAAAAATATTTTGGGTAGACAAAAATTTTTTTCTCAAGAACTAGCATTTTTTCTTCTTTTGTTTCCCAGCTCAATCTCAAAACTTCGAACTACTTTTTTCTCAAGAAGTCTTTTTTTTG
>JACEEZ010003327.1:28363-43436 GCA_016584305.1 Chionoecetes opilio
AAAAAATTTTTTTTGCATACTGGGCAAGATGAAAAAAGGGGGGGGCTCTGGGCGATCCATTATCAGGTGGGGTGAGCGTTGGGGGCAGGCTTACTGGCGAGTCCATTGTGAGCTTGAATAAAAAACTAGTCATTAAGAGCTTGTTTAGTCATTCATCCTCTACTACTATTGGGATGTGCCAAACTTTTTTGTAATATAAACCTACCATTTTCTAGGGAAAGTGCTGGTCATTTCTGGACTCATAGTAGATGAAAAAAACTATTGTGCTACAGACTAATTTTTTTTCTCAAGAACTAGCATTTTTTTTTTTTTTTTTTTTTTTTGTTCCAGCTCAGTCTCCAAAAATTCGAACTACTTTTTTTTCTCAAGAAGTACTTTTGTGTGTGTGTAACCGGGCACTGGCAAGACTACTTATCTCGCGTTCCACAACATGTTGCCACCTTGTTGTGGCATTGGCGCCCACAATCGATATGGGGTGGGGAATGGGGCTTGTCTATGAAGGGAGATGGGGTGGGGAATGGGGCTTTCTATGAAGGAGATGGGGTGGGGAATGGGGATTGTATAGAGGGGTGATGGGGTGGGGAATGGGGCTTTTTCTATGAGGGAGATGGGGTGGGGAATGAAGCTTGTCTATGAGGGGAGATGGGGTGGGGAATGGGGCTTGTCTATGACGGTGATGGGGTGGTGAATGGGCTTGTCTATGAGGGGAGATGGGGTGGGGAATGGGGCTTTTCAATGAGGGGAGATGGGTGGGAATGGGGATTGTCTATGAGGGGTGATGGGGTGGGGAATGGTCTTGTCTCTGATGGGAGATCAGGTGGGGAATGGGGCTTGTCTATGCGGGGAGATGTGATGGGAATGGAGCTTGTTTATGAGGGGAGATGGGTGGAGAATGGGCTTGTCTATGAGAGGAGATGGGTGGGAATGGGCTTGTCTATGAAGGGAGATGGGATAGGGATGAAGCTTGTCTAGAGGGGAGATGGGGTGGGGAATGGGGCTTGTCTATGAGGGAGATGGGATGGGGAATGGAGTTGTCTACGAGGGAGATGGGGTGGAGAATGGAGCTTGTCTATGAAGGGATGGGGTGGGGAATGGGGCTTGTATCAGAGGGGAGATGGGGTGGGAATGGGCTTTCTATGAGGGATATTGGATGGGGAATGGAGCTTGTCTATGAGGGAGATGGGTGGGGAATGGGCTTGTCTACGAGGGGAGATATGTTGGGAAAGGGCTTGTCTATGCGGGGAGATGGGATGGGGAATGGAGCTTGTCTATGAGAGGAGATGGGGTGGGGAATGGGGCTTGTCTATGAGGGGAGATGGGGTGGGGAATGGGGTTGTCTATGGGGGGAGATGGGATGGGGAATGGAGCTTGTCTATGAGGGAGATGGGGCGGGGAATGGGGCTTGTATCAGAGGGGAGATGGGTGGGGAATGGGGCTTGTCTATGAAAGGAGATGGGGTGGGAATGGGGCTTGTCTATGAGGGGAGATGGGGTGGGAATGATGTTTGCTATGAGCAGAGATGGGTTGGCGAATGGGGCTTGTCTATGTGGGGAGATGGGGTGGGGAATGGGGCTTGTCTATGAGGGAGATGGGATGGGGAATGAGACTTGTCTATGAGGGGAGATGGGGTGGGAATGGAGCTTGTCTATGAGGGGAGATGGGGTGGGGAATGGGGCTGGTCTATGAGGGAGATGGGGTGGGGAATGGGGCTTGTCTATGAGGTGAAATGGGGTGGGGAATGGGCTTGTCTATGAGGGAGATGGGGTGGGGAATGGGGCTTGTCTATGAGGGGAGATGGGGTAGGGAATGGGCCTTGTCTATGAGGGGAGATGGGGTTGGGAATGGGGCTTGTCTATGAGGGGAGATGGGGTGGGGAATGAGACTTGTCTATGAGGAGAGATGGGGTGGGGAATGGGGCTTGTCTATGAGGGGAGATGGGGTGGGGAATGGGGCTTGTCTACGAGGAAATATGGGGTAGGGAATGGGCTTGTCACCGAGAAGAGATGGGGCGGGGAATGGGGCTTGTCTATGAGGGGAGATGGTGTGGGAATGGGGCTTGTCTCCGAGGGGAGATGGGGTGGGGAATGGGGCTTGTCTATGAGGGGAGATGGAGTGGGGAATGGGGCTTGTCTATAAGGGGAGATGGGTTTGGAATGGGACTTGTCTATGAGGGGAGATGGGGTGGGGAATGGGTCTTGTCTATGAGGGGAGATGGAGTGGGGAATGGGGCTTGTCTATGAGGGGAGATGGGGGGGGAATGGGGATTGTCTATGAGGGGAGATGGGGTGGGGAATGGGCTTGTCTATGAGGGAGATGGGGTTGGGAAGGGGCTTGTCTATGAGGGGAGATGGGGTGGGAATGGGGCATGTCTATGTGGGGAGATGGGGATGTGGGAATGGGGCTTGTCTCTGATGGGAGATGGGGTGGGGAATGAGACTTGTCTATGAGGGGAGATGGGGTGGTGAGATGGGGCTTGTATATGAGGGGAGATGGGGTGGGGAATGGGGCATGTCTATGAGGGGAGATGGGGTGGGGAATGGGGATTGTCTATGAGGGGTGATGGGGTGGGGAATGGGGCTTTTCTATGAGGGGAGATGGGTGGGGAATGAAGCTTGTCTATGAGGGGAGATGGGGTGGGGAATGGCGATTGTCTATGAGGGGTGATGGGTGGGGAATGGGGCTTGTCTATGAGGGGAGATGGGGTGGGGAAATGGGGCTTTTTCTATGAGGGGAGATGGGGTGGGGAATGGGATGTCTATGAGGGTGATGGAGTGGGAATGGGGCTTGTCTATGAGGGGAGAGGGTGGGGAATGGGGCTTTTCTATGAGGGGAGATGGGTGGGGAATGGGGCTTGTCTATGAGGGGGGATTGGGTGGGGAATGGGGCTTTTTTATGAGGGGAGATTGGGTGGGGAATGGGATTGTCTATGAGGGTGATGGGTGGGGTATGGGGCTTTTCTATGAGGGGAGATGGGGTGGGGAATGAAGCTTGTCTATGAGGGGTGATGGGGTGGGGAATGGGGATTGTCTATGAGGGGTGATGGGGTGGGGAATGGGCTTGTCTATGAAGGGAGATGGGGTGGGAATGGGGCTTTTCTATGAGGGGAGATGGGGTGGGAAAGGGGATTGTCTATGAGGGGTGATGGGGTGGGAATGGGGCTTTAGTCTGATGGGAGATCAGGTGGGGAATGGGGCTTGTCTATGAGGGAGATGGGGTGGGGAATGGGACTTGTGTATGAGGGGAGATGGGTGGGGAATGGGGCTTGTCTCCGAGGTGAGATGGGGTGGGGAATGGGGCTTGTCTCCGAGGGGAGATGGAGTGGGGAATGGGGCTTGTTTCCGAGGGGAGATGGGGTGGGGAATGGGGCTTGTCTCCGAGGGGAGATTGGGTTGAGAATGGGACTTGTGTATGAGGGAGATGGGGTGGGGAATAGGGCTTGTCTCCATGGAAATATGGGTAGGGAATGGGGCTTGTCACCGAGGAGATGGGGCGGGGGAATGGGGCTTGTCTATGAGGGGAGATGGGGTGGGGAATGGGGCTTGTCTCCGAGGGGAGATGGGGTGGGGAATGGGGCTTGTCTATGAGGAGAGATGAAGTTGGGAATGGGGCTTCGTCTATGAGGGGAGATGGGGTGGGGAATGGGGATTGTCTATGAGGGGAGATTGGGTGGGGAATGGGGATTGTCTATGAGGGGTGATGGGGTGGGAATGGGCTTGTCTATGAGGGGAGATGGGGTGGGGAATGGGGCTTTTCAATGAGGGGAGATGGGGTGGGGAATGGGGATTGTCTATGAGGGGTGATGGGGTGGGGAATGGGGCTTTTCTATGAGGGGAGATGGGTGGGGAATGAGACTTGTTTAGAGGGGGATGGGGTGGGAATGTGGCTTTTCTATGAGGGGATATGGGGTGGGGAATGGGGCTTGTCTATGAAGGGAGATGGGGTGGGGAATGGGGCTTTTCTATGAGGGAGATGGGGTGGGGAATGGGGATTGTATATGAGGGGTGATGGGGTGGGGAATGGGGCTTTTCTATGAGGGGAGATGGGGTGGGGAATGAAGCTTGTCTATGAGGGGAGATGGGGTGGGAATGGGGCTTGTCTATGAGGGGTGATGGGGTGGTGAATGGGGCTTGTCTATGAGGGGAGATGGGGTGGGGAATGGGGCTTTTCAATGAGGGGAGATGGGGTGGGGAATGGGGATTGTCTATGAGGGGTGATGGGGTGGGGAATGGGGCTTTGTCTCTGATGGGAGATCAGGTGGGGAATGGGGCTTGGCTATGCGGGGAGATGTGATGGGGAATGGAGCTTGTTTATGAGGGGAGATGGGGTGGAGAATGGGGCTTGTCTATGAGAGGAGATGGGGTGGGGAATGGGGCTTGTCTATGAGGGGAGATGGGATAGGGAATGAAGCTTGTCTATGAGGGGAGATGGGGTGGGGAATGGGGCTTGTATATGAGGGGAGATGGGATGGGGAATGGAGCTTGTCTACGAGGGGAGATGGGGTGGATAATGGAGCTTGTCTATGAAGGGAGATGGGGTGGGGCATGGGGCTTGTATCAGAGGGGAGATGGGGTGGGGAATGGGGCTTGTCTATGAGGGGATATTGGATGGGGAATGGAGCTTGTCTATGAGGGGAGATGGGGTGGGGAATGGGGCTTGTCTATGAGGGAGATATGTTGGGAAAGGGGCTTGTCTATGCGGGGAGATGGGATGGGGAATGAGCTTGTCTATGAGAGGAGATGGGGTGGGAATGGGGCTTGTCTATGAGGGAGATGGGGTGGGGAATGGGGCTTGTCTATGGGGGAGATGGGATGGGGAATGGAGCTTGTCTATGAGGGGAGATGGGGCGGGGAATGGGGCTTGTATCAGAGGGGAGATGGGGTGGGGAATGGGCTTGTCTATGAAAGGAGATGGGGTGGGAATGGGGCTTGTCTATGAGGGGAGATGGGGTGGGGAATGATGTTTGTCTATGAGCGAGGATGGGTTGGCGAATGGGGCTTGTCTATGTGGGGAGATGGGGTGGGGAATGGGGCTTTGCTATTGAGGGGAGATGGGATGGGGAATGAGACTTGTCTATGAGGGGAGATGGGTGGGGAATGGGCTTGTCTATGAGGGGAGATGGGGTGGGGAATGGGGCTTGTCTATGAGGGGAGATGGGGTGGGGAATGGGGCTTGTCTATGAGGGGAAATGGGGTGGGAATTGGGGCTTGTCTATGAGGGGAGAGATGGGTGGGGAATGGGGCTTGTCTGATGAGGGAGATGGGGTAGGGAATGGGGCTTGTCTATGAGGGGAGATGGGGTTGGGGAATGGGGCTTGTCTATGAGGGGAGATGGGGTGGGGAATGAGACTTGTCTATGAGGAGAGATGGGGTGGGGAATAGGCCTTGTCTATGAGGGGAGATGGGGTGGGAATGGGGCTTGTCTATGAAGGGAGATGGGGTGGGGAATGGGGCTTGTCTATGAGGGGAGATGGGTGGGGAATGGGGCTTGTCTATGGGGGGAGATGGGATGGGAATGGAGCTTGTCTATGAGGGGAGATGGGGCGGGGAATGGGGCTTGTATCAGAGGGGAAATGGGTGGGGAATGGGGCTTGTCTATGAAGGAGATGGGGTGGGGAATGGGGCTTCTCTATGAGGGAGATGGGGTGGGGAATGATGTTTGTCTATGAGCAGAGATGGGTTGGCGAATGGGGCTTGTCTAGTGTGGGAGATGGGGTGGGGAATGGGGCTTGTTATATGAGGGGAGATGGATGGGGAATGAGACTTGTCTATGAGGGGAGATGGGGTGGGGAATGGAGCTTTCTATGAGGGGAGATGGGGTGGGGAATGGGGCTTGTCTATGAGGGGAGATGGGGTGGGGAATGGGGCTTGTCTATGAGGGGAAATGGGGTGGGGAATGGGGCTTGTCTATGAGGGGAGATGGGGTGGGGAATGGGGCTTGTCTATGAGGGGAGATGGGGTAGGGAATGGGGCTTGTCTATGAGGGGAGATGGGGTTGGGGAATGGGGCTTGTCTATGAGGGGAGATGGGGTGGGGAATGAAACTTGTCTATGAGGGAGATGGGGTGGGGAATGGGGCTTGTCTATGAGGGGAGATGGGGTGGGGAATGGGGCTTGTCTCCGAGGAAATATGGGGTAGGGAATGGGGCTTGTCACCGAGAAGAGATGGGGCGGGGGGAATGGGGCTTGTCTATGAGGGGAGATGGGGTGGGAATGGGGCTTGTCTCCGAGGGAGATGGGGTGGGGAATGGGGCTTGTCTATGAGGGGAGATGGGGTGGGGAATGGGGCTTGTCTCCGAGGTGAGATGGGGTGGGGAATGGGGCTTGTCTATGAGGGGAGATGGGGTGGGGAATGGGGCTTGTCTCCGAGGGGAGATTGGGATGGGGCATGGGGATTGTCTATGAGGGGGATGGGGTGGAGAATGGGCTTGTCTATGAGGGGAGATGGGGTGGGAATGGGCTTGTCTATGAGGGGAGATGGGGTGGGAAATGGGGCTTGTCTCCGAGGGGAGATGGGGTGGGGAATGGAGCTTGTCTATGAGGGGAGATGGGGTGGGGAATGGGGCTTGTCTATGAGGGGAGATGGGGTGGGGAATGGGGCTTGTCTATGAGGGGAGATGGGTGGGGAATGGGGCTTGTCTATGAGGAGAGATGGGGTGGGGAATGGGGCTTGTCTATGAGGGAGATGGGGTGGGGAATGGGGCTTGTCTATGAGGGGAGATGGGGTGGGGAATGAGACTTGTCTATGAGGGGAGATGGTGGTGGGGAATGGGGCTTGTCTATGAGGGGAGATGGGGGGGAATGGGGCTGGTCTCCGAGGGGATATGGGGTAGGGAATGGGGCTTGTCACCGAGGAGAGATGGGGCGGGGAATGGGGCTTGTCTATGAGGGGAGATGGGGTGGGACTGGGGCTTGTCTCCGAGGAGAGATGGGGTGGGGAATGGGGCTTGTCTATGAGGGGAGATGGGGTGGGAATGGGGCTTGTCTCCGAGGTGATATGGGGTGGGGAATGGGCTTGTCTATGAGGGAGATGGGGTGGGGAATGGGGCTTGTCTCCGAGGGGAGATTGGGTGGGGAATGGGTGATTGTCTATGAGGGGTGATAGGGTGGAGAATGGGCTTGTCTATGAGGGAGATGGGGTGGGAATGGGGCTTGCCCCTATGAGGGGAGATGGGGTGGGGAATGGGGCTTGTCTCCGAGGGAGATGGGGTGGGAATGGGGCTTGTCTATGAGGGGAGATGGAGTGGGGAATGGGGCTTGTCTATGAGGGGAGATGGGGTGGGGAATGGGGTTTTTCTATGAGGGAGATGGGGTGGGGAATGGGGCTTGTCTATGAGGAGAGATGGGGGTGGGGAATGGGGCTTGTCTATGAGGGGAGATGAGGTGGGGAATGGGGCTTTTCTATGAGGGGAGATGGGGTGGGGAATGGGACTTGTCTATGAGGGGAGATGGGGGGGGGAATGGGACTTGTCTATGAGGAGAGATGGGGTGGGGAATGGGGCTTGTCTCCGGGGGAGATGGAGTGGGGCTTGTTTCCGGGGGGAGATGGTGGAGAAGGGGGCTTGTCTATGAGTGGAGATGGGGTGGGGAATGGGGCTTGTCTCCGAGGGGAGATGGAGTGGGGAATGGGGCTTGTTTCCGAGGGGAAAATGGGTGGGTAATGGGGCTGTGTCCAAGGGAGATGGGGTTGGGAATGGGAAACTTGTGTATGAGGGGAGATGGGGTGGGGAATGGGGCTTGTCTCCGAGGGGAGATGGGGTGGGGAATGGGGCTTGTCTATGAGGGGAGATGGAGTGGGGAATGGGCTTTTTCTATGAGGGGAGATGGGGTGGGGAATGGGACTTGTCTAGAGGGGAGATGGGGTGGGGAATGGGGCTTGTCTATGAGGGGAGATGGGGTGGGGAATGGGGCTTGTTTATGAGGGGAGATGGGGTGGGGAATGGGGCTTTTCTATGAGGGGGGATGGGGTGGGGAATGGGGATTGTCTATGAGGGGAGATGGGGTGGGGAATGGGGCTAGTCTTGATGGGAGTGGGGTGGGGAATGAGACTTGTGTATGAGGGTAGATGGGGTGGGGACTGGTCTTGTCTATGAGGAAAGATGAGGTGGGGAATGGGGATTGTCTATGAGGGTGATGGGGTGGGGAATGGGGCTTGTCTATGAGGGGAGATGGGGGGGGGAATAGGGCTTGTCTAGGGGGAAGGGGTTTTGGGGAATGGGGTTTTTCTATGAGGGGAGATGGGGTGGGGAATGGGGATTGTCTATGAGGGAGATGGGGTGGGGAATGGGGCTTTTCTATGAGGGGAGATGGGGGGGGAATGGGGATTTTTCTTGAGGGGTGATGGGATGGGAAATGGGGCTTTTTCTATGAGGGGAGATAGGGTGGGGCAATGAGACTTGTCTATGAGGGGAGATGGGGTGGGGAAGGGGGCTTGTCTATGAGGGGAGATGGGGTAGGGAATGGGGCTTTTCTATGAGGGGAGATGGGGTGGGGAATGAGGATTGTCTATGAGGGGTGTAGGGGTGGAGAATGGGCTTGTCTATGAGGGGGATGGGGGGTGGGGGAATGGAGCTTGTTTATGAGGGGGGGAGGGGGTTTGGGGAATGGGTCTTGTCTATGAGGGAGATAGGGTGGGGAATGGGGCTTGTCTATGAGGGGAGATGGGTGGGGAATGGGGTTTGGGTCTATGAGGGGAGATGGGGTGGGGAATGGGGCTTGTCTATGGGGGGAAAGATGGGGTGGGGAATGGGGCTTGTCTATGGGGGGAGATGTGGTGGGGAATGAGATTTTGTCTATGAGGGGAGATGGGGTGGGGAATGGGTTTTGTCTATGAGGGGAGATGGGGGTGGGGAATGGGGCTGGTCTCCGAGGAGATATGGGGTGGGGAAATTTGGGGCTTGTCACTGAGGAGAGATGGGGCGGGGAATGGGGCTTGTCTATGAGGGGAGATGGGTGGGGAAATGGGGCTTGTCTCCGAGGAGAGAGGGGGTGGGAAATGGGGCTTGTCTATGAAGGGAGATGGGTGGGAAGGGGGCTTGTCTCCGAGGTGAGATGGGGTGGGGAATGGGGCTTGTCTATGAGGGGAGATGGGGTGGGGAATGGGGCTTGCCCTCCGAGAGGAGATGGGGTGGGGAATGGGATTGTCTATGAGGGGTGATGGGGTGGGGGACTGGGCTTGTCTATGAGGGGAGATGGGGTGGGGAATGGGCTTTTCTATGAGGGGAGATGGGGTGGGGAATTGGGCTTGTCTCCGAGGGGAGATGGGGTGGGGAATGGGGCTTGTCTATGAGGGGAGATGGAGTGCGGAAGGGGGCTTGTCTATGAGGGGAGATGGGGTGGGGAATGGGACTTGTCTATGGGGGGAGATGGGGTGGGGAAGGGGGCTTGTCTATGAGGGGAGATGGGTGGGGAATGGGGCTTGTCTATGAGAGGAGGATGGGGTGGGGAATGGGGCTTTTCTATGAAGGGAGATGGGGTGGGGAATGGGATTGGGTATATGGGGGGAGATGGGGTGGGGAATGGGACTTGTTATGAGGAGAGATGGGGTGGGAATGGGGCTTGTCTATGAGGGGAGATGGGGTGGGGAATGGGGCTTGTCCCCGAGGAGAGATGGGGTGGGGAATGGGGCTTGTTATGAGGGGAGATGGGGTGGGGAATGGGGCTTGTCTCCGAGGGGAGATGGAGTGGGGAATGGGGTTTGTTTCCGAGGGGAGATGGGGTGGGGAATGGGGCTTGTCTCGGGGGGAGATGGGGTTGGGAATGGGACTTGTTTTGAGGGGAGATGGGGTGGGAATGGGGCTTGTCTCCGAGGGGAGATGGGTGGGGAATGGGGCTTGTCTATGAGGGGAGATGGAGTGGGGAAGGGGCTTGTCTATGAGGGGAGATGGGGTGGGGAATGGGACTTGTCTATGAGGGGAGATGGGGTGGGGAATGGGGCTTGTCTATGAGGGAGATGGGGTGGGGAATGGGGCTTGTCTATGAGGGGAGATGGGGTGGGAAATGGGGCTTTTCTATGAGGGGAGATGTGGTGGGGAATGGGGATTGTCTATGAGGGGAGATGGGGTGGGGAATGGGGCTTGTCTCTGAGGGGGAGATGGGGTGGGGAATGAGACTTGTTTATGAGGGGAGATGGGGTGGGGAATGGGGTTTTTCTATGAGGAAAGATGAGGGGGGGAAATGGGGATTGTCTATGGGGGGTGATGGGGGGGGGAATAGGGCTTGTCTATGAGGGAGATGGGGTGGGGAATGGGGCTTTTGTATGAGGGGAGATGGGGGGGGGAATGGGGATTGTCTATGGGGGGAGATGGGGTGGGGAATGGGGCTTTTCTAGAGGGGAGATGGGGTGGGGAATGGGGATTGTCTATGAGGGGTGATGGGAGGGGAAATGGGGCTTTTTATGAGGGGAGATGGGGTTGGGCAATGAGACTTGTCTATGAGGGGATTGGGTTGGGGAATGGGGCTTGTCTATGAGGGGAGATGGGGTGGGGAATGGGGCTTTTCTATGAGGGGAGATGAGGTGGGGAATGGGGTTTTTGTCTATGAGGGGTTATGGGGTGGAGAATGGGCTTGTCTATGAGGGGAGATGGGGTGGGGAATGGGGTTTTCTATGAGGGGAGATGGTGTGGGGAATGGGGCTTGTCTCGAGGGAGATGGGATGGGGAATGGGACTTGTGTATGAGGGGAGATGGGGTGGGGGGAATGGGGCTTGTCTCCGAGGGGAAAATGGGTAGGGGAAGGGGGCTTGTCCCGAGGGGAGATGGAGTGGGGAATGGGGCTTGTTTTCCGAGGGGAGATTGGGTGGGGAATGGGGCTTGTCTCCGAGGGGAGATGGGGTTGGGAATGGGACTTGTGTATGAGGGAGAATGGGGTGGGGAATGGGGCTTGTCACCGAGGGGAGATGGGGTGGGGAATGGGGCTTGTCTATGTGGGGAGAGGGAGTGGGGAATGGGGCTTGTCTATGAGGGGAGATGGGGTGGGGAATGGGACTTGTCTATGAGGGGAGATGGGGTGGGGAATGGGGCTTGTCTATGAGGGGAGATGGGGTGGGGAATGGGGCTTGTTTATGAGGGGAGATGGGTTGGGGAATGGGGTTTTTCTATGAGGGGAGATGGGGGGGGAATGGGGATTGTCTATGGGGGGAGATGGGGTGGGGAAGGGGGCTTGTCTCTGATGGGAGATGGGGGGGGAATGAGATTTGTCTATGAGGGGAGATGGGTGGGGAATGGGGTTTCTATGAGGAAAGATGAGGTGGGGAATGGGATTGTCTATGAGGGGTGATGGGGTGGGGAATAGGGCTTGTCTATGAGGGGAGATGGGGTGGGGAATGGGGCTTGTCTATGAGGGGAGATGGGGTGGGGAATGGGGCTTGTCTATGAGGGGAGTGTGGTGGGGAATAGACTTGTCTATGAGGGGAGATGGGGGGGGGAATGGGGCTTGTCTATGAGGGGAGATGGGTGGGGAATGGGGCTGGTTTCCGAGGAGATATGGGTAGGGAAATTTGGGCTTGTCACTGAGGAGAGATGGGGTGGGGAATGGGGTTTGTGTATGAGGGGAGATGGGGTGGGGAATGGGGCTTTTCTATGAGGGGAGATGGGTGGGGAAGGGGGATTGTCTATGAGGGGTGATGGGGTGGGGAATGGGCTTGTCTATGAGGGGAGAGGGGGTGGGGAAATGGGGCTTTTTATGAGGGGAGATGGGGTGGGAAAGGGGGATTGTCTATGAGGGGTGATGGGGTGGGGAATGGGGTTTTCTATGAGGGGAGATGGGGTGGGGAATGGGGCTCTTCTTATGAGGGGAGATGGGGTGGGGAATGGGGATTGTCTATGAGGGGTGATGGGGTGGGGAATGGGTCTTGTCTCTGATGGGAGATTGGGGTGGGGAAAGGGGCTTGTCTATGAGGGGAGATGGGATGGGGAATGGAGCTTGTCTATGAGGGGAGATGGGGTGGAGAATGGGGTTTGTCTATGAGAGGAGATGGGGTGGGGAATGGGGCTTGTCTATGAGGGGAGATGGGATGGGGAATGAAGCTTGTCTATGAGAGGAGATGGGGTGGGGAATGAGGCTTGTATCAGAGGGGAGATGGGGGGGAAAAATGGGCTTGTCTATGAGGGGAGATGGGGTGGGGAATGGGGCTTGTCTATGAGGGGTGATGGGGTCGGGAATGGGGTTGTCTATGGGGGGAGATGAGGTGGGGAATGGGGCTTGCTATGAGGGAGAGGGGGTGGGGAATGGGGCTTGTCTATGAGGGGAATGGGGTGGGAATGGGGCTTGTCTATGAGGAGAGATGGGGTGGGGATTGGGACTTGTCTATGAGGGAGAGGGGAAAGGGAATGGGGCTTGGGTCTATGAGGGGAGATGGGGTGGGGAATGGGACTTGTCTCCGAGGAGAGATGGGGTGGAGAATGGGACTTGTCTATGATGGGGGTGTGGGGTGGGGAATGGGGCTTGTCTATGAGCGGAGATGGGGTGGGGAATGGGGCTTGTTTTCCGAGGAGAGATGGGATGGGGAATGGAGTTTGGGTCTGTGAGGGGAGATGGGGTGGGGAATGGGGCTTGTATCAGAGGGGAGATGGGGTGGGGAAGGGGGGTTGTCTATGAGGGGAGATTGGAATGAGGAATGGAGCTTGTCTATGAGGGGAGATGGGGTGGGGAATGGGGCTTGTCTATGAGGGGAGATATGTTGGGGAATGGGGCTTGTCTATGCGGGGAGATGGGGTGGGGAATGGGGATTGTCTATGAGGGGAGATGGGGTGGGGAATGGGGCTTTTCTGTGATGGGAGATGGGGTGGGGAATGGGGATTGTCTATGAGGGGTGATGGGAGGGGAAATGGGGCTTTTCTATGGGGGGAGAGGGGGGTGGGAATGGAGCTTGTCTATGAGGGGAGATGGGGTGGGAATGGGGCTTGTATCAGAGGGGGATGGGGTGGGGAATGGGGTTTTGTCTATGAGGGAGATTGGAGGGGAAGGAGCTTGTCTATGAGGGAGATGGGGTGGGAATGGGGCTTGTCTAGGGAGGGGATAGTGGATGGGGAATGGAGCTTGTCTATGAGGGGAGATGGGGTGGGGAATGGGGCTTGTCTATGAGGGGAGATATTTTGGGGGAAATGGAGCTTGTTATGAGGGGAGATGGGGCGGGGAATGGGGCTTGTATCAGAGGGGAGATGGGGTGGGGAATGGGGCTTGTTATGAAAGGAGAGGGGGTTTTGGGTAATGGGGCTTGTCTATGGGGGGGAGATGGGGTGGGGAATGGGGGCTTGTCTATGAGCGGAGATGGGGTGCCGAAGGGGGCTTGTCTATGAGGGGAGATGGGCTGGGGAATGGGGCTTGTCTATGAGGGGAGATGGGATGGGGAATGAGACTTGTCTATGAGGGGAGATGGGGTGGGGAATGGAGCTTGTCTATGAGAGGAGATGGGGTGGGGAATGGGGCTTGTCTATGAGGGGAGATAGGGTGGGGAATGGGGCTTGTCTATGAGGTGAGATGGGGTGGGGAATGGGGCTTGTGTATGAGGGGAGATGGGGTGGGGAATGGGGCTTGTCTATGAGGGGAGATGGGGTGGGAATGGGGCTTGTCTATGAGGGGAGATGGGGTGGGGAATGAGACTTGTCTATGAGGGGAGATGGGGTGGGAATGGGGCTTGTCTATGGAGGGGAGATGGGGTGGGGAATGGGGCTTGTCTCCGAGGAAATATGGGGTAGGGAATGGGGCTTGTCACCGAGGAGAGATGGGGCGGGGAATGGGGCTTGTCTATGAGGGGAGATGGGGTGGGGAATGGGGCTTGTCTCGGAGGGGAGATGGGGTGGGAATGGGCTTGTCTATGAGGGAGATGGAGTGGGGAATGGGGCTTGTCTATAAGGGATATGGGTGGGGAATGGGACTTGTCTATGAGGGGAGATGGGGTGGGGAATGGGGCTTGTCTATGAGGGGAGATGTCAGTGCCAGTCATCACAGCGACACGTAGTACACACAGACATCCAAAGCCAGCACTACATGGTTCAAACTACGCCCGTGGGTGGTGAGTTATATTTCCTCCCATTACCCTTGAAAGAGAGAGAGAGAGAGAGAGAGAGAGAGAGAGAGAGAGAGAGAGAGAGAGAGAGAGAGAGAGAGAGAGAGAGAGAGAGAGAGAGAGAGAGAGAGAGAGAGAGAGAGAGAGAGAGAGAGAGAGAGAGAGGAGAGAGAGAGAGAGAGAGAGAGAGAGAGAGAGAGAGAGAGAGAGAGAGAGAGAGAGAGAGAGAGAGAGAGAGAGAGAGAGAGAGATGAGAGAGAGAGAGAGAGAGAGAGAGAGAGAGAGAGAGAGAGAGAGAGAGAGAGAGAGAGAGAGAGAGAGAGAGAGAGAGAGAGAGAGAGAGAGAGAGAGAGAGAGAGAGAGAGAGAGAGAGAGAGAGAGAGAGAGAGAGAGAGAGAGAGAGAGAGAGAGAAGAGAGGAGAGAGGAGAGAGAGAGAGAGAGAGAGAGAGAGAGAGAGAGAGAGAGAGAGAGAGAGGAGAGAGAGAGAGAGAGAGAGAGAGAGAAGGAGAGAGAGAGAGAGAGAGAGAGAGAGAGAGAGAGAGAGAGAGAGAGAGAGAGAGAGAGAGAGAGAGTCTTCAGTAGTTATCTCATAGCAATAACAGCTGTAACGGAGCGCAAAGTTGAATAAGCCTTTGAGAATGTATCGGGAACGACAGCTGGAAGCAGTGCAGATAAAGCAAATACGATGCAAAGTTAGGCCCTCCAACACACACACACACTGTCTGCGTGGTCTAGTGGTTTTCGAACGTGTGATAATTCTGTGGTCGCGCATTAGATCTCCGCTCGCTCCCAGTGATTTTTTACTGACAATATAAGGCGGTTACTGTCCCTCTTGAACAAGGTGATGGGGTGTGTGGGGTGAGTAACACAGCATTACCCAAAGATTTGTCATTAGTATATTACGAGCTCTTTCCGGGAAGGTAAAACTGGCGATCAGGATTCTAGCTCGCGTTGGCAGACCGTGGGTGAATGCACACACACACACACAGTCATACAACACCACACAATACAGTCACCACACAGTCACACCACACAGTAAACACACACACACCCAAAACACACAAATAAC